>CM038681.1:177746145-178275072 GCA_021605205.1 Aegilops longissima | reverse complement strand
AGGATTTCAAGCTCGTGCCCACGCCAAGAGGTATGAGACCTCCGACCATTTTCTTAGCCTACAAACTAAGGGAGAAAAGCTCAATCGTTGAGCTTGTACTCGATTGTCCGGTGCAACAATCACTTGAATCGAGGGAGTTAATCTTCCGATGAGATAGTGATGTTTCTCCAAAGTCATTGCCACCAAGCTGCTAGAGCTTCATGATGAACTATAACATATCAGGATAGATATGATGATCTTGAGATATTCGCGTTGTTTGACATCGCGAAAGTAGAAGTCAAGTAGGAGCATCAATTGTTGATGGTTGATGAAACCACTAGTTTCAAGAAGGGCAAGGGCAAGAAGGGCACTTCATGAAACGGCAAATCAGTTGTTGCCCAAAGAAGAAACCCAAGGTTGAACCCAAACCCGAGACTAAGTGCTTTCGTAATAAGGGAATGGTCACTAGAGCGAATTACCCTAGATGCTTGGTAGATAAGAAGGCTGGCAAGGTCGATAGAAGTATATTTGATATACATTATGTTAATGTGTACTTTCCTAGTACTCCTAGTAGCACCAGTGGTATTAGATACCGTTCGGCTGCAAGAGTTAGTAACTCAAATAAAAGCTACGGAATAAACGGAGACTAGCTAAAAGTGAGTCGACGATATGTGTTGAAGTTTTTCCAAGCTTGATGTGATCAAGCATCGTGACGCCCTCTACCAATCGAGATTGGTGTTAAACCTAAATAATTGCATTTGGTGTTTATGCTGAGCATAGACATGATTGGATTATGTCTATCGCAATACGGTTATTCATTTAAGGAGAATAATGGTTACTATGTTTATTTGAATAATACCTTCAATGGTCTTGCACCTAAAGGAATGGTTTATTGAATCTCGATCGTAGTGATACACATTTTCATGCCAAATGTATAAGATAGTAATGATAGTACCACCGACTTGTGGCATCGCTATGTAAGTCATATTGGTGTAAACGCATGAAGAAGCTCCATGTTGATGGATCTTTGACTCACTCGCTTTTGAAAAGTTTGAGACATGCTAACCATGTCTATGGTGTATATGCATGAAGAAACTCCATGCAGATGGATCGCTTAGACTCACTTGATTTTGAATCACTTGAGATATGCAAAACATACCACATGGGCAAGATGACCTAAAAGCCTCGGTTTCAAAGAAGATGGAACAAGGTAGCAACTTGTTGGAAGTAACACATTTTGATGTGTGCAGTCCAATGAGTGCCGAGGCATGCAAAGTGAATATCATTATGTTCTGACTTCACAGATGATTCGAGTATATGTTGAGTATATTTACTTGATGAAACACAAGTCTGAATTATTGAAAGGTTCAAGTAATTTCAGAGTGAAGTTTAAGATCTTCGTGACAAGAAAATAGAATGTCTATGATATGATCATAGAGATGAATATCAGAGTTACGAGTTTTGGCACACAATTAAGACATTGTGCAAATTGTTTCACAATTAATACCGCATGGAACACCATAGTGTGATGGTGTGTCCGAACATCATAGTTGCACCCTATTGGATATGGTGCGTACTATGATATCTCTTATCGAATTACCACTATCGCTCATGGGTTAGGCATTAGAGACAACCGCACTCACTTTAATAGGGCACCACGTAATTCCGCTGAGATGACACCGTATGAACTATGGTTTAGAGAAACCTAAGCTGTCATTTCTTAAAGATTTGGGGCTGCGACGCTTATGTGAAAAGTTTCAGGTTGATAAGCTCAACCCAAAGCGGATAAATGCATCTTCATAGGACACCCAAAACAGTTGGGTATACCTCCTAATTCAGATCCAAAGCAATAGGGATTGTTTCTTGAATCGGGTCCTTTCTCGAGAAAAGTTTGTCTCAAAAGTTGAGTGGAGGATGGTGGAGACTTGATGAGGTTATTGAACCGTCACTTCAACAAGTGTGTAGGGCACAGTGAAGTTGTTCCTGTGGCACCTACACCAATTGAAGTAGAAGCTATGATAGTGATCATGAAGTTTCGGATCAAGTCACTACCAGACTGAGGGTGACAAGGATGCGATTACTCGAGTGGTACAAGAATCCTCTGTCTTGAAGGTCATGTTGCTAGACAACAATGAACCCACGAGCTATGGAGAAGCTGATGGTGGGCCCAAATTCGACAAGTGGTTAGAAACCATGAAACCGAGGAAGGATCCATGTATCATAACAAAGCATGGACTTTGGTGGACTTGCCTCGATGATCGGCAAGCCATTGAGATGAATGGATCTTTAAGAAGAAGACGGACGGGACGGTAATATCACCGCCTATGAAGCTCGACTTGTGGCAAGAGTTTTCACAAGTTCAAGGAGTTGACTACGATGAGATTCTCTCATTCAGTAGCGATGCTTAAGTCCGTCGGAATCATGTTAGCATTAGCTGCATTTATGAAATCGCGATGGATGTCAAAACGAGTTTCCTTACCAGTTTTATAAGGAAAGGTTGTATGTGATACAATCAAAAGTTTTGTCGATCCTAAGGATGCTAAGGGTATGCCGCTCCAAATAACCTTTCTAAGGACCGGAGTAAGCATCTCGGAGTTGGAATGTGCACTTTGATGAGATGATCAAAGATTTTGGGTGTATACAAAGTTTATGAGAAACTTGTATTTCCAAAGAAGTGAGTGGAGCACTATAGAATTTCTGATGAGTATATGTTGTTGACATATGGATGATCGAAATGATGTAGAATTTCAGAAAGCATATAGGGTTATTTGAGTGTTTTCAAGTGAAAACCTGATTAAGTTACTTGAACGTTGAGCATCAAGATCTATGAGGATAGATCAAAACGCCAATAGTACTTTCAAATGAGCACATACTTTGACATAATCTTGAAAGTGTTCAAGATGGATCACCAAAGAAGGAGTTCTTGCCTGAGTTGTAAGGTATGAAGTTAAGAGTTAAAAGCTCACCACAGCAGAAAAGAGAGAAAGGACGAAGGTCGCCCCTATGCTTGAGACGAGGCTCTATAGTATGCTATGCTGTGTACCGACCGAAGTGTGCCATGCCATGAGTCACATAAGGTACAAGAATGATCCAGAATGGGGATCATTGGACAGCGGTCAAAATTGTCCTTAGAGTAAATAGGACATGTTTCTCGATTATGGAGGTGATAATGAGTTCGGCGCGAAGGGTTACGCCGATGTAAGCTTTAACACCTATCCGAGTAACTCGAGTAGCAAACCGGATACGATAGTGGAGCAACTATTTGGAATAGCTCCAAGTGGAGCGTGAAAGCAGCATTTACAATATGACATAGAGAATTATGAGTACACACGGATCTGAAAGGTTCGCACTCGCTGACTAAAACCTCTCACAAGCAAAACATGATCAAACCCCGTAACTCATTGAGACTTAATCACATGGTGATGTGAACTAGTTTAAGACACTAGTAAACTTGGATGTTGGTCACATGGCGATGTGACCTATCGTGTTAATCACATGGCGATGTGAACTAGATTATTGACTCTAGTGCAAGTGGGAGACTGTTGGAAATATGCCCTAGAGGCAATAATAAATTAGTTATTATTATATTTCCTTGTTCATGATAATCGCTTATTATTCATGCTATAATTGTATTGACCGGAAACAGCAATACATGTGTGGATACATAGACAACACCATGTCCCTAGTAAGCCTCTAGTTAACTAGCTCGTTGATCAATAGATGGTTACGGTTTCTGACCATGGACATTGGATGTCATTGATGACGGATCACATCATTAGGAGAATGATGTGATGGACAAGACCCAATCCTAAGCCTAGCACAAAGATCGTAGTTCAGATGCTAAAGCTTTTCTAATGTCAAGTATCTTTTCCTTAGACCATGAGATCGTGCAACCCGGATACCGAGGAGTGCTTTGGTGTATCAAACGCCACAACGAATCGGGTGACTATAAAGGTGCACTATGTATCTCCGAAGTGACCATTGGGTTGACACGGATCGAGATCGATTTGTCACTCCGTAAACGGAGAGGTATCTCCGGCCCACTCGGTAGGACATCATCATATCGTGCACAATGTGACCAAGGGGTTGATCACGGATGATGTGTTACGGAACGAGTAAAGAGACTTGCCGGTAACGAGATTGAACAAGGTATCGGATACCGACGATCGAATCTCGCAAGTACAATACCGCTAGACAAAGGGAATTGTATACGGATCGATTGAGTCCTTGACATCGTGGTTCATCCGATGAGATCATCGTGGAACATGTGGGAGCCAACATGGGTATCCAGATCCCGCTGTTGGTTATTGACCCGAGAACGCCTCGGTCATGTTCAGATGTCTCCGAACCCGTAGGGTCTACACACTTAAGGTTCGGTGACGCTTAGGGTTATATAGGAAGCTTGTATGTGGTTACCGAATGTTGTTCGAGTCCCTGATGAGATCCCTGGACGTCACGAGGAGTTCCGGAATGGTCCGGAGGTAAAGATTTATATATGGGAAGTCCTGTTTTGGTAACCGGAAAGGTTTCGGGCGATATCGGTAATGTACCGGGACCACCGGGAGGGTCCCGGGGGTCCACCAAGTGGGGCCACATGCTCAAGAGGCATACATGGGCCAAGTGTGAGAGGGCACCAGCCCCTAGGTGGGCTAGGGCGCCTCCCACCATGGCCCATGCGGCTAAGAAGGGGAGAGGGGGCAAACCCTAAGGGCAGATGGGCCCCAAGGCCCATACTCCCCAAGGCCCCTCTCCTCCCCTTGTGGCCGCCACCCATTAGATGGGTTTAGCTGCCGCCTCTAGGGTTGGGAACCCAGAGGGGCGCACCTCCTCCCTCTCCCCTATATAAATAGAGGCCTAGGGCTGCCCACAAACAAGAGAACTCTCCTCTCGCTGGCGCAGCCCCGCATCTCTTCTTCCTCCTCTCCCTTGGTGCTTGGCGGCTCGCGGGATTGCCACGCCTCCATCACCACCACGCTGCTGTGCTGCTGCTGGATGGAGTCTTCTCAACCTCTCCTCTCTCCTTGCTGGATCAAGGCGTGAGACGCCACCGGCTGTACGGTGTTGAACGCGGAGGTGCCGTATGCTCGCACTTGATCATCGGTGATCTGAATCACGACGAGTACGACTCCATCAACCCTGCTCACTTGAACGCTCCGCTTAGCGATCTACAAGGGTATGTAGATGCACCTCCTTTCCCTCGCTAGTTTCTCCATAGATAGATCTTGGTGACACGAGGAAAATTTTGAATTTCGCCACGCTCCCCAACAGTTTGTAGCTTCGCTTGTCAATATGATCCTTATTGTGAAGCAGCGAGATGCTTATTCCGCTTTAGCTTAGTTTCTTCCTTTCGACCTCGTGAGGACTTGGTGCTCATACCGCTGTGTCCCAGCCCCAAGGCGGCTTCAGCCGGCCGCCGGTATGCTGTGTCGCTGGATGCCGTGGTCAAGGCCAGAGGTGAGCCACCCGAGGTCCCAGAAGAGCCTCTCGAGTCGCGATGCTCGTGGGGTCCCTTGGCGCCAAGCAGCCATCATTCCGTGAGAAAGGAGAGCGACGCTGCTAACATTGGGTTGCATTGAGTGTGGGGATGGCGCTATGATAACTAGTGTGTCCGGAGGGTGACTTATCTCGAGGGTCGACAATGCTTCCCGGTGCGGCGCTAGGTCCGTGCCTTGGCCGGGCAGAGATTGTGTGGCGAGGTCGCTTGCGGCTCCTTGGAGGGACCCCTGCAGGTTCACCACAAAGGAACAAGAGCTCGCCGTGGCGATCGTTAGTCCTGCCATTAGTTGCTTGGGAGAGGCGCGAGAGGCCTCATGAGATGTGTTGGGGCACCGTGAGCCAGCGCTGGACTCACGGGCCCTACCTCAAGGCGGGTTGCGCCTGCCTGGGCCTCAGCTGCGAGTGTGTTCTCGCACCGCCAGATGCCGGAGTTTCACGCCTCGGTCCCGGCTCTCGGCTGGTCTCACCTGCCGCCGGGCAAGCCAGGTCGCTGATGCCATGGACAAGACCAGAGGGTGAGGGCCGAGAGCCGGTAGGAGCCCCGAGTCGCGATGCTCGTGCACCCCCTTTAACGCCGCTAAGCCGGGTTAGATGACAAACTCCACGCCCCGGTCCCGGCTCGGCTGGTTCTCTGTCACCTGGCAAGCTGTGTCGCGATGCCATGGACAAGACCAGAGGGTGAGGGCCGAGAGCCGGTAGGAGCCCCGAGTCGCGATGCTCGTGCACCCCCCTTTAACGCAAGCTAGGTCGATGACTAAACTCTACGCCCTCGGTCCCGGCCTCGGTCTGGTCTCAGCCTGTCGCCGGGCAAGCCTGGTCGCGATGCCATGGACAAGACCAGAGGGTGAGGGCCGAGAGCCGGTAGGAGCCCCGAGTCGCGATGCTCGTGCACCCCCTTTAACGTGCAAGATTCCGCCACCCAGAAGAGGCACCAAATAACAAGCATGGTGGAACGAGAGCATAATCCTAAGGAAAGCGCAAGAAGGATACATGCCGCTGGGACAGGCCCGAGCGGCTCGGGGATGATGCAGCTCGAGGGGCGCCCTAACAGATAAGCTAACGACATGAAATAAAGGGATACATGCCGCAGGACGGACCCACGCTGCCCGGGAATAATGTGGCCTCAAGGCGCCCCACCGGAAATAAAACTTAAAGATGTCACCCGTGATGTTGAGGACGAAGGGTGTTGGTGTAGCAGACTGTGGCTGCGGAGCCGACCACGAGCCCCTGTGCCCAGGGGCCTCGGGAGGATCCGAGGCGCCGGGCGCTCCTCATGGCCATCTCCATCTCCGCCAGTGGCTGCGGGCGGCTCGACCTCTTGAGCCTCCAGATGGCCCGCATGAGACGCTGGGCAGCTGCTGCTGGCTTGGCAGGCCATAAGGCATGCGACGTAGTGGGGCGACCAAGCAACGCCCCACTCGCGAGGGCCGAGGCGCCTAAGACGCTGCTCGGTTGAGCCCCGGTATGTCGATGCAGACACGCAGCCCACCATCCTCGCCTCGGATGGGGGCCACACGGCAGGGCAGCGGCTGCCCTCATGACCCTTGACTCAGAGCTCCCGAATGGCCTTGGCCGACGAACTCCCGAGGGTCCGCCTCCTTGCCTTGCTCCTACTTATGGGAAACGTGTCAAGCACGCCCATGTGGTGCCCAAGCGCCCCTCAAGACCTTGGCGAGGTCGGCGGCCCTCCAGGGAGAGCCCCCGAGCCTTGCTCGAGGAGGGCACCGGGCGTGCTTTCCTATGCGACGGAAGGAGGCTCTCTGCCCGGCAAGGGTTCTGAGGGCCTGCTTTGAGGAGTCGGGCCGGTCGATGTCTTCTTCTTCTGTGCGCCTCGGGAGGCCTCCCCGCTATTGTGGTCTGGTCTTCTAGCGAGGCGGCTCGAAAGGCTCGCCTCAGGAGCACATCGCTGCTCTCTCTTCACAGTGGCACCGTGATGACCCCGCCGCTTCCTCGGCATCTTGAGGACGCTTGTAGCCATGGTGGGTTACGGCCATGAATTTGGCCAACGCTGGGTACCCGAGGATGGCGCTTGTACGGCAAGCTTAATGTGGGCGACGCCAAGTAGATGAGCTCGGTGTAGAAGTTGTCGCGAGCCCCAAGGTGACAGAAGGCGGACCTGCCCGATCGGGACTGTGGAGCCGCCGGTGACTCCGGAGAAAGGCTTGGTTGGCTGAAGCCGACCGTAAGGCACTTGAAGATTGTTGAATGTCTCCACGGACAGACGTTGAGCCCTGCTCCGCCGGCCGATGAGGGTCTTAGTGACCAGCACGCTGTCGATGATTGGGGAACAAAGCATCGGGAGAACTCCGCTATGGCTGCGCACTTGAGCTGGTCTCGCTGAGCTGAACGTGATGGCGCACGCCGACCACCCGAGAGGGCGCGTGGCCTCGAGCTTGGGGAGGACTGCATTCACTTCATGGGCGAACTGCTTGAAGATGCGCCGAGAGGTCGGGCTTGAGCTCCGCCCAGATGCAAAGCGATCGCACGCGCTTCCCGAAGCCCCAGCCCCTCGCCCCGATGACGGTCTTCACCTCCTTGGCGACGGTGAGAGCGGAGGGAGGCTCGCTCTCCTCGGGCGATCTCGCGAGGCTGATCCTCCAGCCCTCGCGAGGCGGGTCTTGCCAACGCTCTCGCGAGGTTGGTCGTACACTTTGGCGCGGGCCGCGGTCTTCCCAGGCCCCGCATTCCTTCCTCCTCTCGCCAGAGCTCCTGCCGCTGCGCCAGTATGCCTTCCCGACCCTTCCTTCGCAGACGCCCGGAGCTCTTGACATTCATTGGTGTTGTGGGTGTGAAGGTCGGGTACACGCAGCATCGGTGCCCTTGGAGGACTCGGGCTGATCTCCGCCTCGCTGGTGTCTAGTTCGCCGCGAGTACGCAGCCCCTTGCACTTCACGCCCTGGCCTTGACTTTTTCTTCGATCCGCTGCAGCAGCTCGAGGAGGAGAGGCGCCTCCTCAGCCCCGGGCGCACTTGGTCGCCAAGTTGAACAGCTCCAAGGAGGTGCACAGATCTTCATGCATCGCCAGCTCCTCCTTCATCTTGACGTCACAAGACGCCCATCGGAGAAGGCGAGATGATGGCCTCCTCTCTACTCGGGGATCTTGAGGCGCGTTGTTGAAGCGCTGATGTACTTTTGTAGGGTTTCCGGCTGCTGCTTGATTCGGCGATGTCGCCACGGCGGTGGCCGGTCGCGAGTACTCGGAAGTTGGCGATGAAGGGTGCGATCTCGCCCAGAAGAGATCGTGCTCGGGGCCAGATTCGGGAGCCAGTGTGGGCTCCGCCCTTGAGCGCCATGGGAAACCAGTTCGCCATGACCTTTTCATCCCCGCTGGCAGCTCGATGCCCAGCTCAGAGCTGGAGGAACTCCGAGGGTCAGCCGTGCCGTCAGAGCGAGGAGGCAGGTCCGCTTGAACTTGGCGGCTACGCGATGCCTGCGCAGCTCAAGGTGAAGGCGCGCCGCCCTGCGGGCTGCTGGGGTCCCTGACGGCAGAGATTGGTCTTGCGGGGTTTCACGCCGGCCGGGGCAGCGCGGGTCTTGACGTGCCGGAGCGGGAGCGCCGGCAGCTTTTGTGGGCGAGGAACTTTGACAGCTTGCCAGCTGCTGCCTGGCGCTCGGGCGGAACGGGTTCCGCCCACGGACCGCACGCTTTGGGGCCAGGGCGCTTGAGGAGGAGGCGGCCGAGGCGCCTCGAGTTTATCGCTGCAAGGCGGTGCGGTGCAGCGAGATGGACGGTGCGGGGCGCCTCGCAGCGCGGACGAAGCTCGGGCGACTCGGTCGAGCTATTTTCAGACGCTGCCGACGGGCGGTGGCGCAGAGCTCGCTTTGCCGCGATGAGTGCAGTCCGGTTTTCGAGCGCTGGGCGCAAGGTGGACGTAAGAACCAGCGGGGTGAGCGAAGGTGGGTGCGCCATCCCGCCTCATGGACGGGTGCTGGACGATGCTTGTTGCCGTTTCGCCGGGCCGGTGGCGGCGCGGACGGCAGGTGACGGGAACGACGAGGGCGCCCGCCGACGGAGCTGTCTGGGCGACATGGGAGGCGTAGGAGGCCCGCGCCGCGCGGGCCCGACGAGCGCCGACATGGTTGCGGTGGTCGGGAAGAACCAGCGATTTAAAGGCAGATTCCGCGCACTTTACCGGGCGGGCCAAATGTCGGATTTCGGTTCCGCACCTTAAGGTTCAACACCGGGTGAACGCGAGATCCAACCTTCCACTGCCTCGCACTCGCCAATCGCAGGGACCTAAACTACTAACGGAACAGACAAGAGACATAAGATTTATATCGTTCGGGCCACCATTGTGGTGTAATACCCTACCCAAAGGTGTGTGTGGTGGACTGCCTCTTGGGCTAATGAGGGACATACAAGGAAGAACAGCCTCGCGAGGGTCTGTTCTTGGCGGGTGTGATGAACTGCTAGGTGGTGTTCAATTGCCCTAGCTACTGGTTTCTTGACAAGGATTCCAGATCTCGGATTGTCTCTCCAAGATGTGTCTCCAAGATGCCCTAACTCTGAGTGTGGCTACTCCTATTTCTAGGAGAAGGCCTTGGGCCTCTTCCCAAATATTGAGCGGGAAGGGCGCCAACAATTGGCCATCTTGAAGGGGAATAGCGGGTACACTTATCCTGACTAAAGTTGGTCCTCGCCTGCCAAAGGCTCTGGTGATGACGCCTGCTTGGGCTCCATGATGACTCCCTTCCTGCCGTTGGGCTGGTCTTGGTCTTGTTGCACCGAAACGGACGCCTTTGCTTGATGCTCTCGCCTGCGCTTGCTCCCTTTGCACCAAAGAGGAAAGGAGGACGCCATGCTGGCTGGCGCCTCGACCGGGCGCCTTTGGTCGCCATGGCTTGCATCATGGGCACCTCGCGAGGTACCCCGCCTTGAACTCTCCGCCTCCTCATGAGCCAGCACCGACGAGGCCGGCTCGAGGAAGCTCCTTGTCGTCCGCCTCATGAGGCTTGGCCTCGCGAGGGTCTTGAGCTATGCTGATGAAGATGGGCCGTGTTGGGCCTCCTTCGAGCCACGCCAAGAAGCCGCAGTGCAAGTCTGGGGACCCCTGCCCTTAATGCCGACAAGAATTACTCACAAAGCATATTCATGTTCATAATCGAGGGTAATAATATGCATAAAGTATCCGAACATATGATCTTCCACCAAATAAACCAACTAGCATCAACTACAAGGAGTAATCAACACTACTAGCAACCTACTAGTACCAATCCCGGACTTGGAGACAAGAATTGATACAAGAGATGAACTAGGGTTTCTATATGAGATGGTGCCGTGAAGATGTTGATGAAGATTGGTTCCGCTAAGGTTCCGCTGTGTATGTGGAGTTTCATTCCAAAGGTTGCTTATGATTTTTTCCTCGATGAAAGACCTCATATAGCAAAAGATGGCCATCGGAGAGCAAGCTAGGGGCCCATGAGGTAGGGGGCGCACGGGGGTAGGGCGCGCCCCACCCTCGTGGCTGTGTGGGTCCCTCCGTGAATTTCTTCCGCCAATATTTTTATTATTTCCAAAATAACTTTCATGGAGTTTCAGGACTTTTGAGTTGTGCAATAGGTCTCTAATATTTGCTCCTTTTCCAGCCCAAAATTCCAGCTACCGACATTCTCCTCCTTATGTAAACCTTGTAAAATAAGAGAGAATAGGCATAAGTATTGTGACATAACGTAATAACAGCCCATAATGCAATATATATCGATATAAAAGCATGATGCAAAATGGACGATCAACTCCCCTAAGCTTAGACCTCGCTTGTCCTCAAGCCGAAAGCCGATAACGATAAATATGTCCTCATGTTTAGAGGTAGAGGTGTCGATAAAATAAAATACGGACATGAAGGCATCATGATTATTTTCATAACAGCAACATATATAGATATTGTCATATGATTTCTTATGCTCAAGTAATAATCTATTCACAATGCAAAAGTACTAATCATAAACTTTATTGAGAACCAACAAACTATAATCTCAGTCATTGAAGCAATTGCAATTTATCATAACATCGTAAAGAGTCTATGTCGAGCTCAATAGCAAGTCCACATACTCAAATATCATTTAATCTTTCATAATTGTTAACACTCACGCGATACTTGTGTTTACGGAGTTTTAATCGGACACAGAGAAAGATGGGGGCTTATAGTTTCGCCTCCCAACCTTTTACCGCAAGGGTAATGTCAACAAGAATAACTCATGCTCCCCTACATCCAATTAGATATATCTATCAGGATCTTTCCAACATACTGTGCTTGCCAAAGGATAAAATGAAAAAGGAAAGGTGAAGATCACCATGACTCTTGCATAAGGTAGGAGATAATAAATAAAAGATAGGCCCTTCGCAGAGGGAAGAAGAGGTTGCCATGTGCTTTTATGGTTGGATGCACAAAATCTTAATGCGAAAGAACGTCACTTTATATTACCCCTTGTGATATGAAACTTTATTATGTAGTCCGTCGCTTTTATTTCTTCCACATCACAAGATCGTATAAGTCATACATATAAAGCTTATTTTCTTGAAGTCATACATATTTCTTCCACATCACAAGATCGTATAAAGCTTATTTTCTCCCACACTAATAAGTCATACATATTTAGAGAGCAATTTTTATTGCTTTGCACCGACGACAACTTACTTGAAGGATCTTACTCAATCCATAGGTAGGTATGGTGGACTCTCATGGCAAAACTGGTTTAATGTTTTTTGGAAGCACAAGTAGTATCTCTACTTGGTGCTGAGAATTTGGCTAGCATGAGGGGGAAAGGCAAGCTCAACATGTTGGATGATCCATGACAATATACTTTATCTCAGATATAAGAAAACATAACCCATTACGTTGTCTTCCTTGTCCAACGTCAACTCTTTAGCATGTCATATTTTAATGAGTGCTCCCAATCATAAAAGATGTCAATGATAATATATTTATATGTGAGACCTCTCTTTCCTTATTACTTCCTATTAATTGCAACGATGACCAAAGCTATGTTTGCCAACTCCCAACAACTTTTAATCATCATACTCTTTCTATGTGAAGTCATTACTCTCAATAAGATCAATATGAACTCTTTGTTTCTTTTTATTCTTTTTATCTTTATTTTATTCACTCAAGATCATAGCTAAATAATCAAGCCCTTGACTCAACACTAATCTTTATTATATAACTCACGGACTCGATTACATAGAGAGATCATAAAGCAAAACTCAAAACTAAATCATGCCATAAACTTTATTCTACTAGATCAAGATACTACTAGTAGGATCAAACTAAGAAAAACGGTAAAGATAGGAGTGTGATGGTGATATGATATCGGGCACTCTCCCCAAGCTTGGCAAGGGGCCAAGGGGGTGCCCATACCCATGTGATTATATCTCCTTCTTTGTTGGTGGTGAAATATTCTTGGCGATGATACCCCTCAGATACGTTCTCCTCCTTGAGCTTATTGACTTGCTGATTGAGGTCCATTATTTCCTTACAAAGCTTTCATTGAAGGATAACCGAGTTTGGAATAGCTGAGCTCAGAGTTCTCTGCTAGAACCCAGCTCGAAGCTTAGACGTGACTTCTTGATCCTCCATGGCATCTACCCTCATCAAGTCAGCCTCCATCTTTCCTCCGCTGCTGGCCCAAAGTGGTCAAGAACGCTGTTTGCTTCTTGTTCTCGATGTCGGATGAGACACCCGCCTCCCGACTAACTCTTGAGAAGACATATTGCTCTAATCTGCAGCAAGAACAGCTCAAACAAAAACAGAGGATATTTGCATGATACTGGAGGCAAACCTTCGGGAGAATATATAATGAATTTTTACCGACCAAAATACGTACCGTGCAAGAAAATGGAGTCCGGAAGGCACACGAGGTGCCCACGAGGTAGGGGGCGTTGAGGGAGTCCCGGACTAGGGGGTGTCCGGATGGGACTTTCC
Source organism: Aegilops longissima (assembly GCA_021605205.1). Taxonomy (NCBI): domain Eukaryota; kingdom Viridiplantae; phylum Streptophyta; class Magnoliopsida; order Poales; family Poaceae; genus Aegilops; species Aegilops longissima. The sequence goes on along the minus strand of CM038681.1, from coordinate 178,261,678 downwards.
TTCGCGTGGAAGGCAAGCTTGGCGATACGGATATATAGATCTTCTACCATTGTAACCGACTCTTTGTAACCCTAACCTATCCGGTGTCTATATAAACCGGAGGGTTTTAGACCGAGGGACTAACAACAATCATACCATAGGCTAGCTTCTAGGTTTAGCCTCCTTGATCTCGTGGTAGATCTACTCTTGTACTACCCATATCATCAATATTAATCAAGCAGGAGTAGGGTATTACCTCCATCGAGAGGGCCCAACCTGGGTAAAACATCGTGTCCCTTGTCTCCCCGTTACCATCCGCTTAGACGCACAGCTCGGGACCCCTACCGAGATCCGCCGGTTTTGACACCGACATTGGTGCTTTCATTGAGAGTTCTTCGTCGCCGCCATCGTAGGATGCCTCATCTCATCTTTTAAAGATTTATACCATCGCCAAAGAAGCCTTGGCCACCGGTCGACTCTTCGCTAGGCGGTTTTCATGACCGCTTAGTTCGGTTGTCGCTACCGACGATGACCTCTCGAGTCATCGAAACCAATCTCCATGTTAGTTCGAACTTGCCGAACAGTTAGATCCGTCGAGCTCTCTCCATAAACGAGCCTCGGATCGCATCACCGCCTCGAGTCGCCACAGACACGACCGGATCGGGCCTAAAACCGATATGAGAGAGATCAACTCTCCCTGTGCTACCCATCATGTTGCTGTGATAGAGGAGCAATGCGGCGACTCTTCTCCTATCTTAAGGACTAGCTACGTTCGATTCCCGATCCCTCCATGCCGGATTCTCGCGGAGGGACGGATGTCGATCAAGCCCCGAACTTAAAGTCAGCGCGGTCGGACTCATTGATAGCACTCAAAATCCAAACTTCCGAAGTTCGAAACTTCCCGCCCTTGAGTCCTAAATTGACGGGTTCTGGATTTAGTGCCACCCGCCCACCCAAACATTAGCAACCTCTCTCGAATTCAGCAAGAGCCCGCCAAACAAGACATCATTACTAGGCCGATTCTCCCGGTTATGAACAGGATAAAGGACTGCCGAGAGGAGGACGAATACCAATCTTCTGCAATAATTGCACGGACAAGGGAATCCTAAACGCCATAAGTCGTCACAAATTACACGCTTTGTTGACTTGGTGACCATCGCATAAAAGTATGTATGGATGGAGAGCGCTCGAAAACGAAAAGTAAATTTTGGGATAATCCGCCCCAATACATCCCTAGTCCGAACAAAAGGGTGCATCACTATCAAGCACCGGGTTGAATACCAAAACCAAAACCCCCAAAGGGTACGGAACTGCATCGAGGGTTGGCTAAACGGACCCGCAAAATTCATAGCACGAGGGCGCCACTCCAACTCATAGCCTTCGAGCATGTTGGATACTACGGCGGTGGCCAAAAGTGGCGAAGATCTTCTAGCTTCGAATCCCAGCCCAAGAACACCAAGACGGTGTTAATAGCCTTCGAGACTTTCGATCAAATAACATGCGAAAACGATAACTCCGCAACCTTGTCAAGTCTACCAAGTAGCAACAATAAATCCATGGAGGACACGGCTATTACCTTCAATGCCAAAGGATTTAACCTAAATTCGAACTGCCCGGCACCACCAAGATTGGTCCTCAAATGATAGTAGATTTGCTTACTTTACTAAGGTACTCATGGATGGCGGCAGCGGACTAAACCTCATCTATGAGGAAACCCTCCAAAAATGGAAATAGAATGGAACCGCATTGAGCGAAGCAGCACAACCTTTAGAGGAATAATCCTCAGCCGAGAAGCATGCTGCACAGAAAAATCACGCCGACGAGTGTTCGCTCACGGACAATTACAGTCCGAGGAGGTCACATTTCAAGTGGCCCTGCTCAACAGCGGATATCATGCTTTATTAAGACGAGAGGCATTCACAATCTTTCAAGCTATACCCCATTATGGGTACATGAAGCTTAAAATGCCCGGTCCCAACGGAATCATCACTCGCTAGTGATCCTAACATAGCACTCGCTACCAAAATAAGACAGCCGACTAGCCCTCGAGGCACTATCCAAGCCCTAGCGTCGAGGAACTCACATGATGCGATCCACGGTGAACAGGACGATGTGATACTTGATAAAAGATCCAAGTCCACTTCTTTTAAACCAGCGGATGAAATAGTCAAATTCCAAGTCCACCCAACGGACTCGCAAAGACGGCTCCATCGGGCACAATTAAACCCCGATGTAGACGCCAGACTACAAGAATTTCTACAAGATAATCGACATCTTTGCATGGAACCCTTCAGACATGCCAGAATCCCACGCCACCGGCCGAGCACAGCCTAAATATCCTAAAAGGATTCAAGCCACCAAACAGCTCTTCGCGCGCCCAACCCAAGAGACAAAGCCATGGAGAGGAGCTAGCTAAACTTTTGGAGGCCGGATTCATCGAGATATAAAACATCCGGACTGGCTAGCTAACCTGGTGATGGTACCAAAGAAGGATAAATCGGCGCCTATGTGTTGATTTCAAAGACCTTAATAAGGCTTGCCCAAAGGATCCTTCCTCCTCAAATTGATCAAATCATTGATGCTACAGCAGACACGCACTCATTGTGCTTCCTCGACGGTACTCCGCTACCACTAAATCAAGATGGCGGAGCTGCACTCAAGCTGCAACAGATTTATCACCCATACGCACTGCTCGCTTCAACACAATGCCCTTTGGGCTCAAAACGCCGCGCAAATATATCAGCGCATGATTCGTACATGTCCGCAAACCAGATCGGCAAAACAAGGAAGCGTATGTAGATGACGTGGTCACAAAACCAAGCACATCGAACTCTAGTGGACGACTTGAGGCTCACATTCGACAATCATCGAAAATATGACATCAAGCTCAATCCGAAAACTACGCCTTCGGCGCTCCACCGGAAAGCTCCTCGGGCTTCATCGTGTCCGTAGAGGAATTGAAGCAAACCCAGCCAAGAGTCGAGCTCACACAATTGATATTCCAAAAGACCTCAAACAAATACAAAATTGACGGATGCGAGCGGTTCTAAGCCGCTTTATCTCCCGCTTAGGAGAAAAGGCATTACCTCTTTACCGCCTCCTCCGCCAAGATCAACACTTCGAGTCGACGGATGCGCCACATCCGACTCAAGAAATAAAGGCCATTTTGGCAACAACCGTCTCCGCCGCGCCTAACGTATGCTAACCAATGCTATTATACATAGCCGCAACACATCAAGTTGTCAAGATGGTGCTCGTTGTCGAACGAGAACGGACGGACACCGTTCCCTATTCAAAACCGGTTTATTATGTGTCCACTGTCCTAACTCCATGCAAGTCCCGCACCCACACTATCAAAAGATAGCATACGCGTGTTCATGGCATCTCGAAGCTGCAACACTACTTTCAAGAGTGTTCGATAACGTAGCCTCCAAGTACCTCTTAATGACATTATAAACAATCGCGACGCGACGGGCCGGATTGCTAAATGGGCCATAGAGCTCCTCCTATTCGACATAACTTATAAGCCACGACGAGCTATTAAGTCGCAGGTTTTGGCCGACTTCGCGGGTCGAATGGACTGAAGTCAACTCCCTAAAAGTACGACGATACTCCAATTGATCATGCACTTTGACGGCTCCAAAATGTTGGCTGGCCTGGGTCTGGCGTTGCCCCGACGTCCCCAACCGGGACACAGTCCAATACGCCCTTCGATAATGTATACGGACTCCAACAACGCAGTCAATACGAGGCCCTTTCGCACGCCTCCGGATGGCGCTCCATGGGCATTCAACGCCTAGAGGTGCGCGATTCAAACTCGCAATATCTCAAATAAACGGAGACTTTGAAGCCAAAGATCCGAAAATGGCAGCATACCGCAATGCGGTCCTAAAAATGTCAGCACGGTTTGAAGGGCTTGAATTTCATCATGTAGCCCGGGATAACAACCAGGCGGCGGATATATTGGCGCCGCATCGGTGCAAAACGCGATGCCGCCCCACCCAATATCTTTTTGGAACGGCTGTTCAAGCCATCCGCATTATGGGAAGGAGTCCGCACAATAATCCGACCCAACCGCACCACCGACGCCAAAACTCGACACAACCGAGACTCCGCCCCGAGATAACACCGCCTCGCTTCACGTAGATAATGGCGGTTATCGCTTTTGACGGAACCATTCCTAGCCTACCTAACTAGGCAGGAACTCCCAAGACCAAAATGAGGCTCGCTGCATAGTACGGCGCCTAAAGCCTATAAAGTCCATGAGGGAGAGCTTTATAAGAAAAGCACTACCGAGTCCTTCAAAGGTGTATCTCCAAGAGGAAGGGCGAAACCTCCCGCTGAAATTCATGCCGGACTGGGTGGGCATCTGCACAGCAGCCCGGCCCTTGTAGGCAAGGCCTTCCGACAGATTTTATTGGCCGACGGCCCGGCAGATGCAAGATGACTTAGTCCAACGATGCGCTGGTTGCCAGCTTTTGCTAACCAAAGCCACATGCCACCCACCGCCTTAAAAATATACCCATCACCGCCGTCATGTCCGGGGCTTGACATGGTTGGACCCTCAAGGAGGAACCCACAAGCAAAAATACCTATTGGTCATGGTGGACAAATTCACCAAATGGATAGAGGCCAAACCAATTAAAACGGTCAATCCGACCAGTGATAGACTTCATATCGTGGGTAGTGCACCATTACGGTGTCCCCACAAGATCATTCATCGACAATGGCACCAACTTCAAGGCCGATGAGGTCAAATCATGGTGCAAAACATGGGCATCAAGCTCGACACGCCTCGCCTATCACCTCAAACCAACGGCCAAGTCGAACGGCAAACGGTCTAATCATGAGCGGCATTAAACCCTGCATTAGTGCGGTCCTCAAGGAATCTAACACGACCGGTCGAGGAGCTTGACTTCAGATTGGGGCTGCGGACCACGCCTAATCGATTACCGGATTTACACCATTCTTCATGGGTACGGCGCAGAGGCAGTCTTGCTCATGACATAATACATGACTCACTCACAGACGCATGTATGAAGAAAGAGAAGCCGAGCTCGATCAAGGTGACAGTTTGGACGCATTGGAGGAGGAGCGTAACACCCCGGAAGTAACTTTCCATATTTGTAACTCCAACTCTTGCCATTTTCGCATTGTGATATGATATTCCTCCGTGGTTGGGTTTTTCTTCATTTTGCATTTTGTCCATGTCATGCATTTTATATCATGTCATCATGTGCATCGATTTGCATACGTGTTCGCCTCATGATTCCGAGCATTTTTCCCGCTGTCCGCTTTGCAATCCGCACTCCTATCTCCCCGGCGCCCTTTTACGCTTTTTCCATGAGCGGTACTAAACCTTCTCGAATGGACCGAGGTTTGTCAAGTGGCCTTGGTATACCACCAGAGACCACCGGTCAAGTTTCGGTCATTTGAGCTCGCTTGGTACTCCAACGGTTAACCGTGACTCTCGCAAAGGCCTCTTTTAAGTTGCAGCCCAACACCCTTCAAAATAGTCCAATAACCCATCTAAGTCACTTCCATGCTCTCGGTCGCTCGATCACGATCGTGGGCGAAAACCGCACCTCATTTGGACTCTCCTAGCTCCTCTAAACTATAAATATGCTTCTCCCTCCAAATCCCGGATCATCCTCCCCAAACCCTAGACGAATCCGGCCACGCCACGGACGGTCCGGAGCGGGCCGGATAACGCCCGCCGCTACCGCAGCCTTCTCGGATCACGCCACGTGGGGCCCGGGTCCCCACATCGCCGCTTCCACGTGCCGGGTTCGCGGGGCCCAAAGGGCTCCTCTGCCCGGCCGCTGGCTGGCCGCCCGCCTGGCTCGCCGCCTGGTTCGGATTCGCCACGCTGCTGGCCGCTTTCCGCCGCTGGCCCTTTCATTTTGCCGCGCCTGGCCGCCGTTGCCGCTGCCATCATGGGCGCGGCCGCCTCCGCCGGCGACTGCCGCCCCGCCGCTTTCTCCTCTCCGCGAACCACCGCCGCCGCTTCGATCCTATCGGGCCGATCCCGATCCGATCCCGCTGACTTCTTCCCCTCTTTTCGTCCAAGTTTTAATCCTGAGGTTATTTCGTGGCATTTTCAACGATCGTAACTTTGCATCTGTAGCTCCATTTTGCAGATAATATATCAAAATGTTCATCTCAAGAGTAGATCATTTCATCTCATTGCATCATTTTCATTTGAGCTCATCTTGATGCCCGAAATGCTGTTGGAAGAGGGCTATGTGATGTTAGTTTCGCTTTTTAATGTAACATGCACTTTTGTTATTTTTGCTATGATTGATGTGTGCACCCTATGAATTTGAGTCCTACATGTGTTTTGTAATATGCCATGCCATCTTTCCAGGGGTGTATGCCATGTATTTTGTGATCTATGTGGTGACTAGCACAAGCATGCAAAGTAGGTGTCCTGATGTTGCTGATTTCAGCCTGCTTTTGTTGATATTTTGATGCCATGTTAACTTGATGCTACCGAGAGATCCATGCATATTTTGAGATACTTCAGTAAGGATGTTTTGTTCTACATGTCTTGCTCTATCCATCCATGCCTTTGTTTGCAATTATGTAGTGCCATAGCTTGAGTCAATCGAGCTCTACTTTTGCTATCAAATGTTTCCTGGCAGATTGTTTACATGTTATTCAATTTTGCCAAGGTTGTTGTGGTTGATCCGTATATGCTATGATGTTTTTCTTGCCATGTATATCTTCTATGCCATGTCTTCTTGATGTATGTATGCTTAGTTTATCATGAAAAGCTCTGTAGTGAGTGCATCGAGCTCTTAAACATGCCTACTTGTTATCAGTTTTTGACATGCCATGTTGCTGAATCTGTTAACTAAACTTCATGATATTGACATGGGTGTTACTATATTTTCTGATCCTTTTGGCTTATGGTCAGTAAGGGACTTTTGTTCTATGCTTTGAGTAGATTCATGCCATGCCTTGTTTTGCTATTATAAGTTCCTGTAGCATGTTGTTTTCTTGCTCAACATTGCTACCGATGCTGTTTTTGCCATGTCCACTCGATATTTTGTGCACTTTTGCCATGCTTGTTTGAACCTGTTATGATGTGAACTAGCCGTAGCTCAGTGTTCATCTTTTGTCAAGCATCTTGTGTAGATCACTGCCATATACTTTGTTGGTACGCTTGGGGCAGTAGCTTAATTTCTTGTTGCTTGCTAAGTGGTATCATGCTGTTAATGGCGATTTGTGCCATTCTTGTTTTGCTTGTCATTTGCAAACCGTGCATCCGATTCCGTGATCTTTATATCGATTTCAACCGAAATCATCTCATCTTTCCAGTGGCATACTTGGTTTGCCAAGTTGATGCCTGGTTCATCATTTTCCTTCCGAGCGCACATACGCATTGCATATCACATCTCGCATATCATGTCATGTTTTGCATCATGTTGACTTGTGCATTGCACCGTGATTTATTGTGGTTCCTTTGTTTGTGTTCTTGCTTTGGGTAGAGCCGGAGACGAGAACGTGAACGAGGAACCTGTTGAGAACGCTTACGAGGATCAAGCTTTCGACAACTCGAGAACATTGCGCAAGATGACCATACCTCAAATCACTTCTATCTTTGCTATGCTAGTTGCTCGCTTCTTTTGCTATGCCTATGCTACGATGCCTACCACTTGCTATATCATGCCACCCATATTGCCATGTCAGCCCCTAACCATCCTTTCCTAGCAAACCGCTGATTGGCTATGTTACCGCTTTGCTCAGCCCTCTTATAGCGCTGTTAGTTGCAGTGAAGTGAAGTTTGTTCCTTGTTGAACATGGAGATGTTGTTCTTTTGGAACATGTTTACTTGTTGGGGATATCACAATATATATCTGCTATAATTAATGCATCTATATACTTGGTAAAGGGTGGAAGGCTCGCCTTATGCCCGGTGTTTTGTTCCACTCTTGCCACCCTAGTTTCCGCCATACCGTGTTATGTTCCTTGATTTCGCTCTTACACGGTTGGGTGATTTATGGACCCCTTGACAGTTCGCTTTGAATAAGACTCGCCCAGAAGGCCCAACTTTGGTTTTACCATTTGCCACCTAAGCCTTTTTCCCCGGTTTTCGCGAGCCCGAGGGTCATCTTTATTTTAACCCCGCCGCTTCTCCTCGAGTGCTGGTCCAAAAGCTGCTGGCCGTGGCTACATCGTGGGAAACTCGAGATGGTTTATCGAAGTTTGACAATCCGTGTGCCCCGAGAACGAGATATGTGCAGCTCCTATCGGGATTTGTCGGCACATTCGGGCGGCTTTGCTGGTCTTGTTTTATTGCTGTCGAAATGTCTTGTAGTCCGGGATTCCGAGATTGATCGGGTCTTCCCGAGAAGGAATATCCTTCGCTGACCGTGAGAGCTTATAATGGGCTGTTGGGACACCCCGCAGGTATTATCTTTCAAAGCCGTGCCCGCGTTATGAGGCGATGGGAATTTGTTAATGTCCGTTGTAGAAAACCCGGTTGACCTCAATTAAAATACACATCAATCAAGGTGTAACTGTGATGGTCTCTTCGGCGGAGTCCGGAAGTGAACACGTGTTGGAGTTATGTCCGACGAAGTAGTTCAGATCACTTCTTGATCGCTACTAGCTTCACGATCGTGCTTTTTCCTCTTCTCGCCTCTTTTGTAATGTAGCCACCATATATGCTAGTCGCTGCTGCAGCTCCACCTTACAACCCTATCCTTCCTATAAGCTTAAATAGTCTTGATCTCGCTGGTGTGAGATTGCTGAGTCCCCTGACTCATAGATTCTACCAAAACAGTTTGTGTTCCGACGATGCCAAGGCAGGTGACGAACCGAGCTCAAGTGGAGTTCGACGAGGAACGTGGTCGTTATTATGTGTCTTTTCCCGATGATCAGAGTGGTGCCTAGTTGGGACGATCGGGATCCGTGTAGCATTTGGGGTATCTTCTTTATTTTGGTTCCGTAGTCGGACCTTGAGTGTACTCAATGATGGATGTTTATTTATGTATTGTGTGAAGTGGCGACTATAAGCCAACTATGTATCTCTTTCCTTATGTATTACATGGTTGTGTGAAGATTACCTCACTTATGACATTGCTTTCAATGCGTTATGCTCTAAGTCGTGGCTCGACACGGGAGATATAGCCGCATCGAGGGCGCTATGTTGGTAATCGAGCCTTCCCCACTTAGGAGCCCCTACTTGATTGTTTGTCATGCGTTGTTGAGTCTAGAATGGAAAATGTTTTGAGTCTTAGGATTATATATATCGGAGAGTAGGATTCTTTTACTCCCCATCCCTTCGCCGCCTCGTGAGGTCTCCCCGACGAGAGTTTTGACTCTTCTTCTCAAATTTCACTAAAAAAATTTAGGATCACGCTGGTATCTTGGGATCGTTCGATGGTTTTGTGACGAGAACATTGTTCTTGGTGCCTCCCGACATTTAGGGTTGTGGCAGTGTCCCGGGAGTTGAGCTCCGAGGTGTTGTCGCCACAATTTTATCGCTGCAGTCTCGAATACCCGAGTTTTACCGACATCGAAATCTCTTTTGTGCAGCTTGTTGGTGAGATAACCTCGATAACCCAAAGATCGGGCGTAGCTCGAGTATTGCCATGACTTGTATAACGGATGTTTTTCAAGGTCGAGGTACACAATTTCCGAGGATTTCTTGGTTATGTGTTGACGGATGGATACACTGATCTAGGTATTGTTAGTTTGGGTGATATATTTTGTGTCCCTCAGATCCCCAACACCGATTGCATAACCGTAAAGTTTCGAGTTTATAGGTGGGATTCAAGTAGCTTTTAGCATTTCTTCCCACAGATATTTGGTTCTTGATTGGGTAATCCTTACCACTTATTTGTTCCAATGCATTTTGTTATTTTTTTCATCAACCCTTAATCAAGTGGCTTTCACCTTAATGGACGGTGATGATTAGCTTTTGAATTCATTCGCTCATTCTTGTTCAATGTTTTTTGTGAAGACTATATGTTGCAATTTCTATCCATTGATTCAACTTGACTATTTGTCTATCAAGTGCTAACGGATGTCACCTCTTCAGATGGCTCCGCCAACGCGGCCTGAATCCGGAACGGATGATGGGAATCACGAACCTCCACCTCCACCTCCGCCCGGAGGCCCGGCAAGCTATCATGGCAGCCACCAATGCCAATGCTCGATGATTTTGCAGCTCTTGCAAGAACGCACTCAAGGGCAAGGCAGTCAAGGAAATCAAGGTCAAGGCAACAACCAGCCGCACTTTGCTACTCTCACCGCCTCGCTAATCAGTCAAGTCTTTCAGCTTCGTGGTCGAGGCCACGACGCCGACGATTGGCTTGTGGACATCCGCAAGCATTTTGAATGTAGCAATGTCGACCTCGAGGACTTTGTCAAGTTTGCATCATTTCAACTCAAGGATCAAGCTGCCGAGTGGTACCAAGAATACAAAGATTCCAGAGGAGGTCGGTCATTACCTAGGATGAGTTCCGCCGAGATTTCGTGAGCTCACCACATTCCGAGAAGTGTTGTTGAGAGCAAGCGTGAGGAGTTCCGCAATCTCAAGCAAGGCAACATGTCTGTCTATCAATACAATATCCAGCCTGTAAACTCGCCGCTTTGCTAAGCAAGACGCCCCGATGAAAAGAGTATGATCTATCAATTCAGAGGTGGTCCGAGAGAAGATCTGCAATTAGCTCTTGTGCTTTTTGAGCCGTAAAAGTATGATGATTTCTACAACATGGCATCAAGCAAGAAGCTGCCCAGCTCAAATGTGAGGCTTCTAAGAAGAGAATCAGGATGCAGTTCAGTCTTCTTCTTCCTCTCAAGTGGCAGCTAAGAGAAGTTCTACCTTCCTCCTCCTCCGCTCCGCCAGCCTTATCGCAGAAGAACTCAGTGGCCGTGGATCTTCCCACCCACCCAACCCAAGCTATCGTAACAAGTCTAATTCTCAAGCTCCAAGGTCAAGTGCTCCTTACCACCGTCCGCCTTCTCGAGGTGACTTGCAACAAATGTCAGCAGAAGGTCACTATGCTAACAAATGCTTCAACCAGAGGCGCCTTCCGCCTCCTCCCGTGAAATCTTCCAGAATGCAAAGGGTCAAGCATAATCCCAAGTTTGCAAAGGTGAATATGATGAATGCAGCAGCAGAGGATTCTTCGATGTGATCATGGGTAATCTTCTTGTTAATGATATTCCCGCAAAAGTTCTTTTTGACACCGGGCATCGCTTAGTTTCATCTCTAAACCATTTGCATCTAAGCATGAGTTGTCTTTCCAAGATTTGCCTAGACCATTAGCAGTTGTCTCTCCGGTAAATGCATGAACGCAGCTACATGGTTCCGGATGTTTCTATCAAGATGGGCGATTATAGATTTTGCTAAACCAATTGTCCTTGGTGACTCGGATATTGATCTTATTCTGGATGGATCGCTTTATCAAAGACAAAGCTCAGCTTGATTGTGCTGCTGTGAAATTCAATTGACTCACTCTTCTAATGATGTGATCATCTATGCCGCCGTGATGAAACCATTCGGTTGTTTTCTCTCAATGAGAAGGGCTAATTGATGCTATCTCTCGATTCCAAATTGCTTGTGAGTACCAAGATGTCTTTCCGTAAGAGCTTCCGGCATGCCTCCTCATCGCCGCTTGAGTTCAAGTATCGATCTTGAGCCCGCATCAACCCGCTTGCAAGCGCCCATACAAGCTTGGACCCGATGAGCTGAAGGAATTGAAGAAGCAGCTCGATGAACAAGAGCATCCGGGTTTGATCGACCGAGTTCATCTCCTTGGGGTTGTAGTGTTCTTTTGTCCGTAAGAAGGATGGCACGGACCGACTTTTGCGCCGATTATCGCCCATTGAATAAGAAGACAATCAAGAACAAGTATCCACTTCCCAACATCAATGAGCTTTTCGAGCAACTCAAAGGTGCTAAAGTGTTCTCCAAGCTTGACCTTCGATGGGGTATCATCGATTCGTGATTCGTGAACAAGATATTCCCAAGACAAAGATTAACAAGCTTTGGTTCTTATGAATATACCGTCATGTCTTTCGCCTTGTCAATGCTCCTCCAACATTCTCTGATGATGAACTTCATCTTCAACCCCTACACCAATGAATTGCCTTGGTCTATCTTGATGATATTTTGGTCTTCCAAGAATAAGAAGGATCATGCCAAACATTTGCGATTGGTGCTAGACAAGCTCGAGAGCATCAATTTATGCTAAGTTCTCCAAATGTGAATTTTGGCTTGATGAAGTGCTTTATCTTGGTCATATCATCTCCGCCAAGGGCATCATCGTTAATCCCGAGAAGGTGTCCGCAATTGTGAATTGGGAACCTCCTCGTATCGTCAAGCAGCTCCGCAGTTTTCTTGGTCTTGCAAGCTATTGTCAAGATTCATTGAGAATTTCTCCAAGATTGCAAAGCCTCTTTCCAACCTCCTCCGTATGCATGTGAAGTATGTCCGTCTCCTAAGTGTGACGTTGCTTTCAATACCTCAAAGAGAAACTCGCCACAGCTCCTGCCTTGACTCCTCCCGATGAATCCAAGCCATTTGAAGTTTTCGTGATGCTTCTTCAAGGTCTCTTGCTGTGTTAATGCAAGAGAAGAGAGTTGTGGCTTATACCTCTCGCCATTGAAGCTCAACGAAAAGAACTACCCCACTCACGATCTTGAGTTGGCGGCAGCTTGTCCATGCATTGATAACGTGGAGACATCTCTTGTTGGGAAGGAAAGTGGACATTTTCACCGATCACAAGAGTCTCAAGTATATCTTCACTCAGCCCAACCTCAACCTCAGTGCAGACTCGATGGGTCGAAATGATTCAAGAGTACAACCCAAGTATTGAATATACTCCGCAAGGCCAATGTCATTGCAGATGCTTTGAGCAGGAAGGCTTATCGCAATGCCTAATCCTCAAGCCCTTCCAACCGGATCTCTATGAAGCTTTCCGCAAGCTGAATCTTCGTTGTTCCTCAAGGCTTTCTTGCCAACCTCATAGTCTCTCCTACTTTGGAAGATCAGATTCGTGAGGCTCAACTTCGGATACCATGGTGAAAAGGTGAAACGTGGTATCGACAAGGGCATTTCCAAGTACAAGTGCTTCCACATTGATGACAAAGATACTTTTCTTTGAGGACCGGATTGTGGTTCCTAAGGGTGATCTCGAGAAAAGTCATTATGAACGAGGCTCACAATTCGCTTCTATCCATTCATCCCGAAGTACGAAGATGTACCAGACCTCAAGCAGTCATATTGGTGGACTCGAATGAAGCGAGAAATTGCTCAATTCGTGAATGAATGTGATGTCTGCAGAAGAGTGAAAGGTAACACCAACGACCAGCTGGTCTCCTCCAACCTCTTGCTATTCCGTAATGGAAGTTTGATCATATTGAAATGGACTTTGTGACTGGTTTTCCTAAGTCCAAGCGTGGAAATGATGCTATCTTCGTTGTCATTGACAAGCTTACTAAAGTGGCTCATTTTCTTCCTATCAAAGAATCTATCACAGCAGCTCAGCTTGGCAGAGCTATACACCTCCAGATTGTCTCCTTGCACGGCATTCCACAAGTGATCTCTTCTGCATCGTGGCAGCATCTTTACCTCCAAGTTTTGGGATTCTTTTCGTAAGGCCATGGGCACCAACATTCGCTTTCAAAGACAGCTTTCCATCCTCAAACAAGTGGCCAAGTTGAGCGAGTAAATCAAATCCTTCAAGATATGCTCGTGGCTTGTGTCATTTCCTTCGTATGAAGTGGAAGATTGTCTTCCATATGCCGAAGTTCTCCTACAACAACAGCTTCCAAGCGAAGTTCGGCAAGGCCCCATTCGAAATTTCTATGGCGTAAAGTGTCGATTCTCTCAATTGGTCCGAGATGTGAACGCCAACTTCTTGGCAATGACTTGATCACGTATGTAAGAAATGTGCAAAGTCATTCGTGAGAATTCAAAGCCGCTAATCGCGCCGTAAGAGCTATTATGATGATAAGCACCGTGATGTGGCTTTTGAAATCGGAGACCATGTCTACCTCCGCTGCTCTCCAATGAAAGGCACTCGCCGCTCGTATCAAAGGAAGCTTGCCCCTAGATACGTGGGTCCTTTCAAGATCATTGGCAAAAGAGGCGATCTCGCCTATCAACTTGAGCTTCCATCCAACTTCGCGAATGTGCACGATGTGTTCCACGTGTCACAGCTTCGCAAGTGCTTCAAGACTCCTGAACGCACTATCAACTTCGAAGAAATTGACCTTCAAGAAGATCTCTTATCATGAGCACCCTGCTGTTATTCTTGAAGAAACCGAGCGCAAGACTCGCAACAAGTCAATCAAATTCCTAAAAGTGAAGTGGTCACACCATTCCGACCGAGAAGCCACCGGGAGCGCGAGGATCACCTCCGCTCCAATATCCGAGTTCTTTTCAGCCTAGATCTCGGACGAGATCCTCTTGTAGTGGTGGAGTGTTGTAACACCCCGAAGTAACTTTCCATATTTGTAACTCCAACTCTTGCCATTTTCGCATTGTGATATGATATTCCTCCGTGGTTGGGTTTTTCTTCATTTTGCATTTTGTCCATGTCATGCATTTTATATCATGTCATCATGTGCATCGATTTGCATACGTGTTCGCCTCATGATTCCGAGCATTTTTCCCGCTGTCCGCTTTGCAATCCGCACTCCTATCTCCCGCGCCGCCCTTTTACGCTTTTTCCATGAGCGGTACTAAACCTTCTGAATGGACCGAGGTTTGTCAAGTGGCCTTGGTATACCACCCGAGACCACCGTCAAGTTTCGGTCATTTGAGCTCGCTTGGTACTCCAACGGTTAACCGTGACTCAGAAGGCCTCTTTTAAGTTGCAGCCCAACACCCTTCAAAATAGTCCAATAACCCATCTAAGTCACTTCCATGCTCTCGGTCGCTCGATCACGATCGTGGGCGAAAACTACACCTCATTTGACTCTCCTAGCTCCCTATAAACTATAAATATGCTTCTCCCTCCAAACCTTGATCATCCTCCCCAAACCCTAGACGAATCCTCCCTCCGCCGCCGGACGTGTCCGAGCGGGCCGGATAACGTCCAAGGCCAAGAGCCTCCTGATCAGGCGCCACGTGGGGCCCGGTCCCCACATCGCCGCTTCCACGCTGCCCATTGGGCCCAAAGGGGCCTCTCTGCCGGGCTGCTGCTGCCTGCCCGCCGGCCGGCTGCCGCCTGCCGGCCTGCCACGGCGCCGCCTGTCACGCTGCTCTCGCGCTGGCTCGCCGCCTGCTCGTCACGGGCTTGCTCGCTGCCGCCTGCCGCCTGCCCGCCTGCCTCGCCTGCCGCCGGCCATCACTTCCGCCGCCGCCTCCGCCGGCCTCCTGGCCTCGCCTCGCTTTTCTCCTCTCCGCGAACCACCGCCGCACGCCGATCCGATCGGGCCGATCCCGATCCGATCCTGCTGACTTCTTCCCCCTCTTTTCGTCCAAGTTTTAATCCCTGAGGTTATTTCGTGGCATTTTCAACGATCGTAACTTTGCATCTGTAGCTCCATTTTATGCAGATAATATATCAAAATGTTCGCCTCAAGAGTAGATCATTTCATCTCATTGCATCATTTTCATTTGAGCTCATCTTGATGCCCGAAATGCTGTTGAAGAGGGCTATGTGATGTTAGTTTCGCTTTTAATGTAACATGCACTTTTGTTATTTTTGCTATGATTGATGTGTGCACCCTATGAATTTGAGTCCTACATGTGTTTTGTAATATGCCATGTCATCTTTCCAAGGGTGTATGCCATGTATTTTTGTGATCTATGTGGTGACTAGCACAAGCATGCAAAGTAGGTGTCCTGATGTTGCTGATTTCAGCCTGCTTTTGCTGATATTTTGATGCCATGTTAACTTGATGCTACCGAGAGATCCATGCATATTTTGAGATACTTAAGTAAGGATGTTTTGTTCTACATGTCTTGCTCTATCCATCCATGCCTTTGTTTGCAATTATGGAGTGCTATAGCTTGAGTCAATCGAGCTCTACTTTTGCTATCAAATGTTTCCGGCAGATTGTTTACATGTTATTCAATTTTGCCAAGGTTGTTGTGGTTGATCCGATATGCTATGATGTTGTTCTTGCCATGTATATCTTCTATGCCATGTCTTCTTGATGTATGTATGCTTAGTTTATCATGAAAGGCTCTGTAGTGAGTGCATCGAGCTCTTAAACATGCCTACTTGTTATCAGTTTTGACATGCCATGTTGCTGAATCTGTTAACTAAACTTCATATATTGACATGGGTGTTACTATATTTTCTGATCCTTTTTGGCTTATGGTCAGTAAGGGACTTTTGTTCTATGTTTTGATTAGATTCATGCCATGCCTTGTTTTGCTATTATAAGTTCCTGTAGCATGTTGTTTTCTTGCTCTGAACATTGCTACATGATGCTGTTTTTGCCATGTCCAGCCTGATATTTTGTGCACTTTTGCCATGCTTGTTTGAACCTGTTATGATGTGAACTAGCCGTAGCTCAGTGTTCATCTTTTGTCAAGCATCTTGTGTAGATCACTGCCATATACTTTGTTGGTACGTTTGGGGGCAGTAGCTTAATTTCTTGTTGCTTGCTAAGTGGTATCATGCTGTTAATGGCAGATTTGTGCCATTCTTGTTTTGCTTGTCATTTGCAAACCGTGCATCCGATTCCGTGATCTTTATATCGATTTCAACCAAATCATCTCATCTTTCCAGTGGCATACTTGGTTTGCCAAGTTGATGCCTGGTTCATCATTTTCCTTCCGAGCGCACATACGCATTGCATATCACATCTCGCATATCATGTCATGTTTTGCATCATGTTGACTTGTGCATTGCACCGTGATTTATTGTGGTTCCTTTGTTTGTGTTCTTGCTTTGGGTAGAGCCGAGACGAGTACGTGAACGAGGAACCTGTTGAGAACGCTTACGAGGATCAAGCTTTCGACAACTCGAGAACATTGCGCAAGATGACCATACCGAAATCACTTCTATCTTTGCTATGCTAGTTGCTCGCTTCTTTTGCTATGCCTATGCTGCGATGCCTACCACTTGCTATATCATGCCACCCATATTGCCATGTCAGCCCCTAACCATCCTTTCCTAGCAAACCGCTGATTGGCTATGTTACCGCTTTGCTCAGCCCTCTTATAGCGCTGTTAGTTGCAGTGAAGTGAAGTTTGTTCCTTGTTGAACATGGAGATGTTGTTCCTTTTGGAACATGTTTACTTTTTGGGGATATCACAATATATATCTGCTATAATTAATGCATCTATATACTTGGTAAAGGGTGGAAGGCTCGGCCTTATGCCCGGTGTTTTGTTCCACTCTTGCCACCCTAGTTTCCGCCATACCGTGTTATGTTCCTTGATTTCGCTCCTTACACGGTTGGGTGATTTATGGACCCCTTGACAGTTCGCTTTGAATAAGACTCGCCCAGAAGGCCCAACTTTGGTTTTACCATTTGCCACCTAAGCCTTTTTCCCTGGTTTTCGCGAGCCCGAGGGTCATCTTTATTTTAACCCCCGCCGTTCTCCTCTAAGTGCTGGTCCAAACTGTCACCGCCGTGGCCATCGTGGGCAACTCGAGATGGCCTATCGGAAGTTTGACAATCCGTGTGCCCCGAGAACGAGATATGTGCAGCTCCTATCGGGATTTGTCGCACATTCGGGCGGCTTTGCTGGTCTTGTTTTATTGCTGTCGAAATGTCTTGTAGTCCGGGATTCCGAGATTGATCGGTCTTCCCAGAGAAGGAATATCCTTCGCTGACCGTGAGAGCTTATAATGGGCTGTTGGGACACCGCCGCAGGTATTATCTTTCAAAGCCGTGCTCATGTTATGAGGCGATGGGAATTTGTTAATGTCCGTTGTAGAAAACCCGGTTGACCTCAATTAAAATACACATCAATCAAGGTGTAACGTGATGGTCTCTTCTCGCGGAGTCCGGAAGTGAACACGGTGTTGGAGTTATGTCCGACGAAGTAGTTCAGATCACTTCTTGATCGCTACTAGCTTCACGGCCGTGCTTTGCTCCTCTTCTCGCTTCTTTATGTAATGTAGCCACCATATATGCTAGTCGCTGCTGCAGCTCCACCTTACAACCCTATCCTTCCTATAAGCTTAAATAGTCTTGATCTCGGTGGTGTGAGATTGCTGAGTCCCCGTGACTCACAGATTCTACCAAAACAGTTGCAGGTTCCGACGATGCCAAAGGCAGTGACGCAACCGAGCTCAAGTGGGAGTTCGACGAGGAACGTGGTCGCATTATGTGTCTTTTCCCGATGATCAGAGTGGTGCTCAGCTTGGGACGATCGGGATCTGTGTAGCATTTGGGGTATCTTCTTTATTTTGGTTCCGTAGTCGGACCTTGAGTGTACTCAATGATGGATGTTTATTTATGTATTGTGTGAAGTGGCGATCGAAGCCAACTATGTATCTCTTTCCTTATGTATTACATGGGTTGTGTGAAGATTACCTCACTATGACATTGCTTTCAATGCGGTTATGTTTCTAAGTCGTGCTCGACACGGGAGATATAGCCGCATCGAGGGCGCTATGAGAGCCGACGTGGCAAAGGCTCGCTCCGCATTCTATCAACAAAGCAGGCTCAAGATATCAAAGCAGGAAGCACGGGCCAAAGCTTATAACGCTGGCTTAACTAGTTCTACGCCGCCGTCAAGAAAAATACAAACTCAAGCCCAAATGGGAAGGTCCTTCATCATCGACCAGGTCCTGACCGGCGGAGCATACCGCTCATAAACGCATTGATAACCGACTCGAGTCGAACCCATGGAACGCAGCCCGCTCATTTAAGATTCTACGCCTAAGTGTTGACTCCAAGTTCGCCTCCTTCCTCCGCCTCTGCATTCTTTATTTTTTCTTTTGATGTATTTTATTTTCTCCTTCCCCTTCTTCTTCTTGTAGCCTCTAGAGGCTCTTTTGGCGCTTTTTCCGAACACACTTGACGCGCTGTCCGCTACCATTATACTCGGGGCTTTTTTAATGTAAGCTTATTTATATGGGCTTATGCCCAACACATGCTAAACTTCCGCATGTCCCTTTTATTCACCATTATATGCATCGATATGACTTAAGTTTTGGCCAAGCTGGGTTGTTCGCCCTGCTTCTACCCCTATGTTCCCGATTGTTCGCTAGGAGGTAAAGGGAGCACCTTCAGGATTGTTATCGCCTGGTCACCGGATGTACTCAGACTGGGTGAAGCCGAAGCTAGCGTTTTAAGGGAATATTCGTCGGTGAACTGAAAGATGATTTTTAACTATTTACACATCTGCCCCCCTGATGATTTTCTCGCTTTTATAGCAGCTTTGACATGCACTTTAGGGCATGCATCCCAAATAAAGGAACCCTTAACGGAACTATTCTCCCCGAAGATGTTTCTACTACCCATGTAATATAACATAACTAGTTGGGCACTTGTCCGACACAGCAACAATGACCCCTACGCCTGGTCTCCATGCATACCACGGTTCTTATATAACCACGGAAGGTATTCGACACACTCCGGACTATTGGGTCCGGAGGTCGGGTTAAAAGGTCCGCTATGACAAACGATCTACAATCCGCTAGAAGACATTCTTTCATGTCATATTTTACATAGTCAACTCGACACATTGTATTCCTCCTCAATGCCATCTAATAGGCTATCTAATTTACAATCTTGTTGGGAATACTTATGCCAATTCTACTTGGTCAGACACTGCTTACAGGATCTCCATCCCATCCGCCCCACAGTGTTCGACTCGCCATGTGGTTTGGATCAGCCTCGTGGTACCGCTGCCTTCACCATGGCCCAGCCTCCTCGGCGCTTTGACGGCAGGCCGATATCTTTCATAGCCAAAAGCATCGCCGCCCTCCTTGAAGCCGCCGCCAGCTCCCAATGCCTTCTGGGCAGGGAGATAGATGGCCACAAGGCTTGGCCGATGCCTTTCATCACCGTCGGACTTGCTCGCAGTAAAGCCGACGCATTCGGGAAGAAGATCACCAAGAACGGGCATTCCACCTCAGACGACCTGTGAGCAAACCTACAAACATGTTTATGTTAATGGCCTTCCTCGCCAACTCTTTTCAAAGTTCGCCAAGCACTTATCGAAAATGCCGCGACGGCCGCCGATTCTCCTTTACGGAGTCGCCTAACCGGGCACGAACGCCCTTAGTTCCTCACCCAGCTTGGTGTTGGCATCTTGAGGTTATTCTTCTCCCGCCGCACTGTAAGCACGCCTCGCCGCCTTTAATCGGCGCGAAGAGATGTTGCTTGTCCGGATCTAGTCCGCGCCATCTGCAATGTTTTTGCCGATTTACACACCCGCCGCACTTCATAAATTAGTTATCTTCAAGCATATATTACCGTAGGGGTCTCGTGGTCCTCAGAGCGTGCTAGTGCGGCCTCAAGATGGGCCTCGTGACTTTCCAGCCCCCGGGACAATCGGGTATTCTTTTTCAGAAGATCCTCAAGATAACAAATGATCCTTAAATCAGTTATTCTAACTATTTTAAGTCTCGGCCACCGCATATATAATCACAAATTTCTTACCCGTATGTCCTTCACATACCGCCCGTGGCTCGCTAGACCATCTTGAGCGGCACGGAGATGCGATCTCCGAATCAAAGGCATTCAAGGCCTCCGGGAGAAACATGCGCCACGAAGAACTGTCCGGCGGCGCTCGTGATTCAAGGCGCCTCCACCTCGGAGTTGGTGGCGGACAACCGTCGGCATCCTCTATCGGAGGAGCATCCGACGACGCCTCGCGTTTCGCTTTAGCCTCCGGACCTGGCTTTGAAGCTTGTCCGTGAAGGTTCGATCGGCAGCCTCCGGACTCAGCCCAAGCCGAGCTTTTTCCTGAAAAGAGCATCAACAGTAGTACGCCTTCCAGAATCAATCCCGGAAGTATGGTGACATGCCATACCGCTATGGGCGGAGTTTCGATCCGGACAGACTTTTTAACTCATGGGTCACATGTTCCTTGTTGGCCAGTTGCCGCAGTTCGGCTTCCCGCCTCAAGGTACCCCTACAAAACACCATTGGTATACGGTGATCAAAAATAAGCACGGAGGGTCATTATCGTGGTTTTGGGATCTTGGTCTCAGCACTGTGGGCTGGAAGTATTCCGGTAATCGGTCAGAATGGCTACCAAAGCATTGTCGATGCTAAGTTGACCACCCCGCCGATCAACTCCACCGCTATATCCGGATCCTCTTGAGGTCGGATCGAGGGACCGCTTCGATCCTCGGGTTGTGGGGGGCGGGTTTGTATCTTCTCCATATCCGGCGCAGTTCCGCAAGAAAACCATGAAATGAGATATTTAACTACGGAACATGGATCGGACAGTGTCGACCCCGATCCTAGGTCACACCGATCTAGCATGTAACACATCATATCACTTTGCGGCCTCACGCACGGTATTCCCACGGTGTCGCTTACCATGGCCCGGACCGCTTATGCTTTTGGCTCACGATATGATAGTGTCGCTAGCATCCATATGACAAAGAACCCGGCCGACATGGCTAGTCGTGGAACCCAAAGCGGCGCTTAACCCATGGGGACAGGCATACATGAATCACATCGAGCATGTCGGTCATCAACGATGTATTCGGCTGTAGCACTGGCTAACAGACTCGTATCCCGGCTGTAGCAGTGCTAGGCAGACTCAATAACACCGCGTGACATTTCAAGGGATGTATATAGGAACGGCGAAACACATGCCGCCACCAAGTGTCCAAGCAAAGAGTGCTGGGCTAGCAGGACTCGTGAACCGGCCAGAAGGACTACTATCGCCGGAGGCACGAGACTACATTTCCCATATGAGAGGCTGCCAAGGATAAACAACTAGTTTGTCGGATCCCACACATACCAAGCATTTCAAACATACACACAATATGCTCAATATGTGTAAATACGACGTGGCATCACAACATAACTCTACGACTCAGATATATTACATTAGGCTCCAAGAGCGAGATATTACAAACATGGGTCTCATGACCCAACACTCGTGAGCATACAAGTCAAAGCACAAGCGAAGCTAATCATGTCCGAGTACGCATAACTATAAATGAAAAAGGCCGAGGAGCCCGACTATCTACAAGATCCCGCCGAGGCACAAGATCGTAGCTGAGGTAACAAGCTAAACGTCAAGTCCAAGCGAATTACTAGCGAGACCGACGCCTCTCGCAAAACATAAATAAGCAAACGTGAGTACAATTGTACTCAGCAAGACTTACATCGTAACTAACTACATATGCATCATTATCAAAGGGGTGGTGGAGTTTGACCGCAGCAAGCCAGCTTTGACTCGGTGGCTATCCCGATCTACGATCGCAAGTAACTCTTTTGAGGTGGCGCACACGAGTCCACATATTCACCATATCAATACACCACTATGGACCCGCCCCGCCTCCCCACGAGAACGCCATCCATAGCACTCACGCTATCTTGCGATTTTAGAGTATCCACTTTCACTTGTCTATGAACCGATATAGGCAACCCATAAGTCCTTCTCCGTGGACACGGCTATTCAATAGATCATATTAAACCCCGCAGGGTGTACTTCTTCACACACGCTCACCACTTACCGCCGCTTACACGACATGTACTGCAACCTTCAAGCGAAGCCCAACGTGGTGTCGGCCACGCCTACCTAAACACTCAAGTCCCTAGTCCAGGTTTATCGCCTATTCGGTTCCATCCGCAGGAGTCCGCCGAGGTTTCCCATACAGCCCCGAACGATGTGTGCAGGTTCCCGAGATACCAAACGGGCACTGCACATCAACACGGTGCCTCACCGCAACACAACCCACCCCTAAGGTCAGCGCTATATGCGGCCCCCAAAGATGCTACAAACACCGTAAACTACTTGCAACTCCCTGACCGAGGACAAGGGTGGTTAAGAAGCCGAGAGGGTCAATTAAGGATCCCAATGCGTGGTAGTAACTGTTTCATGGATCACAAACACGTAACTCAGTTCCTCGAGGACGGTTTCAATGAGACAACCCACCATGTACTCCTACATGGCCTCTCACCGCTACTCTTTACCAAATCGTGTTCACACACTTAGCTCACACACAATAGGACATGTTCATAATAATTCCAATTCATTCCCGATGAATCGACCCGACTCAACTCTAAGCAAAGAGTGCATGACAAACAAGCATAAATGAGTAGGCACAACATGGCTCAAACAATTCCTACTCATGCTAGTGGGTTTCATCTAATTATCGTGGAATGACAGTCATGCAAAGGATCAAGGGGTTCAGCTACCGCAGCAAGTAACACATGAGTCGTTGTTGTCCTAATGCAGTAAAATAGAGCAGGAGCGAGAGAGTGGGATTATATCGAATGAACAAGGGGTTTTGCTTGCTCGGCACTTCAAGATAATATAGTTCTTCATCGGTGTCATCGAACTCATCGCTTGTGACATCGCTCACCGAGGGGACAATTACCGCAAACAAGAGAGAACACAATCAATGCAATGCACATTCACATGAATGACATGTCATATTAAGGTACTGAATTTACCTAGTGCAATAATAATCCGTTAGTTAAAGTGGAATTCAAACAAGGTTGAACTCCAACTCCAAATGCTATTTCATAAATTACCCTAATCATGATTCATCCTATTCAGTGAGGTTAACTTGTTCAAACATGCATGATCATGGCATAAACAGATTCTTCATATTTTCTGATCATTTTCATATATAAATTATTTCAATCCGAAGTTACGGTTGAATTTATATGATTTTTAGAAGTTTAGAGTATTTTCTGAAATTTATCAATTAAATTAAATCTAGAAACCTAGTTATTATAGGCCACCGACGTCAAGGTGACGCGCCGGGTCAACAGGCGCCCTAAGTCAAACCCGACGTGGGGGGCCACACGCCGCTGACTAACTAAACTAACCTAGTTAATTAGCACTAACCCAGGTTAAGTTAAATTAGTTTAAACCTAAACTAGGTTAGAAGACGGGCGGGCCCGCATGTCGCTGGGGAGAGGGGAGGTCAAACCGGCAAGGTCAACCCACACGGTCAGCGGGTCAGCAAGGGCCGCGCTAGTCACGGGCGAAGCGACGCAAGGCGCAAGTGAATTTCACTGTTTCGCCACCAAAAGGGTTTGGAGGGTACTCACGGGAGTCGGGATGAGCCGAGGCTCTTGGTGGAGTGGGTTGAGCTCAAGGTCGGAATCGACGCCGGCGACGAGGTTGGCGGTCGCCGAGTTCGGGCGAGCCTGGCTCGAGGCTGGGCGCACTAGAGGGGAAACGGAGGGCGCCACGGTCCCCGGTGCTGCGGTGGGGCGATGGTGAGGTTGGCTTGGTCATTGGGGCTCTAGCCACGCCTGGCGACGAGGCACGGCGGCGGCGAAGCCGGCCGAGGGAGACGGTGGCTAGAGGAGGGGACGAGTCGGGAAGAGGGGAATGACTGGGCTCACCGTGGAGTGCGATGGTGGCATCGGCGAAGCCTGGGGGCACCGGAGCCGATGAATTGACGGCGGAAGTCCGCGGGTCCGGGAAAGGGGAAAATGGTGGGGCGGCGCCTGGGCGCCCGGCCTGGGGACCTGGGTGAGGAGGGCGAGGGTGGAGGGCGGGCTTGGGGACATGCCGGGAGGAGAAGGGGTGGCGGTGGCTGCGATGGAGCCTGGGTGGCGTGCAGCTCCGCTCGTGAGCTCTGGGGAAGAGGGCCAGGGAAAGAGAGGAGAGCGAGTGAGGGAGAGGAGCGAGGGGGCACGGGCGCCGCTGCAAGGCGCGCAAGGAGGTCGGGAGGCCTGCAGCCGGAAGGGAGGAGGTGGCGAGCTCGGCGCTGGCTGCCAGTCCCTCCTCCGCCATCGGCAGAGGTAGGCGACGAGCGGCGTGGCGGTTGGTGGGCTGGGCCACCAACTGGGCCAGCGAGGGGAGGGGAGAAAGAAAGGTCGGGCCGGTTCGTGGGCTGTAAGTGAGCTGGCTGGGCTGCTGTGTGAGCTACTCTCCTCTCTCTTATTTCTATTTAACTCTGTTTTTCTATTTTTCAGAGTTTGTTTTGATTTAGTTTTAGACACTAAATCATTTTTATAACTCCTGAGATAAATTGGGGCATTATTTGGATTATTCCAAAAGCCCACAATTGAAACCAGAATTTTGGAGCATTCAAAATATTTATAGAATTCAAAGGCCCCAAATCAAATACAATATGGTTTAACTCAAAATCCACAAATGGCCAACAATTATGCTCATCATTTTGGCAGAGGTTTTCACCTTTATCAAAATCATGAACACTTTTGCAAACCACTTTGGGTTCTTTGAAGATATTTTGAAGTTGAACCTATTTGAATTGTTTTAGTGCTAGGGCTTGGTCCTCCCCATTTCAATTTTCATGGAAATTAAACATGATGACATGAATGCCTTAATGCAACTAATGTCAAACAATTCTAGGGTTGTGACAACTCACCCTCACTAAACAAGAATCTCACCGAGATTCAAGACGGAGGTAAGAGGAAAAGGGAAGCCACAAACTATCACAATCTCCATGATCCAATTGCCTTCTCAAGATGTTGGTTCACTCCATCTTCTTGGTCTTGACGCCTTCGAGATCTTCACCCGACACGACAATGTAAAGAAGGGAAAACCCTACATGATTCGACCTTCACGAAGATCAAGTAAACATGATCAACTCACGGACTGAGACGGTGACACATCTCGAGCTGAGACACAAAACACATCGCGAGGGATGGAAGAACAAAGGACGGGGTTTGATTGGTGGCAACAATTCCACGCTTAGAGAGATGGTGGATGGTGTCAAGGTGGCGAGGAAATATTTATCATGATCCCACAACGGGGCACCTCGAGAAAGGTGACGCAAAGAACTATTCCCTTAAGTGGCAAAAAGAATTACTTTTGAATTAGAGATCATTGAGACTCTTTATACCAGCCTAAGGCAATCACAAGCGATCATGTGGTGGAATGCAAAGGAATGGTACACCTGGACTAGAATGAATGATGTGGACTACCTTGTTGAAGACAACGCAATGGATGATTTTTGCTTATCATCGGAGGTGGAGGGGACCCATGGTAAGTCCACTTTTGAAAATAAACCTGGACAAGAATTGCTAAGAAGGCAGTCTTTAGCGAGATAGCACAAGGACGGTGCAAGCTGGGAACGAAATGCAACTGTTCGAATGTTTCAACCATCATATCCGCCTGAGATTCAGATCTGGTTGGTGTTAGGATATTTCAGACTCAGCACGTCTGAAAAGGAAAGGTTGCAACACAATTTGACAAGATAACGTTGCGAGATTCTCGGGAAGTGAACTAAGGTAGCAAGCTCCAAAATATGAGCTAGTTCCGCTACAAACCTGTGGAACACATTGTCCTGCATAAACATGGCCACGTAGTAGTCTTATAATAAAACGCTACCGAAGTTCGTGGGGAACCATGATCGAGGATATTGAAGTCCTTGCATAAGGCATGCTCTAAGAAGGAACTTCCTTCCTTGAACAAATCAATCGCTGGCTTGGTGTGCTAGGAATACATACGGAATGAAGATGATCAGCCTATCAAACCATAGAATACTTCGCACATGCATGACGGACTTGGGATGATTCCAAGAGGCAAAACAAACCTTTCTCAAGTTCATGGCGGCAACTTACATCGATGCACATGAACTAGAGGAAGTCACTACTTATCCAAACATATGCTTCCTGAACTAAACACTAAGAAATGCTTACACAAGCTTCCAATACTAGGTTGATGCTCAACATGACTCATGGGGAGACAAATGCTACCGATGGGCTCAACAAAGAACTCATCGGAATTTCCATATCACCGACTTCCACCATCATGTGAACACGGTGATAGCATTGGTCGCACCAAAGATGTAATGGGTATGCTCGAGGGATTAACCACGAGTAGGACAACATTACGCATATCGTTGGTTCTGATTTGACTTGACAATGGCCCATACTCAAATCAAAGAGTTGGTAGGACAATAGGTCCAACAACCGATCACGAGGACCAATCGATGAAGATATCATCCTTCTTCAACACACACTACACAAGAATATCCCTTGGATCGAATCTGTTAGGTAAGCTTTTATCTTCCAACTCTCCAAGTTGTTGTCTAGCTTAACCGACTAGCTCTGTGGATATCCAACACAGATTCTTGGAGAAGGGTGGTTCACAAGGAACCAACTTGATCACGAGCTCAACATAACAAGCCGTGGAACAACCCGTAACACTTCCAAGAAGATATTTGGAAAGTCACGACCCACCGTGATGTTACTAAGCTCGAGAACAATCTTGCTTTTCAGGGCAAGACGATATTATCGAATGAGTGAGGACTTGACAAGATCCTAACTCATCAATCGAGGTGTGCACCAGAAATAAGGACTAGGTAGCACGATCAATCCTAGGATGATGGGTTAATAACCAACACGCTAAGGATGAGGATTTTGTCCATTCACTACCAAGCAACGAGGTTGCTAGGAGTATTGATTTCACACATCACAATTCACTTGTCGGCATTCCTGATACATCAACACGGGACCGAGGAATGAATAATGATGGCGAAAAGTATCATCAAGGCCCGTAATTCCTAAGAGGAGGTGCAATTTCCATGACATTCTTGACATAAAGATGGTAACACTCTGTGGAATGTAATCAAAAGCTGAATTGGCATTTTGATCTCGGATACAACTACTTTGACCCAATCCTACCATGCTATGCTTGCTATGCTTAGAGTTGTGTCGTCCGCTCATCGGGATGATGAACTGGAGTGAAAGGTTGTGTTGGTTCGAGAGTGAAAGTGTTGAACACGATTTGGTAAAGGTATCGATGAGAGGCCATGTAGGAGTACATGGTGGGTTGTTTCATTGAAGTCAACTTAAGAACTGAGATCTGTGTTTGTGATCCATGAAACAGTTACTACCACACATTGGGATCCTTAATTGACCCTCTCGCTTCTTAACCACCCCTGCTCATAGTCCGGAGTTGCAAGTAGTTTCGTGTTTGTAGCTTGTGGGGCCGCACGCAACGCTGACCTTAGGGGTGGGTTGTGTTATGTAGGCACCGTGGTTCGTGTACCACCGAGTGCCTGCTTATATCTCGAACCCTGCACACATCGCTCGGGCTGTATGGGAAACCTCGCCGGACTCTCATGGATGGAACCCGAATAGGCGATAAACCCGGACTAGGGACTTGAGTGTTTGGTAGGCTGAGGTCGACACCCACGCTGGGCTTCCGCTGAAGGTTGCCGAGTACATGTCGTAAACGATTTATAAGTGGTGAGAGCGCAGTGAAGAGGTATACCCTGTAGGGTTAAATATGATCTATTCAATAGCCGTGTCCACGGAGAAGGATGGTTACCTATATCGTTCATAGACAAGTAAATGGATACTACTAAAAGCCTCAAGATAGTGTGAGTATCGTGGATGGTTCTCTCGGGATGACGAGAGGATCCACTGTGGAGTATTGTGATGGATACTAACGCTGTGACCCCGATCCTAGAAATGGATGAGGTATCGAGTTTGTTTCTCCTAGTCATTCCGAATAGAATGGCTTGACGGACCACAAGGATAAAATGCATCGATGAACACAAATGCACACATACCCTTGGCTATCAATTGATAGATGAAGGTCAAGGCATCTAAGAGAACAACTCAAAGGAACATATAATTTTCTCGAGTTGTGGATGCACAGATTAGTATGTCGAGCAAGTTCAACATTTCTTCCGGATAACCCATGCAGAAAGGTAGAATTGGCAGATTCACAATTATGAATGGAGAACTCCTCAAGAGCACTCTTATTGTGATCTTTTGGCTCAAAAGAACTTCTGCCATAGTCGGTTCGTAGTATTTGGAAGAAGGAAATACCACGGACCTTGAGGACTATCGCAAGGTTACTAATATCCTAAAGGCACTAGCAAATACTAACAACATGAAGTAGGATGAATCTCGGTTCAAGAACCCAGAGTAGAATACCTACTACTAAATGGCATCACGGATGCTTTCAAAGTGATGGCTGTAATCATCACACCGGGAATACAAAAGCATAGCTAAATTGCTAGGTGACTTCCTAGACACCTAAGGTCATAATAATAGTTCCAACATATATGTCGAGGCAACAGAGCACCTCAATCGACGGGTTGGTGTGCTTATTCCACAAAAGGACATCGAATCGAAGGAAAGGATTTGCAAATGCATCGACTATTTAGAGACTGGGATGACTCGGACAGATAACGGCTGTAAATGCTCAAAATGATTTGAGACATCCTGCGTAAAGGGTGGCATAACCACTCAACAACATCATAACAAGATTCTGAGATCAACAGCTATCATACAGAGTAGTAGGAACTGAACCGGGATTAAAACCAACAATCTTAAAGGTCTATGGATTAGTAACACGCCATCCCGATAGATAGATGAGAAGCCTAGTTCTTAAGCCCCAGAGAAGAGAAGAGGATGACTCTGATCAAGGCCATGAGGTATAAGGAGTAAAAGAGCCTTACGCCCTTCCACAATCAATTTCTACATAGCTAAAGCATTTCTAGACTCAACTTCGACTAGTTTGGCTTGGTAATCCTACAGCAACAAAGCTCGATACCAACGCTGTCAGACCCCGATCCTAGGTCACACCGATCTAGCATGTAACACATCATATCACTTTGCGGCCTCACGACGGTATTCCCACGGTGTCGCTTACCATGGCCCGGACCGCTTATGCCTTTTGGCTCACGATATGATAGTGTCGCTAGCATCCATATGACAAAGAACCCGGCCGACATGGCTAGTCGTGAACCCAAAGCGCGCTTAACCCATGGGGACAGTATACATGAATCACATCGAGCATGTCGGTCATCAACGATGTATTCGGCTGTAGCACTGGCTAACAGACTCCAGATCCCGGCTGTAGCAGGCTAGGCAGACTCAATAACACCGCGTGACATTTCAAGGGATGTATATAGGAACGGCGAAACACATGCCGCCACCAAGTGTCCAAGCAGAGGTGGCTAGCAGGACTCGTGAACCGGTCAGAAGCGGACTACTATCGCCGGAGGCACGAGACTACATTTCCCCATATGAGAGGCTGCCAAGGATAAACAACTAGTTTGTCGGATCCCACACATACCAAGCATTTCAAACATACACACAATATGCTCAATATGTGTAAATACGACGTGGCATCACAACATAACTCTACGACTCAGATATTATTCATTAGGCTCAAGAGCGAGATATTACAAACATGGGTCTCATGACCCAACACTCGAGCATACAAGTCAAAGCACAAGCGAAGCTAATCATGTCCGAGTACGCATAACTATAAATGAAAAAGGCCGAGGAGCCCGACTATCTACCGATCCGCCGAGGCACAAGATCGTAGCTGAGGTAACAAGCTAAACGTCAAGTCCAAGCGAACTACTAGCGTAGACCGACGCCTCTCGCAAAACATAAATAAGCAAACGTGAGTACAATTGTACTCAAGAAGACTTACATCGTAACTAACTACATATGCATCATTATCAAAAGGGGTGGTGGAGTTTGACCGCAGCAAGACAGCTTTGACTCGTGGCTATCCCGAACTACGATCGCAAGTAACTCTTTTGAGGTGGCGCACACGAGTCCACATATTCACCATATCAATACACCACTATGGACCCGCCCCCGCCTCCCCACGAGAACGCCATCCATAGCACTCACGCTTATCTTGGCGATTTTAGAGTATCCACTTTCACTTGTCTATGAACTGATATAGGCAACCTGAAGTCCTTCTCCGTGGACACGGCTATTCAATAGATCATATTAAACCCCGCAGGGTGTACTTCTTCACACACGCTCACCACTTACCGCCGCATACACGACATGTACTGCAACCTTCAAGCGAAGCCCAACGTGGGTGTCGGCCACGCCTACCTAAACACTCAAGTCCCTAGTCCAGGTTTATCGCCTATTCGGTTCCATCCGCAGGAGTCCGCCGAGGTTTCCCATACAGCCCCGAACGATGTGTGTGGTTCCCGAGATACCAAACGGCACTGCACACCGGGCCACGGTGCCACCGCAACACAACCCACCCCTAAGGTCAGCGCTATGCATGCCCCAAAGATGCTACAAACACCGTAAACTACTTGCAACTCCCTGACCGAGGACAAGGGTGGTTAAGAAGCCGAGAGGGTCAATTAAGGATCCCAATGCGTGGTAGTAACTGCTTCATGGATCACAAACACAGTAACTCAGTTCCTCGAGGACGGTTTCAATGAGACAACCCACCATGTACTCCTACATGGCCTCTCACCGCTACCTTTACCAAATCGTGTTCACACACTTAGCTCACACACAATAGGACATGTTCATAATAATTCCAATTCATTCCCGATGAATCAGACCCGACTCAACTCTAAGCAAGTAGAGTGCATGACAAACAAGCATAAATGAGTAGGCACAACATGGCTCAAACAATTCCTACTCATGCTAGTGGGTTTCATCTAATTCATCGTGGAATGACAGTCATGCAAAGGATCAAGGGGTTCAGCTACCGCAGCAAGTAACACATGAGTCGTTGTTGTCCTAATGCAGTAAAATAGAGCAGAGCGAGAGAGGGATTATATCGAATGAACAAGGGGTTTTGCTTGCCCGGCACTTCAAGATAATATAGTTCTTCATCGGTGTCATCGAACTCATCGCTTGTACATCGCTCACCGAGGGGACAATTACCGCAAACAAGAGAGAACACAATCAATGCAATGCACATTCACATGAATGACATGTCATATTAAGGTACTGAATTTACCTAGTGCAATAATAATCCGTTAGTTGAAGTGGAATTCAAACAAGGTTGAACTCCAACTCCAAATGCTATTTCATAAATTACCCTAATCATGATTCATCCTATTCAGTGAGGTTAACTTGTTCAAACATGCATGATCATGGCATAAACAGATTCTTCATATTTTTTGATCATTTTTCATATATAAATTATTTCAACCGAAAGTTACGTTGAATTTATATGATTTTAGAAGTTTAGAGTATTTTTCTGAAATTTACTGAATTAAATTAAATCTAGAAACCTAGTTATTATAGGCCACCGACGTCAAGGTGACGCCGCCGGGTCAACAGGCGCCTCAGGTCAAACCCGACGGTGGGGCCACACGCCGCTGACTAACTAAACTAACCTAGTTAATTAGCACTAACCAGGTTAAGTTAAATTAGTTTAAACCTAAACTAGGTTAGTTAGCAAGGGCCCGCATGTCGCTGGGGAGAGGGGAGGTCAAACCGGCAAGGTCAACCCACGCCGGTCGGCGGTCAATGGCGCCGGCGCTTAGTCACGGCGAAATGACGCTGGGCGGCGCAAGTGAATTTCGCTGCTTCGCCACCAAAAGGGTCGGGAGGGTACCTACGGGAGCTGGGATGAGCCGAGGCTCTTGGTGGAGTGGGTTGAGCTCGGGCGGTCGGAATCGACGCCGGCGACGAGGTTGGCGGGCCGGAGTTCGGGCGAAGCTCGGGCCGACACGCATGGGCGCACTAGAGGGGAAACGGAGGGCGCCACGGTCCCTCGGTGCTGCGGTGGGGCGATGGTGAGGTTGGCTTGGTCATTGGGGCTCTAGCCACGCCGGGCGACGAGGCACGGCGGGCGGCGAAGCCCGCCGAGGGAGACGGTGGCTAGAGGAGGGGACGAGTCGGGAAGAGGGGAATGACTGGGCTCACCGTGAGTGCGATGGTGGCATCGGCGAAGCCTGGGGGCACCGAGCCGATGAATTCGACGGCGAAGTCCGCGGGTCCGGGAAAGGGGAAAATGGGGGCGGCGCCGGGCGCCCAAGGCTGGGGACTCGTGAGGAGGGCGAGGTGGAGGGCGGGCTTGGGGACATGCCGGGAGGAGAAGGTGGCGGTGGCCGCGATGGAGCCTGGCCGGTGGCGGCAGTCCGCTCGTGAGCTCGGGGAAGAGGGCCAGTGGGAAAGAGAGGGAGCGCGAGTGAGGGAGAGGAGCGAGGGGGCACGGGCGCCGCTGTGCAAGGCCGCAAGGAGGTCGGGAGGCCAGCAGCCGGAAGGGAGGAGGTGGCGAGCCGGGCGCTGCCAGAAACCTCCTCCGCCATCGGCAGAGGTAGGCGACGAGCGGCGTGTCGGTTGGTGGGCTGGGCCACCAACCGGGCCAGCGAGGGGAGGGGAGAAAGAAAGGCTGGGCCTGGTTCAGGCTGTAAGTGAGCTGGCTGGGCTGCCAGTGAGCTACTCTCTCTCTCTTATTTCTATTTAACTCTGTTTTTCTATTTTCAGAGTTTGTTTTGATTTAGTTTTAGACACTAAATCATTTTTATAACTCCGAGATAAATTGGGGCATTATTTGGATTATTCCAAAAGCCCACAATTGAAACCAGAATTTTGGAGCATTCAAAATATTTATAGAATTCAAAGGCCCCAAATCAAATACAATATGGTTTAACTCAAAAATCCACAAATGGCCAACAATTATGCTCATCATTTTGGCAGAGGTTTTCACCTTTATCAAAATCATGAACACTTTTGCAAACCACTTTATGCTCTTTTGAAGATATTTTGAAGTTGAACCTATTTGAATTGTTTTAGTGCTAGGGCTTGGTCCTCCCCATTTCAATTTTCATGGAAATTAAACATGATGACATGAATGCCTTAATGCAACTAATGTCAAACAATTATAGGGCTGTGACAACAGGTCACAAGGATGTTTGCTTACCCAGCTTCGAGGATTATTCAAGAAAACTCTTTCAAGGTTGACACGGAGGAAATCCTCCTCTCCTTTGTACATGGTCGACAAGATCTTCACCAGCTCCTGACCGATCCCGCCCTTTATGCCATGGCGGTGGCATCGCCCTCCCGCTGAAGTCCCACATGGGTGGCCCCTATATTGAGCGGCTGCACTCCTCATAATGCAGATTGCCATGACTCCTGTCATGGTCAATCCGAATGAGCCAAGAACCTTATTCGCTCATCAAATAACGGACATCCCGTCATCTTCTCCGGCTCCGAGGGCGCCAGCTTTGGCGCTTCTTCAGAGGAGCATTGCTAACTCCGTAGGCCGATCCAACAGGATCCGCAGCGGACGCCCTCCATGTAAAACCATTCCAAGGCCGTCCGGACGCTTTGGGGTTCCGGACAGGTATCCGTCCCGCGATGCGCCATAGCTCGGCTCCGCCCACTTGATATATTGACCCTCATGAGAACGGGGTACTAGGCAGAATATTCTCTTCCACAGCCTGAAATGAGCCTCGACGCCAAGAATAGTTCGCAGAAGGGCCACGAAGCCCGCGGTGCAAGATGGACGCAGGGTAAGATGGTGCAATCGAGGTCAGAGAACTCCAAGAGCCCCGGAGAAACCGATGGATTGGAAATCCGAGTCCTCTTACTAGATAAGAGATGAAGCACACCCGCCTCCTTTAGAGGGATCGGGACGCCTCCGCTTGCTTTCCGCCTTGTAGGTGGCAAGTCCGCTTGAACTGAACCATGAAGGCCGGAGGAGAAATCCCTTGGCTTGAGTATAACTAGCTCGCTATGCGGGACCGAGCATCTCTCCCACTTCCTGGCCGGGGCCGGGAGCGAGAGGAGGATCCGCCGACCGTCCATGATGGAATGGGCTTTGGTCGAGGCGCCCGATGAAAGCTCGCAAAGGGGGATGGTGTGACTCAGATCTAGATCCTTGCCCCTTTTATAAGCTGCCCCATTTGCGCTGCTAGGGGGTAATTGTAAAATACCTGCTTTTCAGATTCATTCAAACATGTGGAAGATGGCCATTATTGGGCGCAGGTTGAGGAGCGCAAAGATTTATCGGTTTCGACACTATTCGCAAGTATATGGAATTTGAGAAGACCCGCCGCAATGTCAAGACAATCAACGCCGGACTCATCGCCATTGAAGCCTGGTTCGGGGCTACCGAGGAGTCCCTGACTAGGGGTGTCCAGATAGTCGAACTCTTACCGCTGGTCGGACTCAACTATGAAGATACAAGATTGAAGACTTCGCCCCGTGTCCGGATGGGACTTTCCTTGGTGTGGAAGGCAAGCTTGGCGACACGGATATATAGATCTTCTACCATTGTAACCGACTTATGTAACCCTAACCTATCCGTGTCTATATAAACCGGAGGGTTTTAGTCCCGAGGACTAACAACAATCATACCATAGGCTAGCTTCTAGGGTTTAGCCTCCTTGATCTCGTGGTAGATCTACTCTTGTATTACCCATATCATCAATATTAATCAAGCAGGAGTAGGGTATTACCTCCATCGAGAGGGCCCGAACGTAGGTAAAAACATCGTGTCCCTTGTCTCCTGTTACCATCCGCCTAGACGCACAGTTCGGGACACCCTACCCGAGATCCGCCGGTTTTGACACCGACAGGCGCGCCCTCCACCCTCGTGGGGCCCTCGTGTCCTTCCCGGACTGCTACTTATTTTTCTATTTTTCTAAATATTCCAAAACAGAGAAATATTGCCTTAAAAACTGTTTTGGAGTCGGTTTACTTACCATACCACATACCTATTCCTTTTCGGAGTCTGAAACGTTCCGTAAAGTGTTCCTTATGTATTCCTCCGGGGTTACGGTTTCAATAACATTGGTTCAACATTTATAGGATTACTTGAGATATAATCTTTAATTCTTTGACCGTTCACCACCTTCAGATTTGTGCTTTCGAAGTTGTTGATTTTTATGGCACCGGAACGATAGACCTCCTCGATAACGTAGGGGCCTTCCCATTTAGAGAAAAAATTTCCTGCAAAAAATCTTAAACGAGAGTCGTATAGCAATACATAATCACCTACATTAAATTCGCGCTTTTGTATCCTTTTGTCATGCCATATTTTAACTTTTTCTTTAAACAATTTGGCATTTTCATAAGCTTGGGTTCTCCATTCATCAAGTGAGCTAATATCAAATAACCTCTTCTCTCCGGCAAGTTTGAAATCATAGTTGAGCTCTTTAATAGCCCAATATGCCTTATGTTCTAGTTCGAGAGGTAAGTGACATGCTTTTCCATAAACCATTTTATATGGAGACATACCCATAGGATTTTTATATGCAGTTCTATAGGCCCATAATGCATCATCAAGTTTCTTGGACCAATTCTTTCTAGACCTATTGACAGCCTTTTTGCAAAATTAATTTGAGCTCTGTTGCTCAATTCTACTTGACCACTAGACTGTGGGTGATAAGGAGATGCAATTCTATGATTAACATCATACTTAGCAAGCATTTTACGGAAAGCACCATGAATAAAATGTGAACCACCATCACCATTAAATATCTAGGGACTCCAAACCTCGAAAAATAACTTCTTTAAGCATTTTAATAGAAGTGTTATGATCAGCACTACTAGTTGGAATAGCTTCTACCCACTTAGTAACGTAATCAACAGCAACTAAAATATGTGTGTATACATTAGAGGCAGGAAAAGGTCCCATATAATCAAAGCCCCAAACATCAAATGGTTCAATAACAAGTGAATAATTCATAGGCATTTCTTGACGTCTACTAATGTTGCCAATTCTTTGACATTCATCAGAAGACAAGACAAACTTACGGGCATCCTTGAAGAGAGTAGACCAATAAAAACCGGATTGCAATACCTTATGTGTAGTTCAATCTCCAGTGTGGTGTCCTCCATAAGCTTCGGAGTGACACATGCGTAGGATCTGTTCCTGTTCATGCTCAGGTACACAACGTCTAATAACACCATCTACTCCTTCTTTATAAAGATGTGGGTCATCCCAAAAGTAATGTCTCAAATCATAGAAGAACTTTTTCTTTTGCTGGTATGTGAAACTAGGTGGTATCAATTTAGCAACAATATAATTAGCGAATCAGATACCATGGAGTACTACGAGAAGTACTTATAACATTTAATTGTTCATCGTGAAAGCTATAATCAATAGGTAGTGGGTCATCAAGAACATTTTCTAATCTAGACAAGTTGTCCAGAACGGGTTCTCAGCCCTTTCTATCAACAATATGCAAATCAAATTCTTGTAGCAAGAGAACCCATCTAATAAGTCTAGGTTTAGCATCTTTCTTTACATAAGGTATTTAATAGCAGCATGATCAAGTGTGGATAGTTACTTTAGAATCAACAATATAAGGTCTGAACTTATCACAAGCAAATACAACTGCTAAGAGTTCCTTCTCAGTAGTAGCATAATTCCTTTGAGCATTGTCTCGAGTCTTACTAGCATAATGGCTAACATTTAATTTCTTATCAACTCTTTGCCCTAGAACAGCACCTACAGCATAATTACTAGCATCACACATAATTTCAAAGGGTAAATTCCAATCTGGTGGCTAAACAATAGGTGCAGAGATCAATGCTTTCTTAAGTATTTCAAATTCTTCTACCCAATCATCATCAAAGACAAATGGTATATCTTTTTGTAGTAAGTTAGTCAGAGGCCGAGAGATTTTTGAGAAGTCCTTAATGAACCTCCTATAAAATCCGGCGTGACCATGGAAACTTCTTATACCTTTGATGTCCTTGGGACATGGCATCTTTTCAATATCATCAACCTTGGCTTTATCAACTTTAATACCTCTTTCAGAAACTTTATGCCCCAAGACAATACCTTCATTAACCATAAAGTGGCACTTTTCCCAATTCAAGACAAGATTAGTTTCTTCACATCTCTGCAAAACTCGATTAA
Source organism: Aegilops longissima (assembly GCA_021605205.1). Classification (NCBI taxonomy): domain Eukaryota; kingdom Viridiplantae; phylum Streptophyta; class Magnoliopsida; order Poales; family Poaceae; genus Aegilops; species Aegilops longissima. The sequence goes on along the minus strand of CM038681.1, from coordinate 178,224,078 downwards.
GGTTGCTCAAGCAATCATCAAAAGAAGATCCATAGACGGAAAAGTCGTCCATGAAAACCTCACAAATCTTTTCACAAAAGTCAGAGAATATAGCCATCATGCATCTTTGAAAGGTAGCAGGTGCATTACATAAACCAAAAGGCATACGCCTATAAGCAAAAGTACCAAAAGGAAAGTAAAAGTGGTCTTTGATTGATCTTTAGTGATACATGTATTTGAGAGAAACCAGAATAACCATCTAGAAAGCAATAATGTGTATGTTTGCATAATCTTTCTAGCATTTGATCAATAAAAGGTAAGGGGTAATGATCCTTTTTAGTAGCCTTATTTAATTTACGGAAATCAATTACCATCCTATAACTTGTAATAATTCTTTGCGGAATCAATTCATCTTTATCATTAGGAACAACAGTAATACCTCCCTTTTTAGGGACACAATGGACATGACTTACCCAATCGACTATCAAAGAACGGGATAAATTATACCTTCCTCTAGAAGCTTTAGTATTTCTTTTCTTACCACTTCTTTCATTTTAGGATTCGGCCGTCTTTGATGATCACGAACTGGTTTGGCATCTTCTTCCAATTTATTTTATGTTGACACGAGTGGGACTAATGCCCTTAAGATCATCAAGAGTATATCCAATAGTAGCACGGTGCTTCTTCGTAGTTTTCAATAATCTCTTCTTCATGCTCCAAAGGTTAGCACTAATAATAACAGTAATATATCTTCTTTTCATCAAGGTAAGCATATTTAAGATTATCGTGCAACGGTTTAGGCTCAAACACGGATCACCCTTGGTGGAGGAGGATCCTCGTGGACGCCTCTAATTCAATCGCACACTAATCATGCACGCAAATGTGTACGATCAAGATCTGTGGACTCACGGAAGATATCACAACACAACTCTAAAACATAAATAAGTCATACAAGCATCATAATACAAGCCAGGGCCTCGAGGGCTCAATACAAGTGCTCGATCATAGACGAAGTCACGGAAGCAACAATATCTGAGTACGTACATAAGTTAAACAAGTTTGCCTTAAGAAGGCTAGCACAAACCGATACAGACGAAGAGGCGCAGCCTCCCGCCTGGGATCCTCCTAAGTACTCCCGGTCGCCGCCGCCGCCTGCACGTAGTAGTAGGCACCTCCGTGTAGTCGCCATCGACGGTATGCTCGCCCTCGGCTCCAACGCCCTGCTGCAAGAATCGAGTAGAGATAGGGGAAAAGGGGAACAAGGCAACCGTGAGTACTCATCCAAAGTACTCGCAAGCAAGGAGCTACACTACATATGCATGGATATATGTGTAAAGGCATATCGCTGGACCGAATCGCAGTAATGCCGTAATAAGAGGGGATAGCTGCTAAGACTATGCTTCCGCCACCTTCGCCTTGCAACATGTAGAAGAGGGTAGGTTGAAGTCCTCCAAGTAACATCACATAGCAATAATCCTACCCGCCATCCCTCCTCGATCCCCGAGAGAGAGCGACCACCGGTTGTATCCGCACTTGAAGGGTGTGTTTTATTAAGTATCCGTTCTAGTTGTCATAAGGTCAAGGTACAACTCCAAGTCGCCTCATATCAAGATCACGGCTATTCAATAGATTAATCACCGCAGGGTGCACCAACTTACCCAACACGCTTGATCCCATTTGGCCGACACACTTTCTCGGTCATGCCCGGTCATGAAGATCAACACGCCGCAGCCCCACCTAGGCACAACAGAGAGGCCAGCACGCCGGTCTAAACCTAAGCGCACAGGGGTCTGGGCCCATCGCCCAATGCACACCTCAAGATGTTGCGAGGGCGGCCAAAGCGTAATCCAGCCCTTAATACAAGAGCAGGCTTACGCTCCAATCCGCGGCCGCCGCCGGGCCAAGGCCACGGCGTTTCGGCCGATACCACGACGCCGGATACCCATAACTACTCCCACGAGATGGTTAGTGCGATAGGCTCAGAGCCAACCCAGATCAAATACCAAGATCTCAAGTTGCAGTTAAATATCCGCGAACGCCGAACAGGCCAGCCCACCTCTCTCCTAGGCGGTCTCAACCTGCCTGCCGCCTCCGCCACAAGATCCACTCATGGGTGCTCCACCACCACCCAACTTTAGTCTCCACATGTATCATGTATAAGATATAGTATATACCCGTGATCACCTCCCGAGTGATCACGGCCCGATAGTATAGCATGCCACATTTGACAAGAATGTAGGGCCACAGATGGAAATACTAGCATCCTATACTAAGCATATAGGATTGCGTAAAGGTAACAACAAGAGTAACAAGGACAAAGCTATGCATCAGATAGGTATAACGGAAAGCAAGAATGATGCTACACTACTCTAATGCAAGCAGATAGAGTAGAATAGGCTATATCCTGGTGATCAAGAGGGGGCTTGCCTGGTTGCTCGGCAAGAGAGAGGGTCGCCAACTCCGTAGTCGAACTGGGCAGCAGCAGCAGCTTGGCCTCGTAGTCTACCGAGAGAAGAGGGGAAGAAACAATGAATACTATGTAAACAGATGCATATCGATGCATGACAAGACAAGTAATGATGCTAGGCGTGTTCTAACGTGGTATGAGGTGGTACTGTTAAGGGGAAACATCCGGAAAATATCCCTTGTTTCGTGCTTTCAGCAGAGGAGCCGAGGGGAAAGTTGCAGTCTCGATAGGTTAGGGTGTGTGCGGACGAACGGATCGCGATCCGGATTCGCCTCGCCGCTCGAGCAACTTTCATGTTGAAAATATTTTAACCGAAGTTACGGATTAAAAGATATGATTTTCTAAAGATTTTATTAATTTCGGAATTTAATTAATTATTTAATTAATTCAAAAACAGATTAATGATATCAGCATGATGTCATGTCGACATCAGCAGTCAACAGAGTTGACTTGGTCAATTCCGACATGTGGGTCCGTGGGGACCCACCTGTCATCCTCTAATTAGGTTAATTAGGTTTAGGTTAATCTAATTACGCTTAATTAAACTAATGTGTTAATTAGTTTAGTTAATTGATCAAAGTTAATTAAACTCAATCAATTGTTAATTAATTTAGTTAATTAATTAATTAATATTTTTATTATTATGATTATTATTTTCTTTCTTTTTTTCGTTTCGGGCCGGGCCCCATTCGGCAAGCGACCTGCAGGCTAAACGGGCTGGGGGCAAGGGCGCCTCGAACGGGCGGGCTGGCTGGCCATGCGGGCGCAGCTCAACAAGGCGATGCGGGCGCCGGTGGCGGATGGCGCGCCAGCGGCCGAGAGCAAGGATTTGGCCATGGCAAAGCCATGGTCGGAGCGGGCGCGGCGCTGCCGTGGCTCGTGGAGAGGCGGCCGCGGAGGAGCGCTGGGGTTGCGCCATCGGCCGTGTGCCGAGGATGCGGGGCGCAGGGGTGAGCGCCAAGGGAAGCTGTGGGGACGGAGGCTAGGGGATGGAGCCTGGGAGGGCGCCACGGGAGGAAGAAGAGGCCGGGTGGAGGCGATTCGTGGAGGGCCAGCCGACGACGCAGGTGGGACGGGCACGGGCTCTGGAGGCGGACGAGGCCCGTGGCGCTGGGGGACGCGCCGCGGCGTGGGCCGCGGCGTGGGCGGCGCTGCCCGGGCGGCGGGGCTGCGGTTGTGGCTGCTGCAGGCACGGCAAGGGCGCTGGCGAGGGCGCGGGCGCTGCCGCCCGGGAGGGACCGCGACGGCGGTGGTCGGAGCGCGGGCGGTGACCGCGAGGAAAGGGAAGGAAGGGGGCGCCACGCGGGCTGTAGGGCACGGGCAGCGGGCGGAGGCGGTCGGGAGGACCGGGCGAGGAGGAGGACGGGACGGCGTCGGGCGGCGCATTTAGGCTCGGCGGCGACGGTGGTCTCTCTCGATCCCGATCCAATCGGGGAGAGGGGAGATATTTTGGAGGGGGGGAGGTCGGTGGGGGAAATGGGTTGGACCGAGGGGAAGTGGGGTGGCTTATGGGTGCGGGTGGGCTGCCTGGCCGGCCTGGTGGCCAGCTGGGCCGGTTGGCCCAACGGGTGGGGTTTCTCTTCTCCCCCCTTTTTTTGATAGTTTTAGGTTTTTAGTTTTTTCTGTTTTGTTCTTAACTCATTTAAATTACTTAGACATTTTATAAAAATGTGTTTACTCCACCATAATTACCGATGCAATATTTGGCAACCCCCGAACATTTTAGTTTTAATTTTTGAAAACTTTTATTGCTGTCACAAATTTGAATTTGAATTTCGAAACAGTTTTGAATTAACCCGTGATTAACTACAGTGACAGAGGTGACGTGGCACAATCAACGGAGATTATCAGTAGCATGATTATCCGGCGCATAAATCTCCTCCATTACAAGAAATCTCGTCCCGAGATTTAGGAGGTAGAAGGAAACAAAATGGGTATTCATCACGTAAGACGCATCCTCGCTCCCAAGTGGCTTTATCTTCGTAATGGTGCGACCATCGAACTTTGAGGAACTTGATCGCCTTTCGCGCAGCGGCGCTCAGCTTGGTCGAGAATGCGGACCGATGCTCTTTATAGGAGAGGTCCTGCTGTAACCGAGCACTTCATGGTCCACCGCCGGATTGGGTCCTTGAAGAAGGCCGAGTTGTGACACGTGGAACACATCATGAACTCCGAGAAAGGTTTGGCGGAAGTTCCAATTGATAAGCCACTTTTCCACGCCTTTCTAGAATAGTGAAAGGGCCAATATAGCGAGGAGCTAGCTTGCCCTTGATCCCGAAGCGGTGAGCACCCTTCATTGGTGTAACGCGAAGATAGGCCTTTTCGCCAAAGTTGATAGACCATGTCTTTATGATGACGGTCATAATTACTCTTTGACGGATCGAGCAGTCTTGAGATTCTCGCGAATAATGCGGACTTGTTCTTCGCATGTTGGATAATATCCGGACCAAGAGTGGACGCTCCCCGCTTCCGACCAATTCGTAGGGGTTCAGCACTTTCGCCCATATAACACTTTGAAGGGGGCCATCTTCGACTAGCTTGATAGCTATTGTTATAAGAGAACTCAGCATACGGAGAGATTCCTCCCATTTCTTGCCAAAGGAAATAACACAAGCTCAAGCATGTCTTCGAGAACTTGGTTGACACGCTCAACTTGTTCTTGTGATCATGGATGAAACGCAGATCGAAAGATAAGTGAGTCCCCATAGCTTCTGGAAACTTGCCCGTAATCTTGAAGTGAATAAGCTGCCACGGTCCGAACCGATAACCAAAGGAATACCGTGAAGTGAAACAATTCTCGACATATAGAGAGTTGCAAGCTGACTAGCAGTGATCGCTTTTTTGACCGCCGTAAAATGTGCAACTTTAGAAAGCCGGTCAATGACGACAAGAATAGCATCATTACCTTTCGCGACTTGGGAAACCCAAAGGATTAAGTCCATTTCAACATGGTCCCATTTCCATTCAGGAATAGAGATAGGTTGCAGAGTTCCAAAGAGGCCTTTGATGTTTCGCTTGATACGACAAAGAACGCCACATTCAGCAATATAACGAGCAATGTCTCGCTTCATATTAGACCACCGTAATCTCGATTTAATGTCTTGGTACATCTTGGTGCTATCGGGATGAATAGACAAAGGCGATCATGAGCTTCTTTCATAACCTTTGGATTCAGATTCAGGTTTTCCTCTTACTCGGCACCACTAGGCTAACCTTTTGAAGAATAAGGTGCCTCAAGGCCATCCACAAGTGAAGAATGAGGGCTTTCCTTCATGAGATAACGCTAATCCTCTCGACTTCATCGTCACATTTCAGATCCATTTGATGGTGTCCACAAGATCTGGTTTCGCAACAGTGGTATTGAGAGAACCCCTGAAACAACATGGAGGTTCATTTTATGAAGCTCCTCAGAGGGGGAGCAAGTGCACCGGAGGAACAATATGGAGGTTCAGCTTTCTAAATTCTTCAACGAGTGAGGGCTGAACTTTGTGAACTCGGAGGTGGTTGCAGAAGACTTATGCTCAAGGCATCAGCCATTACATTAGCCTTGCTCGGTGTATAGGAAATACCCAAGTCAAAGTCTGCAACAGCCTCCATCCATCTCGCCGACGGAGGTTCAGGTCTGGCTGAGTAAAATGATACTTCAGACTTTGGTGGTCGTGAAGATCTCGCAACGACATCGAGAAGGTAATGTCGCCATCGCTTCAAAGGCATGAATGACAGCAGCAAGCTCGAGGTCGTGAACTGGGTAGTTCTTCGTGAGGGCTTAATTGCCGAGAGGCATAAGTAACCACTTTGCGCTCCTTGCATTAGACACAGCCTAATCCTCGACGGGAAGCGCCGCAAAGAAATGACGAAGTCCTTCTTAGTATCGTGGAGGAGCTAGTATCGGGGCAGAAGTCAACTTGTCTTTGAGTGCTCGGAAACTTTCCGACATTTATCCGTCCATTGAACTTGACGCCTTTATGCAGCAAAGTTAGTCGAGGTTCGGCAATCTTGGAGAAGTTCTCATTTAATCGACGGCAATAGTCAAGTAGACCGAGAAAACTTCGACTTGCTTAACGCTCTTCGGAGGAGTCCAATCGAGAATAGCCTGAACTCGTTTCAGGTTGACGGCAATACCATCTTTAGAGATGACATGCCCAAGATAGGTTACTTCGGAAGCCGTAATTCACATTTGGAGAACTTGGCATAAAGTTGATGCTCTCATAGCTTTTCCAAAGACAAGACGAAGATGTTCAAAGATGTTCTTCTTCATTCTTGGAAAATATCAGATATCATCCAGATAAACCACGCATTTAACTTGTCGAGGTAATCCATGAATATATAGTTCATCAAAGCGAGAGAAGGTGGTTGGAGCATTGGTTGCCGAAGACATGACGGTGTACTCAGATGAACCATAACGAGTCACTTAATGCGGTCTTTGGGATATCCTCTTCGCGAACACGGATCTGGTGGTAACCCAACCTCAAGTCGAAGTTTAGAGAACACCGATGAACCAGCCATTGATCATACGATCATTGATCCGAGGAAGAGGATACTTATTCTGAATTGTAGCTTGGTTTATAGGACGGTAGTCTTGGACCAATCGGTTTGTCCCATCCTTCTTCTTGACAAAGAGAGAAGGTGCTCCCCAAGGAGAGCAACTTGGGCTAATGAAACCACTTCAAGAGATTTGTCGATTTCCTCCTTGAGCTCAAGGAGTTCATACGGCGGCATCTTGTAGGGTCGCTGGCTATAGGAGTGGTACCTGGTTTCAAGTCGATGACTAATTCGACAGCTCTAGCAGGGGAATCCTCGAAGTTCTTCAGAAAGGCGCCCCGAAGTCGCGACGACAGTGAATGTTTTCAATGCCCTCGAGGGTGCGGCGCTCAATGCATTCAATGCATAGAGTCTTGCCTCGCATTCTGAACCAAAGCGAGCATTGTAGCTTATTATTTCATCAAGGGTGTAGCAGATGGACGGTCTTAGTGGCGCAAACTATAGAAGCAAGATGCCTTTAACCAATTCATTCCTTAATGAGGTCAATGCTACATGACTTCAAGACAATGGGGAGACAAGGAATTTAGTCCTTCGATTTCAACGGGACGTCGCTGCAAATCATGGAGGTTCGACATTGACCCAGGGTGTGCACTAATAGTGAAGCTGCCTATGTCTTCACTTTTAATGCCATGCATGAATGCAAAATCTTCGACATGAATGAATGCGATGCCTCAGATCAAATAAAACGGATGCCGGTACTGAATTTACGAGAGTGTACCCATCACAAGAGCAGGATGGTCTTGAGCTTCGCTCGCATCAACGTGGTTGGCATGAACTCAACCATAAGGCTTGGCATTGTTGTTGCGGGCTGGTTGCTTCCACGGCACTCATGGAAGTGCCGCTGATTCTCGATTCTGATTGCAATCCCTAGCACGGTGACCTGTTGACCACACTTGTAGCATGCACCATTATTGGGAGTGGGAACAGAGCTTGGGGTGGTGGAGCTGAAGCCTTGGCTGCCTAGTTGGAGGAGTAGGCGACGAGGTGCAGATAGCTCGCCTTGGGGCAGGTGCATTCGGCCGGTACATGCTGTTGGGAATCCATATCTTGCGCTTGCGAGGACGGGCCCAAGATGAGCCCGTGTCACGGTATGCGCTCGCTAGAGCTCGTATTCCTGCACCAGTTTCGACATTGATAGCTTTGTTCACCAAGGTGGCGAAATCAGCAAAGTCGCGGCACTAGAAGTGCGAGCTTGATGTCAGCTTGAAGGTCGCCACGAACTTCTCCGTGCGTGCATCGGTTGTAATGTCCTCTTCAAAGATAGCGAGACAAGTCCGTAAACTCTCACGATAAGCTTCAACAGTCTTGTTTCCTTGGGTGAGGTTATGAACTCACGCTTCTTCCGTCCATGACTCCTTGAGGGATGAAGCGGCACGAAAGCAGCTTGGAAGTCCGCCAGTGATGATTGTTCCACTGGCCGAGTATCGCCTGTGGCTGCCCACCATTGAGTGTGGGCCCTTCAGAAGAAGGAAGCAAAGGTGACATAGCCGGCGGGGCTACATCAGCAGACTCCATCTCATAGGTGATGTCACGGAGCCACCATCAAGATCCAAAGGGCTGAGTTGAGTTGCGGTACAGCTGGGTTCAAAGCATGAAATCGCAGAGTTACCGTGTTTGGCTGCTGGTCCATATTGGGGCGAGGAAACCGAGCCATCATGTTTTCCATGAACTGGCGATTCATCTCAAGTTGTTGGATCATACCAGCCATGTACTCAAAGCGGTGGTGGGAAGTTGCCACCACGACCACGCACTAGCTGGTCTAACCATCCCGCTAATATATAACAGGGTAGTTCAGCAATTGAGAAATTTGCAAAGGACAAGAATCATTCATGATGAAACATGCATAATGAAAGCAAGACGATAGAAACTACATAGTAGTCAGCATATCATACAAAAGGAATCATGCATAGAGTTCGCATACGTAGTTCAAGACATAGATTAAGACATCATAGGCGCACGCAGTGCTCAAGGGCGTAATGCATCTAACACTAACAAGCAAGCCTACATCAGTCCCATGCGGTATCAATGGAGGTAGTTGTAGCCTCAAAGCTGGTAGTGTGGCAGCGGATAGTCCTCCACGCCGCTGACTGGGGCCGCAGATACTCGTGCGTAACCCGACGCCAAGTGGCGAAGAGGACCAAGCACGGAGAGTAGCCTCCCACCTCCGCCAACCGACACCCGGGGCATCACGGTCTCGCTGGTAGATCGCAGATCGCGGCAGCTCTGGATCGGACAAAGGGTGCAACAGCGCCAGAGCACGGTAAAGGTGCCGACGGGTGATGTACAACTCGTGGCGAAGAGCTCGGTTAGCTCGATCCAGCCGATCAAAGATGCGTAACAAAGTTCGATGGTAGAAGGGCTCTCGTGACAAAGGAGTAGGCAGCAGCAGTAGTAACCTCCTCACCAACATCGACGCGATAGCAATGTGCTCAAGGGGAGGTGTCCAACTCCCGATACTTCCACGAAGACGTGTCGAGCAAAGATAAGCAGCATCGTGGACTGCCATATCGATAGTCACCCCAACACCATGTGCGTGTGCAGACAAGAGTGGAGTCATACTCCCGAGAGTAGAGGTGGACGATGGCTCGGCATCGCCCTCGTTAAAGTCCCGTACTCCTCAAAGACGTGTACTCGTGGTGCCGTTGATAACCCGATAGGTCATCATCTCGCTAGCACCGCAGTGATCCCGAGGCACCAATGGCCGCCGTGTGGCGCATTTAACCTGCCTCGTGGGTTCCATCCGAAAACAAAGATGTTTCAAAGGAGTCAAACAATGTGGAAATTGATCAAAATACAATTCCAAGGAATAACTATGGCTTTATCCAACTTTGGGGTGAATGTGGTCACGGATCCTAGTGTTAGTTAGTAAATTCGCTTAACCCGAGTAGAAGAGAGTTCAGAGTCCCGAGTAAAGGTCGAGGAGTAAAAGATCCTAGTACCAATTCGATGGCGACGTGGGTCCGTAAGGCACACAGCCAAGTTAGTAAAAGTTTTGCAATGTCTAGACTCGACTTCGCCAAGGAGTGTGGAAGGGGATTCTACAGCAATGGCTCGATATTAACTTCAGACGCCTCAATTCAATCAGACACTAATCATGCACGCAAATGTGTACGATCAAGATCGTGGACTCACGGAAGATATCACAACACAACTCTAAAACATAAATAAGTCATACAAGCATCATAATACAAGCCAGGGGCCTCGAGGGCTCGAATACAAGTGCTCGATCATAGACGAGTCAGCCGAAGCAACAATATCTGAGTACGCATATAAGTTAAACAAGTTTGCCTTAAGAAGGCTAGCACAAACCGATACAGATCGAAGAGGCGCAGCCTCCCGCCTCGATCCTCCTAACTACTCCCTCGGTCGCCGCCGCGGGTTGCACGTAGTAGTAGGCACCTCCGTGTAGTCGCCATCGACGGTGGCGTCGCTCCCCGGCTCCAACGCCCTGTTGCAGCAATCGAGTAGAGATAGGGGGAAAAGGGGAACAAGGCAACCGTGAGTACTCATCCAAAGTACTGCAAGCAAGGAGCTACACTACATATGCATGGATATATGTGTAAAGGGCATATCATGGACTGAATCGCAGAATGCCGTAATAAGAGGGGATAGCTAGTCTTATCGAAGACTATGCTTCGTCACCTTCGCCTTGCAACATGTAGAAGAGGGTAGGTTGAAGTCCTCCAAGTAACATCACATAGCAATAATCCTACCCGCCATCACCTCCTCGATCCCCGAGAGAGCGACCACCGTTGTATCCGCACTTGGAAGGGTGTGTTTTATTAAGTATCCGGTTCTAGTTGTCATAAGGTCAAGGTACAACTCCAAGTCGCCCTGTTATCAAGATCACGGCTATTCAATAGATTACTTCACTGCAGGGTGCACCAACTTACCCAACACGCTTGATCCCATTTGGCCGGACACACTTTCCTGGGTCATGCCCGGCCGCGGAAGATCAAGACGTCGCAGCCCCACCTAGGCACAACAGAGAGGCCAGCACGCCGGTCTAAACCTAAGCGCACAGGGGTCTGGGCCCATAGCCCAATGCACACCTGCATGTTGCGAGGGCGGCCGAAAGCAGAACTAGCCCCCTTAATACAAGAGCAGGCTTACGTTCCAATCCGGGCGCCGCTAGTCGCCGGCGCCACGGCGTGCTTCGCCGATACCACGACGCCGGATACCCATAACTACTCCCACGAGATGGTTAGTGTGTATAGGCTCGAGCCAACCAGATCAAATACCAAGATCTCAAGCTGTGTTAAGTATCCGCTAACGCCTAACAGGCTGTGCCCACCTCTCTCCTAGGCGGTCTCAACCTGCCCTGTCGCTCCGCCACAAGATCCACTCGTGGGTGCTCCACCAGCCGACCCGACTTTAATCTCCACATGTATCATGTATAAGTATATAGTATATACCCGTGATCACCTCCCGAGTGATCACGGCCCGATAGTATAGCACAGCAGACGGACAAGAATGTAGGGCCACAGATGGAATACTAGCATCCTATACTAAGCATATAGGATTGCGTAAAGGTAACAAAGAGTAACAAGGACAAAGCTATGCATCAGATAGGTATAACGAAAGCAAGAATATGCTACACTACTCTAATGCAAGCAGATAGAGTAGAATAGGCGATATCTTGTGATCAAGGGGGGGGCTTGCCTGGTTGTTGCTCGCAAGAGAGAGGGGTCACAACTCCGTAGTCGAACCGGGCAGCAAAGCAGGCCGGTCTCGTAGTCTACCGGAGAGAAGAGGGGAAGAAACAATGAATACCATGTAAACAGATGCATATCGATGCATGACAAGACAAGTAATGATGCTAGGCGTGCCCTAACATGGTATGAGGTGGTACTGTTATGGGGAAACATCCGGAAAATATCCTGTTTCGTGGTTTTCTAAGCAGAGGAGCCTGAGGGGAAAGTTGCGAGTTCGATAGGTTAGGGTGTGTGGCGACGAACGGATCGCGATCCGGATTCGCCTCGCTGCTCGAGCAACTTTCATGTTGAAAATATTTTAATCCGAAGTTACGGATTAAAAGATATGATTTTCTAAAGATTTTATTAATTTCTCGAATTTAATTAATTATTTAATTAATTCGGAAAACAGATTAATGATATCAGCATGATGTCATGTCGACATCAGCAGTCAACAGAGTTGACTTGGTCAACTGACATGTGGGTCCAGGGGACCCACCTGCCATCCTCTAATTAGGTTAATTAGGTTTAGGTTAATCTAATTACAGCTTAATTAAACTAAAAAGTTAATTAGTTTAGTTAATTGATCAAAGTTAATTAAACTCATTAATTAAGTTAATTAATTTAGCTAATTAATTAATTAATATTTTTATTATTACGATTATTATTTTCCTTCTTTTTTTTTTTTTCGGCCGGGCCCCATTCGGCAAAGGACCTGCAGGCTAAACGGGGCTGGTGCGGGCGCCGCCCAAACGGGCGTGGCGCTGACGCCATGGCGCAGCTCAACAAGGCGATGCGGGCGCTGCCGACGGCAGCGCGCCAGCGGCCGGAGTAAGGACGGTGGGCCACGGCGAGGCCATGGTCGAGCGGGCGCGCCGTGGCTCGTGGAGAGGCGGCCGCAGGAGGAGCGTTAGTCGGGCGCCATCGGGTCAGGCGCCGAGGATGCGGGGCGCAGGGGTGAGCGCCATGGGAAGCAGGGGACGGAGGCGAGGATGGGGTTGGGGCCGGCGCCGCCGAGGGAGAAGAGGTCGGGTGGAGGCGATTCGTGGAGGGCCGCGGCGACGACGCAGGGACGGCGACGGGCTCGGAGGCGGACGAGGCCTGCGGCGCGAGGGGGACGCGGTCATGCGTGGGGCGCGGCGTATAAGGCGCTGCTGGGCGCGGCGGGCGCCGGCGATGGCGGGCGCGCCGGGAAGGGACCGCGACGGCGGTCGGAGCGCTGGCGTGACCGCATGGGAAAGGGAAGGAAGGGGGCGCCATGGCGGGCTGTAGGGCACGGGCAGCGGGTGTGGACGGGCGGTCGGGAGGACCGGGCGAGGAGGAGGACGGGACGGCGTCAAGCGGCGACGAGGCTGGCGGCGACGGTGGTCTCTCTCGATCCCGATCCAATCGGGGAGAGGGGAGAGATATTTTGGAGGGGGGGAAGTGTCGGGTGGGGAAACGGGTTGGACCGAGGGAAGTGGGGGTGGCTTATGGGGGTGCGGGTGGGCTGCCTGCCTGGCTCTGGTGGCTACTGGGCGGTTGGCCCAACGGGTGGGGTTTTCTTCTCCCCTTTTTTGATAGTTTTAGGTTTTAGTTTTTCTGTTTTGTTCTTAACTCATTTTAAATTACTTAGACATTTTATAAAAATGTGTTTACTCCACCATAATTACCGATGCAATATTTGGCAACCCCCGAACATTTTAGTTTTAATTTTTGAAAACTTTTATTGTTGTCATAAATTTGAATTTGAATTTCGAAACAGTTTTGAATTAACCCGTGATTAACTACAGTGACAGAGGTGACGTGGCACCATCAACGTGAGATTAATGTAGCATGATTATCCGGGCGTTACAATCCCCTAGGATTTCAACAGGCAAATTGTGTTTCGGAATAGGTTCCTGCTTAAAGAATACTTCATGTATTTCCCTTCTTTCATTCATAAACATATCATTTTCATGGTCTAGCAAATATTGTTCTAAAGGATCACTAGGAGGTACGGCAATAAAAGCAAGACCAATAATTTCATCCTTACTAGGCAATTCTTCTTCACGGTGTTGTCTACTAAATTTAGAGAAATTAAACTCATGAGTCATATCATCCAAGCCAATAGTAACAACATTCTTTTCGCAGTCTATCTTAGCATTGACAGTGTTCAAGAAGGGTCTACCAAATATAATGGGACAAAAACTATCTTGTGGAGAACCAAGAACAAGAAAATCAGCAGGATATTTAGTTTTCCCACACAAGACTTCAACATCTCTAACAATTCCCATTGCTGATATAGTATCTCTATTGGCAAGTTTAATTGTAACATCAATTCCTTCTAACTCAGCAGGTGCAATTTCATGCTTAATTTCTTCGTATAAAGTATGCGGTATAACACTAGCACTAGCACCCATATCACATAAGCCATGATAACAATGATCCCTATTTTACTTGTAAATAACAGGCACACCTACCACAGGTCTATGTTTATCTTTAGCACAAGGTTTGGCAATTTAGCGGTTTCACCGCTAAATGAATAACATGCCCATCAATATTATCGACAAGAGATCTTTAACAATAGCAATATTAGGTTCTACTTTAACTTGCTCAGGAGGTGTATAAGTTCTAATATTACTTTTACGAGCCACAGTTGAAGCTTTAGCATGATCCTTTATTCTAACAGGAAAAGGTGGTTTCTCAACATAAGAAGTAGGAACAATAGGATAATTATAAGTGACAGTCTTTTCTTCAACTTTAGTAGGTGCAGCTACTTTTACTTCTATGGGAGGATGATATTTAAAACACTTCTCCTTGGGGAGATCAACATAAGTAGAAAAAGATTCACAGAAAGAAGCTACTATCTCAGGGTCAAGTCCATATTTAGTGCTAAATTTACAGAAAACATCGGTATCCATAAAAGACTTAACACAATCAAACTTAGGTGTCATACCTGACTCCTTACCTTCGTCGAGATCCCAATCTTCAGAGTTGCGTTTATTTCTATCCAATAAATCCATTTGTATTCAATAGTATTCATCATAAAAGAGCCAGCACAAGAAGTATCGAGCATGATGCGATTGTTTTCAGAAAGCCGAGCATAAATTTTTTTTGAAGAATTATTTCTCATGAGAGCTCATGATTGGAGCATGAATATAACATTGATTTAAGCCTCCCCCAAGCTTGAGCGATGCTTTCTCCTTTGCGAGGCCAAAAATTATATATATAATTGCGATCAGGATGAACAAGATGCATAGGATAATACTTTTGATGAAATTCCAACTTCATTCGTTTATAGTTCCATTATCCCGTGTCATCACATAGCCTATACCATGTCGATGCGTCTCCCTTCAAAGATAAAGGGAAGAACTTCTTCTTAACAACATCATCGGGTATACCTGCAAGCTTAAATAGTCCACAAACTTCATCCACATAGAGTAGATGTTCATCAGGATGCTTTGTTCCATCTCCTGTAAAAGGGTTATCAAGCAGTTTTTCAAACATACCCGAAGGAACTTCAAAGGGAATAATTTCATTTTCAGTAGGTTCAATAGGTTGACGAGCAATTCTTTGCTCTACTGGTCGGGGTGAAGATACCCCGAACAAGCCCCTCAAAGGATTACTTTCCATAGTAACAAGTGACAGTAAATTTCAGCACACTATATAAACTTTTCCTTACCAAATTCCACCTACCAAAGGCGCTTCACTCCCGCAACGGCGCTTTTAAAAGAGTCTTGATGACCCACAAGTATAGGGGATCTATCGCAGTCCTTTTGATAAGTAAGAGTGTCGAACCCAATGAGGAGCAGAAGGAAATGATAAGCGGTTTTCAGCAAGGTATTCTTTGCAAGTACTGAAATAAGTGGTAACAGATAGTTTTGTGATAAGATAATTTGTAACGAGCAACAAGTAAAAAAAGTAAACAAAGTGAATCAAGGTGGCCCAATCCTTTTTGTAGCAAAGGACAAACTTGGACAAACTCTTATATAAGGAAAAGCACTCCCGAGGACACATGGGAATATCGTCAAGCTAGTTTTCATCACGTTCATATGATTCGCGTTCGGTACTTTGATAATTTGATATGTGGGTGGACTGGTGCTTGGGTGCTGTTCTTACTTGAAAAAGCATTCCACTTATGATTAACCTCTATTGCAAGCATCCGCAACTACAACAAAAGTATTAAGGTAAACCTAACCATAGCACTAAACATATGGATCCAAATCAGCCCTTACGGCTAAACGCATAAACTAGGGTTTAAGCTTCTATCACTCTAGCAACCCATCATCTACTTATTACTTCCCAATGCCTTCCTCTAGGCCCAAATAATGGTGAAGTGTTATGTAGTCGACATTCACATAACACCACTAGAGGCTAGACAACATAGATCTCATCAAAATATCGAACAAATACCAAATTCACATGACTACTAATAGCAAGACTTCTCCCATGTCCTCAGGAACAAACGTAACTACTCACAAAGCATATTCATGTTCATAATCAGAGAGGTAATAATATGCATAAAGGATCTGAACATATGATCTTCCACCAAATAAACCAACTAGCATCAACTACAAGGAGTAATCAACACTACTAGCAACCTACTAGTACCAATCCTGGACTTGGAGACAAGAATTGGATACAAGAGATGAACTAGGGTTTTGATATGAGATGGTGCCGTGAAGATGTTGATGAAGATTGCCCTCTCCCGATGAGAGTAGCGCAGGATGACGATGGCGATGATTTCCTCCCGAGGGAAGTGTCCCGGCAGAACAGCTCTGCGGAGCCCTAGATTGGTTCCGCCAAGGTTCGCCTCGTGGCGGCGGAGTTTCGGCCCGAAAGGTTGCTTATGATTTTTTTTCCTCGATTTAAAGACCTCATATAGCGTAAGATGGCCATCGGAGAGCCAAGAGGGCCCACAAGGTAGGGCGCCCCCACCCTCGTGGCGGTGGGTCCCCTCTCGTGAACTTCTTCCGCTCAATATTTTTATTATTTCCAAAAATAACTTTCGTGGAGTTTCAGGACTTTTGGATTGTGCAGAATAGGTCTCTAATATTTGCTCCTTTTCCAGCCCAGAATTCCAGCTGCCGGCATTCTCCCTCCTTATGTAAACCTTGTAAAATAAGAGAGAATAGGCATAAGTATTGTGACATAACGTGTAATAACAGCCATAATGCAATAAATATCAATATGAAAGCATGATGCAAAATGGACGTATCAAAAAGCTTCAACCTGATAAGCTCGAACCAAATCGGAGAAATGTGTCTTCATATGATACCCAAAGGAGACTGTTGGGTACACCTTCTATCACAGATCCGAAGGCAAGATTTTCGTTGCTAAGAATGGATCCTTTCTAGAGAAGGAGTTTCTCTCGAAAGAAGTGAGTAGGAGTAAAGTAGAACTTGATGAGGTACCTGCTCCCTTATTGGAAAGTAGTTAATCACAGAAATCAGTTCCAGTGATTCTACACCAATTAATGAGGAAGTTAATGATGACCATCATGAAACTTCATATCAAGTTACTAGTGAACCTCATAGGTCAACCAGAGTAAGATCCGCACCAGAGTGGTATGGTAATCATGTTCTGGAGGTCATGTTACTTGACCATGACGAACCTACGAACTATGAGGAAGCGATGATGAGCCTAGATTCCGCAAAATGGCTTGAGGCCATGAAATCCGAGATAGGATCCATGTATGAGAACAAAGTGTAGACTTTGGTTGACTTGCCCGATGATCAACAAGCCATAGAGAATAAATGGATCTTCAAGAAGAAGACTGACGCTGACGGTAATGTTACTGTCTACAAAGCTCGACTCGTTGCGAAAGGTTTTCGACAAGTTCAAGGAGTTGACTACGATGAGACCTTCTCACCCGTAGTGATGCTTAAGTCTGTCCAAATCATGTTAGCAATTGCCGCATTTTATGATTATGAAATTTGGCAAATGGATGTCAAAACTGCATTCCTTAATGGATATCTTAAAGAAGAGTTGTATATGATGCAACTAGAAGGTTTTGTCGATCCAAAAGGTGCTAACAAAGTGTGCAAGCTCCAGCGACCCATTTATGGACTGGTGCAAGCCTCACGGAGTTGGAATATACGCTCTGATAGTGTGATCAAAGCATATGGTTTTATACAGACTTTTGGAGAAGCCTGTATTTACAAGAAAGTGAGTGGGAGCTCTTTAGCATTTCTGATATTATATGTGGATGACATATTGTTGATCAGAAATGATATGAAATTTCTGGATAGCATAAAAGGATACTTGAATAAGAATTTTTCAATGAAAGACCTCGGTGAATCTGCTTATATATTGGGCATCAAGATCTATAGAGATAGATCAAGACGCTTAATTGGACTTTCACAAAGCACATACCTTGATAAAGTTTTGAAGAAGTTCAAAATGGATCAAGCAGAGAAAGGGTTCTTGCATGTGTTACAAGGTGTGAAGTTGAGTCAGACTCAATGCCTGACCACTTCAGAAGATAGAGAGAAAATGAAAGTCATTCCCTATGCATTACAGAACGAGTAAAGAGACTTGCCGCTAACGAGATTGAACTAAGTATGATGATACCGACGATAGAATATCAGGCAAGTAACATACCGATGACAAAGGGAACAACGTATGTTGTTATGCGGTTTGACCGATAAAGATCTTCGTAGAATATGTAGGAGCAAATATGAGCATCCAGGTTCTGCTATTGGTTATTGACCGGAGATGTGTCTCGGTCATGTCTACATAGTTCTCGAACCCGTAGGGTCCGCACGCTTAATGTTCGATGACGATTTGTATTATGAGTTATGTGATTTGATGACCGAAGTTTGTTCGGAATCCCGGATGATATCACGGACATGAAGAGGAGTCTCTAAATGGTCGAGAGGTAAAGATTCATATATTGGAAGGTTACGTTCGGACACCGGAATGGTTCGGATTGTTTCGGATGAGTTTCGGAGTACCGAGGGTTACCGAACCCCTCCCCCTCGGGAAGTTCATGGGCCTTCATGGGCCTTAGTGTAAAGGAGAGGAGGGCCACAAAGGAGGTCGTGCCCCCCATGGCCAGTCCGAATTGGACTAGGGAGGGAGACGGTGCCCCCTCTTTCCTTCTCTCCCTCTTCCTCCTTCCCTCTCCCCCTCTCTTGGAAAGGAAGGGGACTCCAACTAGCATTGGGAATCCTAGTTGGACTCCCCATGGCGTAGCGCCCTTGGGCCGCCACCTCTCCCCCCTTTATATACGTGGGAGGGGCACACCCCAAAGGCACACCAAGTCTTCTCGTAGCCGTGTGCGGTGCCCCCCTCCACGGTTACACACCCCGGGCATATCGTCGTAGTGCTTAGGCAAAGCCCTGCACCGGTAACATCATCATCACCATCGCCACGCCGTCGTACTGACGAAACTCTCCCTCGGCCTCAACTGGATCAAGATCTCGAGGGACGTCATCGAGCTGAACGTGTGCTGAATGTGGAGGTGCCGTACGTTCGGTTCTTGGATCGGTTGGATCACGAAGACATTCGACTACATCAATCGATTTACTAAACGCTTCCGCTTTCGGTCTACGAGGGTACATGCACACACTCTCCCCGCTCGTTTCTATGCTTCTCCTAGATAGATCTTGCGTGATCGTAGGAAAATTTTGAAATACTACGTTCCCCAACATGTGTCCCTAGTAAGCCTCTACTAGACTAGCTCATTAATCAAAGATGGTTAAGATCTAACCATGGACATGAGTTATCATTTGATAATGGGATCACATCATTAGGATAATGATGTGATGGACAATACCCATCCGTTAGCTTAGCATAATGATCGATCAGCTTTATTGCTATTACTTTCTTCATGTCAAATACATATTCCTTCGACTATGAGATTATGCAACTCCCGGATACCGGAGAATTACCTTGTGTGCTATCAAACATCACAACATAACTGGGTGATCATAAAGATGCTCTACAGGTATCTCCGAAGGTGTTTGTTGGGTTGGCATAGATCGAGATTAGGATTTGTCACTCCGAGTATCGAAGAGGTATCTCTGGGCCCTCTCGGTAATACACATCATAAGCTTGCAAGCAAACGACTAAGGAGTTAGTCATCAGTTGATGTATTATGGACTGAGTAAAGAGACTTGCCGGTAACAAGATTGAACTAGGTATAAAGATACCATTGTCGGTGGAAACGACACCTATGGAATCACCGGGATCCCTGCTACGATCGGCGGGCACGGGGTTGTGCAAAGAGCGGGTCTGGTAGTCAGCACCAAGATCGTTTACCCAGGTTCGGGCCGCAAGGATGTGTAATACCCTAGTCCTTCTTTGGTGTATATTTGAGTGTTCTTGAGCTCTCAAACTAGCTATGGTGCGTGCCTAGTCCAAAAGATCTGAATCCCTCTCCAGTACGCATCGGGCCTCCTTTTATAGACAAAAGGGGTTGCCACAGTGGCACACGGGGGGTGGAAAGGTATACAGTGTGCAAGCTTATTGCCTGTCATTACGGGACAAGGCGCCTTAAATGCGCTCCTTAGGTGTCTCGTTGCTTTATTAGGGACAACAACGAGGCTCGTTCCATCCGTCGTCGCTCCGCCTCGCTCCGACACGCGTCGAGGCCAACGAGGCATGCAGCACCACGTAGGCTGGCAGGCTGCTGAGACGGCGTGGTGGTAGGGTCTTCACGAAGATCTGCATGCCACCACGCAGGTGCTTGCTGAGTTGGCCTGGAGGCCACACGTTGCCGCGCAAGTGCCTGCCCAACTGGTTGGACTGGTAGCTGTATGGGAACGGCGGTGGAGTCTTGGCAGACGTGGGTCTGGCTGTGGCCCCGCAGGTGTCCTCGGCAAGGGTCTTGCCGGGGCATCGCAGTCGTCCCCGGCAAGGATCTTGCCGGGGGTCTCGTGGATTTCCTCGGCAAGGATCTTGCCAAGGATCATCGTCTTCTAGTCCTTATCTGATCTCATGTGTTTATGATCTTCACAAAGATCTGCATGCCACCATGGAGGTGCCTCCCGAGCCTTGGTTCCAATGTGGTTGATGGTGTTGGAACCCTTGGGCTCAAGGGTGGCGCGCTCTGCTCGCGTTGGGCAAGTTTCCGGGGGAGTCCACCTCGCCCTCTCGCTCTTCGTGTATTTGGTCTTGGCATTGCTCTGCTCGTCTTGTGCGCCCCTGGCTGGAGTGCTGCTCTGGTACTCTTGCACTTCTACTTCCTTCCTTTGCCCTACTTAAGTGTGGCTGCAGGTGCGGCTTTGACTGCCCGTGCACAAGTTGAGGGGTAAAAAGGAGAGCCCCTACTTTTGTACCCCGACAGGAGCCCCGGGGCCTGGGCCACACATAAGCGCAACGCGTTGTTGGGCCGGGCCAAGAACGGTGCGCGGGCACGCAGGGTGGAGTTTTACTGCGGTAATTCCTTCACCCATCGCGCTTCCCCACGACCCGCGTTGAATGCGCGACGTGGAGGGTCGTGCGTGATGTGGGGGTCATGCGTGGGTGCGGTTCCTGCCCTTATGCATCACATCATGGTAAAGAGGCGGCTCGCGCCTTCTCCATAAAAAGAGGAAAACGCATAGGCGCGGCTCATTTACTAAGTGGACTCGAGTCGAGGCCTTCAAGGCGCCCACACCCTAAAATCACGGGGTAGAAAACGGTCACCTCACCCGTCTCCTCAATTTCTACTTGCTCGCCACATGTCCTCCATGCCTCGAAGATGGTAGGACGCAGATGCGGGGGGCACGGGCCTTAAATAGCAAGGCGAGAGCAGCGGGCCGGTCTAGATTCCCTGCGCCCCTGATGGCCGGATTGGCTGAGCGGGGCGGCCGAGCCCCGACCCCGCCCCTTTATAAGAAGGGGGGATGGCACCCCTCAATCTTTCATCATCCATCTTCTCCCACCTTGGCTCCTTTCCTTCTTCTACTATCGCGAGAGGGCGCGCTGGCACTTCAACGATGGCGTTGAGGGTCTCCGCTCGACAGCGCGCCCCTCCTTCCCAAGAGCTCGTGACTGCGGAGCCGGCCACGATAAGAAGGGGGAGGGGGCGAGGCCAAGGTCACCGTGGCGCTTGGGGGAGGGGAGGACGGGGCGGTGAACCGGCCCCGCCTCCCCAGCGGTCCCTCCCCCAATGGAGGGCCACATCGGGGACCAGACCTGCGAGTTCTTCATCAGGATGCACCGGCCAGTGCGCCGTCATCTTCGTCTCCCTGCTCCATTCGCTCGGGAGATGGAGCTCGATCTGCCGCAGACTCTGAGATTGCATATGATGGGCTGCGGGAATGGCGGCACGCGGGTTGATGTCGACTTTCCTGCCCCTCATGTCATGTATCTTCGTCGCGGATGGAAGACCTTCGCCCATATCCACAGCCTGGCGGAGGGGCTCGTTCTCTACTTCAAATTAATGGAGAACGGCCTGCTCTCCGTCAAGGTCTTTGGGGACTTTGGAACTCGCCTAAAGTGTTGCGTGGAGAGCTCCTTTGATGACGAAGACTCCTCATCAAGCGACGACGAGGACATCAAGCGGGGGAACACCGACTCTGACTCTGATTGACCGCGTCGCCCCTCCCTCGGCCATGTGCCCTACCAAGGGCCTTCCTCGTCAAGCTCTCCATCGGTGCGTTCCCCGTCGCTCCCTTTTTGCCTTCACCTGCCGCACCTGGCAGGAAAGGGGCAAGAACAGGGATCACGAGGCACTTATATTTTTTTAGTTTGTAAGCCTACGGGCCTTTGTAAAATTTAAATCTTGTAACCCCCTTGCTCATGTATGCATTCCGTATGAATTGTACTTGTTAGCAATGTATTAATGAGGAGAAGGGTGCTTGCCGGGTTTTGTTTGCGCGTGGGCGAGGGCGACACCAAGGAACGAGTCCTCGTTATCTTAAGATAAACATTGTACCCCGGCAACATGCCTTGCCATCTTCCTGCTCTATAGCTCGACTACACTCACGCCCTTGGCGGAGGTAGGGCCAAGTAGGATCAGGCCCTTCGCTCGTCCCCTTCCCATCGCACTACAACCAAGTTCTGGCCCAAAGTAAGGTTTTCGGACACGGGACAGAGGGAGCAAGATGGTATGAGAGTGAGTGAAGTCTCGTACGTTCAAGTTTCATACGGAGGCACAAAGTGGGGGAAAAATACTTATCTGATGTCGCAGCCCCCGGCAATCTTGGCTTGCCGTGATCGGATCCTTAGACCTGCAGCCCCCGGCAACCTTGGCTTGTCGGGGTCAGGGCGTCAGCCTGTTCTCTTTCTTCCAAAATAGCTCAGCAGAAAATGTCCATGCACCCTGCGAACCAAAAAGGACGGGAAGGAACAGAGGGATGCATACTCGACCTCTATGCTAAGGGTTAGTCGTCGCCAAGCACTATCGACCCTAATACAGAGAGAGAGAGAGACTCAACCTAGCATGCACGCTAAGACTTAGGGCGCCAGCGCTTCATTTATTTATGCTCAGGGTCCGCACCTGGCTTTGTACAAAGGGTTACATGCATTACCGGCAACCGCGTCTTATGGGTAAAACTTGCGAAGATGCTCAATGTTCCATGAGTTGCTTACTGGAATAGCATCTTCGGTCTCCAGGCGGACTGCATCGGGCATGGTGACTCGTATTACCCAATAAGGGCCTTCCCACTTTGGCATCAACTTGTTGGAATTCTTGGCCGATTGAATGCGCCGAAGAACAAGGTTGCCTTCCTCAAAGCTTCGGGCATGAACCTTGTGGCTATGGTAGCGGCGCAAGGCTTGCTGGTAGCATGCTACTCGCACAGCCGCCCGAAGACGATCTTCCTCAAGGAGCATTGCATCATCTTGCCGCAATTGCTCTTGCTCAAGCTCATCATAGGCGAGCACTCGAGATGACCCGTATGTGAGTTCCGTGGGGAGAACTGCTTCTGCCCCGTATACCAGGGCAAAGGGTGCCTGGCCGGTGGCTCGATTTAGCGTCGTTCTGATTGACCAAAGAACCGCCGGCAACTCATCAATCCAGCGCCTTCCACTCTTATGCAACATGTCAAAAGTCTTTGTCCCCAGGCCTCGCAGTACTTCAGCATTTGCCCTCTCCGCCTGGCCGTTGCTTCGTGGGTGTGCCATGGAAGCGAAACAGACCTTGCTGCCAAGGTCTTGGATGTATTGCATGAAAGGTGCATCTTGTGAACTGAGTGCCGTTGTCGGTGATGACTCTGTTTGGCACACCAAAACGGCAGACTAGCCCCTTGAAGAACTTGACGGCTAACTGTGTTGTCACCTTCATTACTGCTTCCACCTCCGGCCACTTTGTGAACTTGTCGATTGCGACGTACAAGTACTCAAAGCCGCCAACAGTGCGGGGGAAGGAGCCCAGTATATCGAGCCCCCAGACAGAAACCGGCCAGGAAAGAGGGATTGATTGGAGAGCTTGAGCTGTTTGATGAAGCTTCTTTGAATGGAGCTGGCATGCTTCACACTTAGTTACTAGTGTCATTGCATCCTGGAGGGTTGTGGGCCAGAAGAAACCTTGTCGGAATGCCTTGCCGACAAGGGCCCTCGACCCTATGTGGGAGCCACATATGCCTCCGTGTATCTCTGCCAACAGCTCCAGTCCTTCCTCCCAGGGAATGCACTTCAATTTCACACCGTTTGGTCTTTTTTCGCATGTAACGCCATCAACGAATCGATACATGGCGCATCGACGGGATACTTTCTCCGCTTCTTCCTGCTCCTCAGGGAGTTCCCCTGTTTGGAGGAACCGGACGGTATGCTATGCCCATGCCGGAGCCTGGGGCTCGACGACAAGGACCAAAGGCATTTCCTCTGCCATGGGAGCGGCTGTCTCTACGGCCAGGGCTTGACGTCCTGCCGTAGTCTGTTGCCCCATGGTAGGCTCAGTGTCCACGGCAACATCCTTGCTGGCGGCTCCTGGGAGCTCGGCGGGAAAGTACTTGTTCTGCTTTATTGATGGTTCACGGATGGTTGAGTTAACTGAAGCACAAAAGTACCTAGTTCCAGAGGCAATTTGAAGGAAGCACGTTTCGACAAGTAGTCAGCGATGCCGTTCTCCACTCGGGGAACATGCTCCGCTTGTATACCGTCAAAACGCTCTTCCAGCTTCCTCACTTCATCTACGTAGGCCTCCATCAATGGGCTTTGATAATCCTTGTTAACTTGCTTGACGACAAGCTGTGAATCACCCCTGACGATGATCTTCTTGATTCTGAGATCTGCTGCGATCCTGAGACCGGCAAGCAACCCCTCGTATTCAGCAGTGTTGTTTGTAGACATCTCTCTGGGAAAGTGCATCTGGACTACATACTTGAGGTGCTCTCCGGTGGGTGCGACGAGCAGCACACCAGCACCAGCGCCTTGCAGCGAGAAAGCCCCGTCAAAGTACATAATCCAGTCACGACTTGTTTCCTTGCCGGGGAGAGTGGTCTCCTGAATTTCTTCATCGGGCGTTGAGGTCCATTCCGCAATGAACTCTGCCAGGACTCTACTCCGGATTGTCGAAGTACTTTCAAACTTCAAACCAAAGCTCGACAGTTCCAAGGCCCATTCCACGATCCTCCCGGTTGCATCTGGGTTATGAAATATTCGTGCAACGGGAGGCGGGTGACGACGGTGATTTCGTGTGCTTGGAAGTAATGACGCAGCTTCCTCGAGGCCATAAGGAGGCCGAAGAGCAATTTCAGACACCGAGTACCTTGACCTAGCCCCCGCAAGAGGGAGCCGACAAAGTAAACCGGTGTTGCATCATCTTCTTGTTCGCACTATTTCATTTGGTTGCGCTACCTTTGCGGCCACAGACTCGGGCGGGGCCTTGCCTTACCGGCACCAGGCCCTGCCGGGGGGAGCTCTGGTTTGCCATCCGCCAGCCCTGCTGTTTCCACTGCCTCTTCATCGACCTCCCTCGTGCCACTAGCGCGGTGCTGACCACTTGGTTCGTTGCCGCTAGATATAGCAGCAATGGTTCTCGTGGTTTAGGCGCAACCAGTATTGGCGTAGAGGAGAGGTACTTCTTTAAATTCTACAGGGCTGCCCCGGCCTCTGGGGTCCATTCCATTGGGCTCGCCTTCTTCAAGATTTTGAAAAAGGGAAGGTCACGCTCGACAGACTTGGAGATGAACATGCTCATGGCGGCAACACAGCCAGTGAGCCGACGCACATCCTTGATCCGCTTAGGCGCCTCAATTTGCTCAATGGCCTTGATCTTATCTGGATTCGCCTCGATCCCACGCTGTGACACAAAGAACCCGAGAAGTTTGCCGGACGGAACGCCGAAGACACACTTCTCAGGGTTCAGCTTGAGGTTGATTTTGCGCAAATTTGCAAACATCTCTTCTAAATCTTGTACGAGTGTTGCCCTGTCCTTGGTTTTGACCACTATGTCATCCTTATAAGCTTCCATATTTCTATGCAGCTGAGGCTCAAAACCAACTTGGACTGCTCTTGCAAACGTTGAGCCAACACTCTTCAACCCGAAAGGCATTCATAAAAAACAATACATACCACATGGGGTGATGAATGTTGTCTTCTCTTCATCTTCTTTGGTCATGAAGATCTGGTGGTATCCCGAGTAAGCGTCGAGGAATGATAACAAGTCACACCCGGCCGTGGAGTCAACGATCTGGTCGATGCGCGGTAACGGAAAGGGTCCTTTGGACATGCCTTATTGATGTCGTGTAATCAATACGGTCTCCACTTCCCATTTGCCTTGGCGACCACCACCGGATTGGCCAGCCACGCCGGATGGAGTACCCTCTTACCAAGCCTGCCATTTCCAACTTCCTGATTTCCTCTGGGATGAACTCTTGCCGTTCCAGAGCTTGCTTCCTGACCTTCTGCTTGACGGGTCACGCATGAGGACAGACAGCAAGATGGTGCTCAATCACCTCCCTGGGAACACCGGGGATGTCGGATGCTTGCCACGCAAACACATCGACATTCGCCCGCAGGAAAGTGACGAGCATGCCTTTGCTGTCGAGGGTGGAGATTATGGTAAAAGCCCCTCCCGTGCCATCCTCCTTGACGGACACCTTCTTGGTCTCTGGTGGTGCAACTCTGGATTTCTTGCTCTTGCCGGTGGAGCTCTCTGGCACGTTCTCAACGGGAGCACTACACTCCAAAGAGGTGCGCTTGCCGGAGTGGGTGCGAGAGGTCTTGCCGGTCTTCTTCCCTCCCGGGGCTTCGGCGGCAGGAGCAAGTGCCTTGGCGGCGGTCACCGCAATTGCCTCCCGGTAGAGTTGGTCAGCGCAGATTAGCGCATCCTTCTTGTCGGAGGGGACGGTGACGATGGTCATCGGCCCAGGCATCTTCAGCGTGTTGTAGGCGTAATGTGAGGCCGCCATGAACTTGGCTAGTGTTGGGCGGCCGAGGATCCCGTTGTAAGGCAAGGGGATCTCGGCTACATCAAAAACAATCCTCTCCGTCCTATAGTTTAACTCGCCTCCAAAAGTCACGGGCAGTGTGACCTTACCCTTCGGCTGACTCCTTCCCGGGTTGACCCCTTGAAATGTGCCCGTCTCTTCGAGGTCTTCATCAGGAATCTACAGCCTCTTGATCACAACAGGCGAGATCAAGTTCAGACCGGCCCCACTGTCAACTAGCATTTTTGTCACCTTGAGGTTGCATATTGTTGGTGAAACCAACAACGGCAAACACCCAGCCGTAGTTGTACGATCAGGGTTGTCCTCGGTGTCAAAAATGATAGGCGTGCTGGACCACTTCAGTGGCTTTTGAGCATCGAATGATGGTTCCGCCGCTGTGATCTCACGCGTCCACTGCTTGAGCCGGAGGTGAGAGGTGTGCAACGAGGCGCCACCGTCGACGCACATGGCCTCCGTAGCTTTTTGGAACTCATGCTCGCCGGAATCATCGTCCTCGTCATGATCATCGTCTTCTTGCTTCTTGTCGCAGCCCCGAGCGGGCCTCTCTTGTTGATTATCCCTGCCGCGGCGACCTCCTTGGCCGCCACGCTTCTTACCGGATCCCTCGGCACCATCCTGACCCTTCTCCTTGTCCCGCCTCTCATACTCAGCTTTTTGCTTCTCAGCAAGCAGCTCAACTTGCCAACAGTTTTGGAGGTCGTGGCCCTTGGTGCGGTGGATCTTGCAGTATTGCTTGTCGGAGCCTCCTGGCTTGTCGGCAGTCGCCAAGGCCCGGCAAGTGACGCACCCGGCAATTTCCTTGCCGGGGTCGTCCGCCTTGGCCTTCTTGGCGGCGCCGGTGTCCTCGGATCCCTCGACGGCAAGCACGGTCTTGCCCTTGCACTTCCTATTGCGGCGCCGACCCTTCTTCGTTGGGGCGGCTGTCTCTTCCTCTATGGAGTCCGTTTCGCGCCAAGCGCCCTCGCCGGGTACTTCTCCCTCTTCACTCGAAGATCTATCGCCGTAACATAAAGTTCGCCACATCTTTGACCTTGTTCATCGCCACTCTTCACGCATCTTATGCGGCGCACATTCTGATGGAATGCGCTGATCACGGCGGCGGGATGAACATTTGGGATGTTGTACTGCACCCGGCTGAACCTATATATGTACTTGTGCAGGGTTTCACCTTCCTTCTGGGGGATGATATGCAATCGCTTGTTCGCCATGAGCTTGGTGGCCTCCGTGAAGGCGCCAACGAACTCATGACACAATCCGACCAAGAAAAAATGGAATCGCCGCAAGTGCATCAACCATGACATGACATTGGGTTTATGCCAATGGGAAGTAATTGGCAAGCACCTTGTCGTCATGAGCTCCAACAGCTTGCATCGTGATGGTGTAGATTTGAGGAACTCCGCGGTGGGTCTTGCCGTTGTACTTCTCGCCAACGTCGGGCTTGAACGTGCGGTGGAGGGCCACTGGAACTGCCGCAGCTCATGGGTGAAGGCTGGGCAACCCACCTCGTAAGGTAGGCCACCGAAGCCCCCCGGAGCTGGGTGGTCCAGAGCGGTCCCGCCGCTTATTCGATCGATGGCGCGCTGCCGCTGCTCGATGGTAGTTCGAGCGTTTTCATGGGCTCGCTCCCGAAGAACTTGGCGCTGATCGCGGTGGGTCCGTAGGTCAGACGACATTATGGAGATGTTATCACAAGCGTCATCACGACGGATTGGCACCCACGGTAGCTGACGTGGGGGAGGAGAGTGCACCATGGCCGCAACATCTCTGGTCCTTCCACCACTGGCATGCGGTGGCTCAACGGAGCGCCAGCCTGAGGGCCCCGCTGGTCGCTGCTCATATTTGTTGGCAACGCCGACGAGGCCCTGGATGGTGGCTCTCCACTCGTCGAGCTTTTCCACAGCAGGAGGAAAGTTGAGGAGCAACTGCGCGCGCGCCAAAGCTTCTGCTGGTGTGGGTGGTGGCGAAAGCTGCGTGGACCGTGACGCGCTCCGACTTCTAACCACGTTAGAAGGAGCTCTATCACGGCCTTGTGGCTGTGCGCCATTTTCGCCAGCGCCTCGGCGTGCATGCTGGCCTTCTACATCCCACGAATGAGGCGCATGACTCTTCCCACGGCGGCGCCCGGGGTCACCAGCGTGGTGACGCTGCTCGTCACGCACAACCTGGGAAGAGCGCTCGGGCGCGGGCGAGGCGTTTGAAGTCGCCGCCGCCTATGGGTGGCACGACGCCGTCCTGAGGCCCCGCGCCGCCTGGGGGCCCGCCCGTTTTTGATTTGGCAGCGTCGGCCGTCCGCCTCGCAAGATGAACGACGCTGCTCGCCAGGCTTTGACTGCCAGAGTGATGTGGGTGTTTGCGGGCCATGCCTCGGCCTCCATCCGCGACCGCCCCACCACTCGCTCAAGACGAAGATGCGGGCTGCTCGCTTCCGTGAACCGATCGCCGTGATCGTCTTCTTCTTGGGAGCCATGGCGATGAAGAATTGCTAAACTAACTGCCAGACTAGATTTTCACAACTGCCACTCCCCTACCTGGCGCGCCAAAGATGTCGGTGAAAACAACACCTATGGAATCACTGGGATCCCTTCTACGGTCGGCGGGTGCGGGGTTGTGCAAAGAGCGGTCCGTAGTCAAGACCAAGATCGCTTACCTGTGTTCGGGCCGCAAGGATGCGTAATACCCTAGTACTGCTTTGGTGTATATTTGAGTGTTCTTGAGCTCTCAAACTAGCTGTGGTGCGTGTCTAGTCCAAAAGATCTGAATCCCTCTCCAGTACGCCTCGGGCCTCCTTTTATAGACAAAAGGGGTTGCCACAGTGGCACAGAGGAGGTGGAAAGGTATACAGTGTGCAATCTTATCGCATGTCATTACGAAGGCGCCTTAAATGCGCTCCTTAGGTGTCCCGTTGCTTTATTGGGGACGGCAATGAGGCCCGTCCCGTCCATCGCCGCTCCGCCTCGCTCTGACACGCGTCCAGGCCAACAAGGCATGCAGCGCCACGTAGGTCGGCAAAGGCCGAGACGTGTGGTGGTAGGGTCTTCACGAAGATCTCGCATGCCACCACGCAGTGCTTGCCGAGTTGGCTCGAGGCCGACGTTGTTACGAAGTGCCTCGCCTAAACCGTTGGGCTGGCAGCTGTATTGAACGGCGATGGAGTCTTGGCGACGTGGGTCTGGCCGTGGCCCCGCAGTGTCCTCGGCAAGGGTCTTGCTAGGGTATCATGCCGCCCCGCAAGGATCTTGCCGGGATCTGTGGATTTCTCGCAAGGATCTTGCCGAGGATCATCGCCTTCCGTCCTTATTCGATCTCATGTGTTTATGATCTTCACAAAGATCTGTGATGCCACTACGGAGGTGCCTCCCAGCCTTGGTTCCAATGTGGTTGATGGTGTTGGAACCCTTGGGCTCAAGGGTGGCGACTCTGCGGGCGTTAAGTTGCCCGGCAAGGCTTTTGCTGTGGTTATGGAGGCCGCCCCGGTAAGGGTCTTGCCGTGGGAGTCCACCTCGCCCTCTCGCTCTTTGTGTATTTGGTCTTGGCATTGCTCTGCTCGTCTTGTGCGCCCTTGGCTGGAGTGCTGCTCTAGTACTCTTGTGCCTCGCCTTCCTTTGCCCCTGCTAAGTGTGGGCTGCAAAGTGGCTCGACCGCCTGATGCACAAGTAGAGGGGTAAAAAGGAGAGCCCCTACTTTTGTACCCCGACAACCGTTGATGGAATCTCGGGCAAGTAACATACCGATGGACAAAGGGAATTACGTATGTTGTCATAAAGGTTCGACCTATTAAGATCTTCGTAGAATATGTAGGAGCCAATATGGGCATCCAGGTTCCGCTATTGGTTATTGACCGGAGAGGTGTCTCGGTCATGTCTACATAGTTCTCGAACCCGTAGGGTCCGCACGCTTAACGTTCAATGACGATATAGTATTATATGAGTTATGTGATTTGGTGACCGAATGTTGTTTGGAGTCCCGGATGAGATCACGGACATGACGAGGAGTCTCGAAATGTTCTAGAGGTAAAGATTGATATATAGGACGATGGTATTTGGGCACCGAAAGTGTTTCGGGGGGTACCGGGTACTTATCGGGTCACCAGAAGGGGTTTCGGGCACCCCGACAAAAGATATGGGCCTTATGGGCCAAGAGGGGAAACACACCAGCCATAAGGGGCTGGTGCGCCCCCC
The DNA here is from genome assembly GCA_021605205.1 of Aegilops longissima. Classification (NCBI taxonomy): domain Eukaryota; kingdom Viridiplantae; phylum Streptophyta; class Magnoliopsida; order Poales; family Poaceae; genus Aegilops; species Aegilops longissima. The sequence continues at coordinate 178,192,931 of CM038681.1, read as the reverse complement.
ATATGGGCCAGCCTAAGGAGGAGAAGGAAAGGGGAGAAGGGAAAGGAAAGTGTGGATTAATATTCCCACTTCCTTCCCTCTTCCCCCTCTTTCTTTCCCCCTCGGTTATATATGGCAGGGGGCGCGCCTTGGGAGGGACTCCAAGTGGGATTCCTCTTACTTGGGCGCCTCCTATGGCTGCTCCTCCCTCCCTCCCACCTATATATATGTGGGAGGGGGGCCTAGCACACACCAGATCAATTGTTAGCCGTGTGCGGCGCCCCCTCCACCGTTTACACCTCGGTCATATTTTTCGTAGTGCTTAGGCGAAGCCCTGCGGAGATCACTTCACCATCACCGTCACCATGCTGTCGTGATGACGAAACTCATCGGCTACCTCGACGTCTTGCTGGATCAAGAAGGCGAGGGACGTCACCGAGCTGAACGTGTGCAGAATGCGGAGGTGTCGTGTGTTCGGTACTTGATCGGTTGATGTGAGAAGAAGTTCGACTACGTCAACCGCGTTGTGAAACGCTTCCGCTTACGGTCTACAAGGGTACGTAGACGCACTCTCCCCCTCGTTGCTATGCATCTCCATGGATAGATCATTGCGTGTGCGTATATTTTTTTTTGTTTTCCATGCAACGATTCCCAACACTTTGGCCCAAGTTGTTCCTTCTGGTCTGTAAAATTTTTCCAAAAAGTTTTGCTGCTTTTGGACTCCGTTTGGTACTGATATTCTGTGAAGTAAAAAACAAGCAAAAAACAACAACTAGCACTGGGCACTATGGCAATAGGTTAGTCCCAAAAAAAATTATAAAGTTGCTAGAAAATGATTGTAAAACATCCAAGAATGATAATATAACAGCATGGAACAAGCAAAAATTATAGATACGTTGGAGACGTATCAGACTCCAAAATTAGCTTTTCTTCTGGACTCAACAATGCCAACGGTTCGATCAATCAAGGGGGCTCATGCGGTCGGTAAGGCTCTGATACCAACTTGTCACGCCCAATATGCGATCCTATCTTAGAGGAACTCGAAGGTCCCACCAAAGATAGAGTCGCATATTGAATACGCTTTTGCAAGGTAGATATCATTACATCGTACCATATACAACTCAAATGGGGATACAGACAAAGGCATACAATTGCCACATGAATACATCAAACATCATACAGAGCAGCATCCGACTACAGATGAAATCAGATGAAAAACACTAGCAACATCCACCCTGCTAGCCCAGACTACCGACCGGGAACCTAGCCCTTGATCGAAGAAGAAGAAGAACCCCAAAACAAGCAAGCATCGCTCTCACGTTGAATCATCGTATTACCTGTACCTGCATATGCTTTTGTAGTAAAATGTGAGTCACAAGGACTTAGCAATCCCATTACCATGGGTATCAAGACTAGCAACGCTTAATGGGTATGGAATGGATAAGTGGTGAGGTTGCAGCAAACACTAAGCATTGTATGGTGGCTAACTTATGAGTACAAGAGTAAGAAGAGTAACTACGCATAACGGTCGTAACTAGTAATGTTCAATAAGTGATCCTGAACTACTTACGAGTCAAACATAACCCCACCGTGTTCTCTTCTCGAACTCACTCGAAAAGAGACGGTCACGGTTACGCACGCGGTTGGTGTATTTTAATTCGTATCTGGTGTCTCTATGAGATTGGGTAATCTATAGGAAGCTCGTGAACAGGGCATGAGTGTGACTAATATGCTCCACCCGTGGAATTTGTCCTCGTAGCCACGTACCAGATGACAACTGGTGAAACCTCTACATTCCAACCTGACAATTCAAGGCATAGTCCACTGTTCAGTTATGAAGAGGTCTAATCTTGTTGCTCTAGGTGGAAGTTCAACTTAACAATCTTCACTGAAAATTTTGGTATATCAAATATTATTTGGAACAATTGACAAATTTATGTGCTTCGAGATCTAGTGGGGGATTGTTGGACTGTAGATGGGCTTAGACCCGTATAAGACAACAATCCCCGGTTAATCTCTAAGGCCCATTTAGGTGCATGGCAAGTGGTGGAAAGTTTAGTACTCCCTCCGTCCCAAAATAAATGTCTCAAGCTTAGTATAACTTTGTACTAAAGTTAGTACAAAGTTGAGACACTTATTCTGGGGCGGAGGGCATACTGCTAGTGGAGTGAGGGTGAAACCCCTTTATAAGGGCTGCTCTACCACATGCCATTGAGAGCCTGGGAAGAGGAGTTGTTGAGGATATAGTTACTAAGTATAAACCGGCCAGAAGGGCCCGGTTCACCTTAGACTGTGCTGAAGCCCATGAAGGTCTTGAAGATGGCGCTCAACTAGTACAGCTTGAAGCCCACGCCCAAAGGCGGATTAGGGCCCGAGTGGTAAACCGCCATGATTATGTAAACTTGTAATATAAGTTAGAAAGGAGAGAGACCGAGCCGACACTTTGTATAGGTCGGCTCGACTCTCAGAGACCGGCCAAGGCCAACTTGTGTATATAAAGGGACGACCAGGCGGCGGTTCAAGAGAGACAACAACAACTCGAGGCCTAGGCGGCTTATTTGCTCCCTAGTCATCGAAACCACATCAATCCCATCACAACTAGACGTAGGCTTTTACCTTCATCGAAGGGGCGAACTAGTATAACTCTCGTGCCTTTGCGTCCGCTTAACCCCTTCTGTTAACCCGTAGCGATGGCTCCACGACTAAGTCCTTTCACGAGGACATCCGCCGTGACAAAACCACGACAGTTGGCGCCCACCGTGGGGCTATCGCACGATGGTTTGATGATCTTGGAGGGCAAGTTCAAGGACTCAAGGCTATCTTTGTGGGCCGATGACCAAGAGTCGTCGCGGCAAGCTCTACATCGACGATGCAGATAGGTTCCCGAGGCCGCTCAATCGAGTATGGATACCGGGTCCCTTTGGTGGCATACACGTTTTCATCGGCAAGATTGGTGAGCCAGGGCCTGAGCCGGACATCTGCACTGACCTCGTCGAGACGGCTCAGCGTACGAGATCTACCCAGGTTAAACCGGTCGTGAAGTGTGCCTTCGTGGGAGTCATCCACGGAGGAAACCATGAGGACGAATCGGGATATGGTAGCGAGACCGTCGTCTATTCCGGTGACGAGTCCTCGACCGGAGAAACCGAATCGTTGTACCAGTTGCAAGACGACCAGATGAGGGCCTGTTCCGATGGCGATAGTATTCCGGACCCCTCCGATCAGCCCAACCGGGTTGGAATATTTATGGCCGGTACACAAGCGGCGCTTCACTCTTGAGTGCGGCGGCGATGCTCTCCGGACCATCGCCGCGGCAAGAACCGGGCAGGAGGTCATGTGCACCGCTGGCTCAAGTTTTATCTCGACCTGCTCAACGACTAGCTGTGCTTATGGCAGAGGCCAATCCGGCGGATCAAGATGCCCACAACGCAGAAGTTGCAAAGGTGAGAGAGCAGATCGCGCAGCCAAAGGCACTGGCGGTGAGAACAACAGATGGACGCAGAGCGGGCCGCCGATGCCCATGCCTATAAGCTTATGTTGGACCGTAATGCATCGCATGAGGTCTTAAAGCGAAACACAGTCCCGCTTGCCTTCGCCGACGCTAGAAACCTCTTTCACACCCTGTATGGAACCAAGAATCACGGAGGTAAACCGGCTGAGGCGCCACGGCCAGCGCGCCGATCCAACCCCGCCTCATGGAACCCCTCGGCAGAACAATATGATGCCTCCGCCGTCCGCACACCTCCGGTCATTATTCTAATCCTATGGACAATCTTGTCGCTACCACTTCTCGATTGAGGCCATCCCGATCAAGGAGATTCTCCGCAGCAGAGAGACACGCGGGTTAAGGAGCTTCTTGAACGCTTTGATCCAACAGAAGCATACTCAGACAGCCGTGACCGGATTCATTCCACCCCACGCCCGAAAGGGGAGCTACAGCAGCGATGGATGAACCGATTGTATCGAGCAACGCATGGCACCGTGAAGCGCCCATGGCCATAACCCGGCAGCGGTATTCGCGATGCTCGTGAAGTGGTGGACGGGCCGCACGAAGGAGGCCGAGTTAGTAGCACGTAACGAGGCGCCGTCCGCCACGCCGGTTCGCCCCACCACCTCGGCCGAGCTGTGGTTCGCTTTAGCTTGGGGTGCCCTGCTTGATCCCGCTTACACAACGTGCGCTGCCCAAAGACTTCAAGGGTCCGCGCAAGGTGCCGAATTACACCGCCGATTTACCTCCGTAAGCATGGATAGAGAGCTATGAGATGGCCATGGAGATGCTAGATGTGGATGAGGCCGCGTGTGCAAAGTATTTTACCATGATGCTTGAAGGGACGGCCCGCATTTGATTAAAGAGCTTGCCGCCCAATTCTATCGGTTCATGGGCCCGATGGCCATAACCGGTTTATCCGAATTTCAAAGATACTGTAAGCAGCCCATGTCCGTAGTGGACTTGACGGCTTGTGTCTGTGGGGAAGGGGAGTCAACAACCCATTGGGTACGCCGCGTTTGAAATCTTGCACTCGCCGACCTGGATCAACACTGACTCTGCGATCTTAATCCTGGAGGGCAACTGCCGGTTTCAGCCTCTGAAGTTAAAGTTGGGGCGCATGAAGCGATTTTGTAATGACATGGGAACTCTCATGGGCGCTTTAGTGAAGTATGCTGATTCTGATAGTACCAAGAATCCCGAGTCTGAAGATGACAAGACAGGGAAGGGAAGGAAGAACAGCAACTCCAAGGGCCAGCAACATCTGTAGCGACCTGACCCAAAATCGGTCAAGTCTCGTGGTCTGCATTCATCCCAAGATCATCTTTGGTACTCACAAGACATCGATGAAATAATCAAAGTTCAATCACACCTGAATTTATTACACGGTTCTCATATAGAGTCTTTATTACAAGAGAATAAATTCGGCCGAAGGCCAACTCATGAGAAATAAACTAGTAAAGCTGCGGAAGCGTACACGAAAATAGCGAGTCCATCCGACTCCATAGGGCAATCGCCAAGCACGGAGCGTAGCCTCAATCCTGATCGGAATACTCCTCTGCAACATAAGACGTTGCAGCCATGTAGGTCAGCATTTTGAATATGCTGGCAAGTCATGAAGAGAGAATAACAATAATAAAATTTCTAACACTATATGCAATTTGGCTGTGGGGCTCTAAGTTTCATCATTTTGCGAAAAGCCAGTTTTTCCCTACTACAGTGGACTTGCTTGCAAATACTACAAAATTGTTGGTAGTTATTGAGATGGTTCCGCCAACCAATGTCTCATTCCCAAATTATTAAGTCATAACCCCCTCAAATTAATTTATTAGTTTTAGTGTTGAGATTTCCGAATACTTCCAAGTTCCAGAGGCTCAAATTGTCCGTAATCGGGACACGGCTAATCGATTAGATCTTTAACTCTGCAGAGGTTTATGACTTTACCCGCAAGAATCATTCCTCCTTTTAAGTCTTCGCACTTCATGGTGTTTGAAGACGGATGAATGAAACAGGTCTTCCAAGAGTTCTTTCGCCACCGCCGTACCCATCCAATCCTACCGTTCTTCTACATCTCATAGTACCGTCCGCCAGCGCCACAACTAGGGTTGACCAAGCCGAGCCCATAATGTCTTGCGGCTGCATGTAAGCTTCCGGTCAATGGGGCATCCATCCGTCTCTTCGTGGCTGGGTGAAGCTTTCCGCAAGATGTCATGGCACTTCTCCATGCATCCCGCCAACCACCGGGTTCTCCAGGTGCCCACAACCGCCCTCCACCCAAAGAGTGAATTCCGAAGTCCATTTTGAGCATTGAAGTTCATGGGATTGTCATCATCTTGACTCTCACATCTTGCTTATGAATTCACTCAACCAATCCCGTCTACGAGCATAGCAAAAGTAAACTACTTCGTCCCGGGTCATGGTAACAAGGGGAATTGGTTCATCCTACCACATGATACTACTCAAGAACATAACTTCAAAATTTCAACTACTGCATGCATGGTGGGGAGGTATATCTCTAATGCAATAAAAATCATAGGTATTGAAAAGAAACATGATCAATGACTTGCCTTGCTGACGATCTTCGTAAGCTAAGGACTCGTAGTAGCAAGCTTCAGACCGGAAATTCTACCGAGACAAACAATAATCACAATAAGCATATAGCATATGATCACTTAACACAATAGCATAGTAACATAACACACCAAAACAAACGAATCAAAACCCAAAGGAAAACTCGAAGAAATCCAACTCAAAGTTTTCCTACTTCAAGCAACAACTAGAAATAGTTTTACATAACAAAATTTTCTCAACATAACCTAAGCATGGGTTTATGTTAACTTAATGTAAAAGAATGCATTAAGCAACTAGGAGCAAAAAGAATCAATTTAGAAGCTATTATAAAACTCCTATTAGGCCTAAAGCAACTTTTAGTAAGAAAAATAAAATAAAAGTTTTATTTATTATAAATAAAAGTTCATGCTCTAAAGTGACAGAAACTAACCTAGAATAATCTATCACATATGAAAAATAAATTTATTTGCTAATTAAAATAATAGGAAAACAGAGCTAGTTAATTAATTAAGAATAACATGATCCTGCTAGAAACTATTTTTTATAAATCCTAAAATGCCCAAATAAATTCCTACGGTTAGGCAATGTCAAAACAAAGTTGGGACAAAAGAATCATATAAAAATAATTTTCCTAACTCATTTTATAGCAGATTTACTATTCTGACTAAATCTAAAATAAAGCAATTCTAAATAATTTTAACATAGCTAATTATATTTTCTACAGAAACTATAATAAATTTGCAAACCAACAAAAAAAGAATCACTTAAAAATATTAAGTAGGATAAAAGATATGAATTTTTCAAATCTGAAACTATTCTGTTAAAACAGAAAAACCAAAATAAAGAAAAACGGGCTAAATGGGCCTAACTAACGCCCTGTGCGTAATATAACTAAACGGGCCCTAGGGTTAAACGAATCGGGCCGGTACAAAATAAAAACCCTAACTAAGAATAAACCGGACTAAAACCCGGTTCACTAACAACTAACCTAATAAACCATATTCTTTGGGGTTCTAATCTAAGCCGTCGAGTTTAGATCGGACGGGGAGGAAACTCCGCGACGCATCGGACGCCGACGGCGGCGGGCGTTTTTCAGCGGCGTAGTGTTCCGCGTCTCCGGTGGTCGGGGCGACGGCGGGAGCTCCGCGGTGCGGGCGCGACGAGGGTCCGGTTGGTGGAGTCCGGCGAGATCGGGGTGGCCGGGGTGAGTCGGGGTGAGGCTAATGGCGGCGGTGGCGTGCTCGGGCTCCGGCGAGCGCGTGCGGAGGGAGAGAGAGGTCCGGCGAGGGGCGAGGGGGGAAAACGGGGTCGGGGGAGTATTTATAGGGCGGGGGCGACGTCTTGCGCGAGGGGGCGAATAGGGGAGATCGGGTGAGATCCCGGAGATCTCGGGATCTCCGGCGAGCGGCGGCGCTGTGGCGTGGGCGAGGGGAAGAGGGAGGTGGTGGCCCACCCGTCAGCGGGTGCGGGGAGAGGCCCTCTCGGTCGGTCGACCGACCCGGATGGGTTTCGGCGCGAGGGGGGGTGCGGGCTGGCTCGGCTGGGCGGTCGGTATTTGGTGGGCCGCTGGTGGTGGCGCGCTACCGTGGCCGGCCGGTTTGGCCAGTGGGCCGCGCTTGGCTGGGCGCGCTGGCTGGCCGGTCGGGGTTGCCCAGGTCTTCTTCTCGCCTGTGTGGCTTCCTCTTCGAGTGGTGACTCCACAAAGACCTTGCAAAACTTGATAATCTTGCTGCGGGTGACTCTCTTTCAGCCTCGAGAATTCGGACGGGTTTCTCCTTATAAGTCGATCACCGTCGAGCTGTATGGCCTCTAGGGCACCTTGTGTCTCTCAACGGGATATCGCCATGTCGGCATGACACTTCTTTAGCCGAGAAACATGAAAGACATCATGAACTCCGCACAATCCTTCCGCAATTCCAACTTGTAAGCAACTTCTCCACGACGCTCGATGATTTTGTGCGGACCAATGAATCGGGTGCTAACTTTCCTTGACACCAAACCTCTTGATTCCACGAAGTGGAGACACACGAAGATATGCTCGGTCTCCCGCTCGTAAGTTACTTCTTGCGTTATCGTCGGCATAACTCTTACATCTCGATTGTGCTATCTTGAGTCTATCCCGAATCAGCTTGACTTTCTCTTCGAATCTCCGATAAGATCGGAACCGAAAAGTGATCGATCTCCAACACCATCCCACAAAGAATGGTGTTTCGCACCTCCTTCCGTATAGAGCTTCGAAGGGCCATCTTGATGGATTGATAACTGTTGTTGTATGAGAACTCTGCGTATGGCAAATTGTCATCCCAGCTAGACCCATAGTCTAGCACACAAGCTCTCAACATGTCCTCCGAATCTGGTTGACTCTCTCGGTCCGTCCATCATCTGCGGATGAAAAGCTGTATCAACTCCAGCCTCGCACTCCAAAGTTTCATGCAACTCGATTCCAAAACTTTGAGGTAAATTGTGTTCCTCTATCGACACGATACTCCTCGAACTCCATGCGACATACGATCCTGGTCATGTATATCTTGGCCAACTTAGCACTGGTATATGTAGTCTTCACGGAATGAAATGAGCTACCTTGGTCAAACGATCAACCACTACCCAGATAGAATCATAACCTGAACGGGTCCCGGTAATCTGTGATAAAATCCATTCCAAGTTTTTCCCATTTCCAATCGGAATCGGTAAAGGTTGAAGTAACCTGCTGGCTTCGATGTTCGCCTTTACTCGCTGACAAACATCGACATCGCTACGTACTCGGCAATATCCTTCTTCATACCATCTCACCGTAAACTTTCCTTCAAATCCGTGTACATCTTGGTGTTACCGGGTGAATCGAGTACGGTGAATCATGAGCCTCTGAAGAATTAGCTTCCGAGTTCGGGATCATTGGGCACATAAATACGATCCTCGAACCATATAGCTCGTGTTCATCCTTACGGAACTCTTTAGCTTTTCCTTCATTCATCTTTTGCTTTATCTCATCAATTTCCTTGTCCGACTTCCGGGCTTCACGAATTCTTTCGCCAAAGTGGACTGAACTTCCAGAGTTGCAATATATCCTCTCGGAACTATCTCCGATCGGAGATCTCTCGAGGTCATCGACTAACTCCGGGTAACCTCCCGCTATAAGAGTATTCACATAACTCTTACGGCTCAAAGCATCTGCTACAACATTAGCCTTACCGGGTGGTAATGCAATCTCATGTCATAGTCCTTGATTAACTCTAGCCATCTCCTCCGCTCGAGGTTCAACTCTTTCTGCGTGAAAATATACTTCAAGCTCTTGTGATCTGTGTAAACATCACAATGGTTTCCGATGAGGAAATGTCTCTGTGTCTTGAGTGCATGCACTCACTGCTAACTCCAAATCATGTGTGGCATAATTCATCTCGTGAGGTCGTAGCTGTCCGGAGGTATAAGCTACAACCTTTCCTTCCTGCATGAGTACTCCTCCGAGTCCCCGACGAGAAGCGCCACAATAAACCCGTAATCCTTGTGTATGTCCGCAAAATCAGCACTGGGGCTGTAACCAAACGCTTCTTCAATTCCTGAAAACTGGCTTCACAATCCTCGGTCCAAATGTACTTGGCTTCCTTCTTCAACAGCTCACCATAGGCTTGGCAATCTTCTAGAAATTCTCAATAAACCTCCGATAATATCCTGCGAGTCCGAGAAAACTGCGGATCTCCTTGATCGAGGTGGGCGATCGCCAATCGGTGATCGATTCAACCTTGGCGGGTCAACTGCTATTCCTTCTCCTGAAATAACATGTCCGAGAAATCCAACTTCCTTCAGCCAAAATTCACATTTGCTAAACTTGGCATACAATCGATGTTCTCAAGTTTCTCCGTAACTAGACGCAAATGTTCCTTATGCTCTTCCTCGCTCTTGGAGAAAATCAGTATATCATCGATGAACACCACGACAAACTTGTCCAGATATTCCATAAATACCTTGTTCATCAAATTCATGAATATGCAGGAGCATTAGTCAATCCAAATGACATATTTGTATACTCATATAAACCATACCGTAGTGAATGTTGTTTTGGGTATATCCTTTTCACGGATCTTCAATCGATGATACCCCGATCAAGATCGATCTTGGAGAATACCTTGGCTCCAACTAGCTGATCAAACAGATCATTAATCATCGGCAGAGGGTACTTGTTCTTGATGGTCACCTCGCTTAGCTTAACGATAATCCACAACCATTCTCAAGGTTCCATCCTTCTTCTCTACCAAAAGAATGGGGCTCCCCAAGGTGATGAGCTTGGCGAATATATCCTTTCTCCAATAACTCATTAATTTGGTTCTTGATCTCTTTCAAATCGCTCGTGGCATCCGATAAGGTCTCTTGGATATTGGGGCTGTGGGCAATAACTCAATCAGAAATTCAATGTCCCCGTCGGTGGCATTCTCGTAATTCCTCCGGAAACACATCGGAAAATCTTGCACCTCGGCACTTCCTCTGAACAACTCCCGTGAGGGAATGCACCGATTCTTCATCGGGATACGCCGGATACATACTTGATCCTCTTCGCTCCGGGGTGGTGAGCGTAATAGACTTGCAGCACGATCTATGTTTCCTTCAAACTCGTCAACCAATCCATGCCTAGGATTACATCCAAGGTCCTGGGTTTCCAACACTATGAGGTCTGCGGAAATTTATGGTTCCCGATGTTGAGGGTTGCATGACAGCCTAAGCCCGCCATCATTTCTCCTCCGCGAACCGACGCTAAGGGGGTTTCTAAGGGTTTTAGTGGGCAACCCGTACTTTTCCACAACTACCCTTGATATGAATGAATGCGTTGCACCAGAATCAAAGAGTACCAAAACTGAACGTGAATTCGATAAAAACTTACCAACCACGTTGTCCGGCTGATCATAGACGCCCTCCACGCCAATGTGGTTCACCCGAGCACGAGGGAAAGGGTTGGGCTTCTTCGCTGAGCTTCCATTGCCGCTTCCATTCCTCCGCTTGGCCTCCGGGCAGTCGGTGGCATAGTGCCCTGTTTTCCGCACTTGAAACAGTGATGTGACTCAGATCCTTTGAGCCGGGCGGGGCGATCTTTGGTTTCCATTACCGCTTCCATTGCCATTGCCATTGCACGACCTGTTGTCCTGGTTGCGATTGTTCCCATTGCCTCCATGGTTATGTCCTCCATGGTTGTGATGGGTATGCCCTCCTGAGTATGGGGCATAACGGGGCTTCTGCTGAGCTCCTGAGTTGTGCTTCCCCTGGCTGTACTTCCGCTATGGCTTCAATCTGCTGCTGCTTGCCTTCAAGTATGATGGCCTTGTCTACCACTCGCCGGTAGTTGGTGAAGGTAGCCACCATAAGCTGCATTCCTAGCTCGTCATTGAGTCCTCGAGAAACTTCTCCGCTTGCGGCATCTGTGGCCACATCATCCGGGGCATAGCGAGCTAACTTGCTGAACTCATCCACGCATCGTACACAAGACGGTTCCCTGGCGTAAGTTGCGGAACTCACGCTTCGCGGACTCATGGCTCCAGCAGAAACATGAGCGTGCGAAGGTTCGCTGGAACTGATCCCACGTGATGGTGCCAATGGGATAAGTGGCGGTGTAGTTCTCCCACCAAGAAGCTGCAGGTCCATCAAGTTGATGTGCGGCAAAGCGCACCTTCTCTCGCATCGGTGCATCCAACAGTGATTAACTCTCTTCCGACCTTGCGGAGCCAATCGCCGCCACAATCGCCTCAAGTCTGCTAGAGAACACCGCGGATTCAGCCTTAGGAATCGAGTCAAGTTGTCAGCAGGGGGGTGGTGGCGGTGGGTTGTTGTTGTGTTGTTCAGTTACGATGAGCATCGCATGTGGCATTCTGCTTTGGAGTAGCTGGGTGAGCTCCGCGGAAAGTTGAGACCGGGTCACATCTCGGAGGCATCTGGTGTTTTGGAGTGGATGAGAAAATTAGAATAGAACAATGGTCTAATGAGAAATAACACTACCCATATGAATGCACAATCATAATCACACCAATCATTTATTCAATCCACTCAAACATGGTTCAATCTCGATTACAAAATGCTCACGACTAATCGAAAATAACGACCTAAGCGATCGATTTAAAAATAAATAACATGGTGGTCGACTAAATGTCTTCATCAATAATCCTTGCGTCCTCCAGTGCGATGTCCTCCGATGTGGTGTCCTCTCATTGCGGCGCCTCCTCTTGCGGCTTCTCTCGGTGTAACTCCTTCATAATCCTGGTCATTGCTCACGAGGGTCCGTCATCTCCACTGAAAAAGGTCTTCTCCCAAGTCCATCTTTTCCTCTAATGCGCAACCTTCATCTTGGTCGTCGACTCTCTCCATGAAGTCCGCGATTTCTTCCTCATGGCCAAGGAAGTCTCGTGTGCCTTCTCCTCCAGTTCCAGTTCACGGAACAACAGCCTCCTGTGTACCTTCGAGTTATGGCGAGTCCGGATCTCCGCTTCCGAGGAGACACTCCAAGTCTTTGACATACGAAAGAATGGAGTCGCCCTCACTGAGACGGATGATATCTCCATTCCTTGCTCGCGAGAAACCATGGCGAGGTCGATGGATCGAGCTCGGCCTGTACTCTTCTCGGAGATGTCCAAGTGCACGATAGATCGCCATGTCCCTTCCGAGGATCCAGCTTGAAGTCGGTGAACTCAAAGTCAATAGGCTCAGATGCCCTCGAAGGTTCTCCTCGAATGTGCACCTCGATCTCAGAAGGGTATCCGTCGGAAGCGCATTTGTAGGCTTCCGGTGATCGAGGGCGAGCAATCTTCAGCTTCTTCACCATCTGAACCAGCTTCCGCCAAGGGCATCGCCTCATCTGGTGGCAAAACTCCGTAGCAAAACTGGGGTGAACTCGACGCCATCTAGAATGTTGAAAATCGGAGAGAAGTCGAGAAATGAACAGGGAGAATTACGGAATGATAAGGATATAAAGTAAATAGTCTCTTCCTATGGCTTTCCGATCCTAGGGGTGACGCCCCACGGTCAACGTGTGCTCGATACCATCTCTGTGAGCGACCGACCCAAAATCAGTCAAGTCTACGGTTCCGCATTCATCCCAAGATCATGCCGGTACTCACAAGACATCGATGAAATAATCAAAGTTCAATCACACCTGAATTTATTACACGGTTCTCATATAGAGTCTTTATTACAAGAGAATAAATTCGGCCGAAGGCCAACTCATGAGAAATAAACTAGTAAAGCTGCGGAAGCGTAGACGAAAATAGCGAGTCCATCCGACTCCATAGGGCAATCGCCAAGTGCGGAGCGTAGCCTCAATCCTGATCGGAATACTCCTCTGCAACATAAGACGTTGCAGCCGTGTAGGTCAGCATTTTGAATATGCTGGCAAGTCATGAAGAGAGAATAACAATAATAAAATTTCTAACACTATATGCAATTTGGCTGTGGGGCTCTAAGTTTCATCATTTTGTGAAAAGCCAGTTTTTCCCTACTACAGTGGACTTGCTTGCAAATACTACAAAATTGTTGGTAGTTATTGAGATGGTTCAGCCAACCAATTTCTCATTCCCAAATTATTAAGTCATAACCCCCTCAAATTAATTTATTAGTTTTAGTGTTGAGATTTCCGAATACTTCCAAGTTCCAGAGGCTCAAATTGTCCGTAATCGGGACACGGCTAATCGATTAGATCTTTAACTCGCAGAGGTTTGCGACTTTACCCGCAAGAATCATTCCTCCTTTTAAGTCTTCGCACTTCATGGTGTTTGAAGACGGATGAATGAAACAGGTCTTCAAGAGTTCTTCCGCCACCGCGGTACCCATCCAATCCTACCGTTCTTCTACATCTCGTAGTACCGTCCGCCAGCGCCACAACTAGGGTTGACCAAGCCGAGCCCATAATGGCTTGCGGCTGCACAGTAAGCTTCCGGCAATGGGGCATCCATCCGCCTCTTCGTGGCTGGGTGAAGCTTCCGCAAGATGTCATGGCACTTCTCCATGCATCCCGCCAACCACTGGGTTCTCCAGGGTGCCCGTCAACCGTCCTCCACCTAGTAGTGAATTCCTAAGTCCATCTTGAGCATTGAAGTTCATGGGGTTGTCATCATCTTGACTCTCACATCTTGCTTATGAATTCACTCAACCAATCCCGTCTACGAGCATAGCAAAAGTAAACTACTTATTCCGGTCATGGTAACAAGGGAATTGGTTCATCCTACCACATGATACTACTCAAGAACATAACTTCAAAATTTCAACTACTGCATGCATGGTGGGGAGGTATATCTCTAATGCAATAAAAATCATAGGTATTGAAAAGAAACATGATCAATGACTTGCCTTGCTGACGATCTTCGTAAGCTAAGGACTCAGAGTAGCAAGCTTCAGACTCGGAAATTCTACCGAGACAAACAATAATCACAATAAGCATATAGCATATGATCACTTAACACAATAGCATAGTAACATAACACACCAAAACAAACGAATCAAAAACCAATGGAAAACTCGAAGAAATCCAACTCAAAGTTTTCCTACTTCAAGCAACAACTAGAAATAGTTTTACATAACAAAAATTTTCTCAACATAACCTAAGCATGGGTTTATGTTAACTTAACAGAAAAGAATGCATTAAGCAACTAGGAGCAAAAAGAATCAATTTAGAAGCTATTATAAAACTCCTATTAGGCCTAAAGCAACTTTTAGTAAGAAAAATAAAATAAAAGTTTTATTTATTATAAATAAAAGTTCATGCTCTAAAGTGACAGAAACTAACCTAGAATAATCTATCACATATGAAAAATAAATTTATTTGCTAATTAAAATAATAGGAAAACAGTAGCTAGTTAATTAATTAAGAATAACATGATCCTGCTAGAAACTATTTCTTTATAAATCCTAAAATTCCCAAATAAATTCCTACGGTTAGGCAATGTCAAAACAAAGTTGGGACAAAAGAATCATATAAAAATAATTTTCCTAACTCATTTTATAGCAGATTTACTATTCTGACTAAATCTAAAATAAAGCAATTCTAAATAATTTTAACATAGCTAATTATATTTTCTACAGAAACTATAATAAATTTGCAAACCAACAAAAAAAGAATCACTTAAAAATATTAAGTAGGATAAAAGATATGAATTTTTCAAATCTGAAACTATTCTGTTAAAACAGAAAAACGAAAATAAAGAAAAACGGGCTAAATGGGCCTAACTAACGCCCTGTGCGTAATATAACTAAACGGGCCCTAGGGTTGAACGAATCGGGCCGGTACAAAATAAAAACCCTAACTAAGAATAAACCGGACTAAAACCCGGTTCACTAACAACTAACCTAATAAACCATACCCCTTCGGGGGTTCTAATCTAAGCCGTCGAGTTTAGATCGGACGGGGGGAAACTCCGCGACGCATCGGACGCCGTCGGCGGCGGCGGCTCGGGCGGCGAGTGTTCCGGCGTCTCCGGTGGTCGGGGGCGACGGCGAGGAGCTCCGGCGGGTGCGGCGCGACGAGGGGGTCCGGTTGGTGGAGTCCGGCGAGATCGGGGTGGCCGGGGTGAGTTGGGGTGAGGCTAATGGTGGCGGTGGCGTGCTCGGGCTCCGGCGAGCGCGTGCGGAGGGAGAGAGAGGTCCGGCGAGGGGCGAGGGGGAAAACAGGGTGGGGAGTATTTATAGGGCGGGGCGACGTCTTGCGCGAGGGGGCGAATCGGGGGAGATCGGGTGAGATCCGGAGATCTCTGGATGTCCGTGAGCTGGCGGCGTGTGCGCGGGCGAGGGAAGAGGGAGGTGGTGGCCCACCCGTCGGTGGTGCGGGGAGGCCCTCTCGGTCGGTCGACCGACCCGGATGGGTTTCGCGCGAGGGGGTGCGGGCTGGCTCATTGGGCCGGTCGGTATTGGTGGGCCGCTGGTGGCGCTGGCTGGCGGTCGGGGGTTGCCAGTCTGGCTGGGCGGTCGGCTGGTGGTGCTCGGGCATTTTTTTTCTTTTTCCAAATTTTTTTTTGAAAAAAATTAAAACAGAGATAATACATAAACTATAAATATTTTATATAGGACATATATATACCAAAATGATCAGGGGAATATTCCCTATCATTTGAACATTTTTCCAGGGGCAAAATCCAAAGTTTATAAAAAATCATTTTTTTCAAATTTCAAATAAACTCAGGTTTGAATTCAAAACTTTTGGCAATGTTTTCCTCTGATATTTTTGGGAGTGTCATGTTTACTCCTCTCATACTTTTTCTCAAGTATTTATCATGCATAGTTTTTTGAAATGATTTCCACTTGCCAAAATTTGAATTCAAATACCAAAACTCAAAATCTTCTGAAACTCCAAATGGCACTCAAATTCAAACAGAATGCATAGATGCTTAGCTATAATTGTAAAACATACCAAATAGGAAATTTGGGATGTTACAACATCACTCAGCAGGTAATGGCAAGCGTAAAGCGGATGGCAACATGGACTTTGTAGCTAATACCAACGCTACAGACAAGGGCGGTGGCGCAAGGTAAAAAACCGAATCAAGTGGAGCGCCTAATCCCAATCCGGACCGCTTGAACTATCTATTGAATCAACCCTGTCCGAAGCATGGGACGAAGGAGACGCCAGCAAACCACCTCTGGAAGGATTGCTACATTATGCAGGAGTTCAAGAGTTCTAATGCTTTCCGGTATGATCACGGCTCTGGCGGCGGTTCAGATTCGGGCCGGTTACGGTGGAGGAAATTCGTTCAGATTTAATGGTAATCCGGCGGACATAACAATCGAATAATCGAATAACCAAGGTGGTTACAACCAGCAGACAATAAATCGGGTTATCGAGCAACCCAAAGCAGCTGAATAGTGGGCGCATACCATGTCTTCACCACTAGCTTAGACAAGCGAGACCGAAGGTTCGAGAGGGCAATCCAACGCTGTTGAAACCGGCCGTGCCCCATTACCTACGCTGGTCGGAGCAGCCCATTATATGGAGTAGAGAGGATCATCCTCCTCGGGTTGACAATCCGGGCCAGATGGCATTGGTGGTAGCCCCTCAGGTGGGAGGTTATAAGTTCACCAAAGTGCTCATGGACGGAGGGAGCAGTATTAACATCCTGTACTATGAGACATTCCGCCGCATGGGGCTAACAGATAAAAATCTCAAACTGTCTAATACGGTGTTCCATGGTGTGGTGCCTGGCAAGTCAGCATACCCTGTCGGCAAGATAGCTCTGGAAGTGGCTTTTGGGGACGATCACGATTCCCGATCAGAGACACTAACATTTGAGGTGGTGAAAATCCGGAGCCCATATCACGCCCTATTTGGGCGGCCGGCTTATGCCAAGTTCATGGCATGGCCTTGTTATATTTATTTGCAGCTCAAGATGCCGGGTCACAAGGGGACAATAACGGTTCATGGGAGCCGCAAGATCGCTTTGGAATGTGAGGAAGGTGATGCAGCCTATGCAGAGTCGGTTTGTGCTACGGAGGAGTTGAAATATTACAAGGACAACGTTGATCCGGCGGACATGACCCCTTTGAAGAAGCCGACTACAGAACATGACCCAGACCTGAAATTCAAATCGGTAGCTGAGACTAAGCTTGTTGACTTCGTGCTGGCGATTCGTCCAAGCATTCAAAGATCGCGCCAACTTGATCCGAAATAGGAAAGCGCGCTCATCGAAGTTCATCTATGAGAATCGGGACATTTTTGCATGGAAGCCTTCGATATGCTGTGTACCGAGGCAACTCGCCGAGCACACTCTTAATGTTGATCCCAAGTACAAACCGTGAAGCGGTTTCCCGCGGTTTAACGAAGAAAGGCGCAAGGCCATTGGAGAGGAGGTGGCTGTGCTCTTAGCAGCTGGTTTTATCGCTGAAGTCTTCCATCCGAGTGGCTTGCTAATCCGGTGCTGGTTCTTAAGAAAAACGGCACTTGGCTCATGTGTGTGGATTACAGATCTTAACAAGGCTTGTCCAAGAGATCCTTTTGCCCTCCCCGCATTGACCAGATTATTGATGCCACTGCGGGTTGTGAGCGTTGAGCTTTTTGGATGCATATTCGGTATCATCGATCAAGATGGCGATTAAGGACCAGGAGAAAACAGCGCTTATCACTCCCTTTGGAGCCTTCGCTATGTATCTATGCCTTTTGGGCTCAAGAGCCCAAGCAACTTATCAACGATGTGTATGAATTGCCTACATAAACAGATCGGCCGTAATGTGCACGCCTATGTTGATGATATTGTGGTCAAGTCAAGGGAGAAGGAGACACTGATTGACGATTTGAAGGAAACCTTTGACAACCTGCGGGTTTAAAAGATGATGCTCAACCCGGCCAAATGTTTCTTTGGTGTTCGGCAGCAAGTTATTGGGTTTTCGTGTCCAACAGGGAATTGAAGCTAATCCGAGAAGATTACGGCTATTACTTCCTGGCTAAACCGAAGTGTATTAACGATGTCCAGCGTTTATGTGGCGGATTGCCGAGCTGAGCCGGTTTATCACCGCCTCGGAGAGAAGGCCATCCTTTGTACCAGATGTTGAAAAAGATGATCAGTTTGTCTCGAGTCCGGCCACCGATGAAGCGTTGAGGACTTAAAGCGGCAATTATTAATCCGCCCGTTTGCAGCTCCAATCGACAAAGAACCGTTACTACTATACGTAGCGGCTAATGCTCGTGTAGTTAGAGTGGCTATTGTGGTAGAGCGCAAAGAAGCAGGCAAGGAATATCCGGTTCAGCGGCCGGTTTACTATATTAGCGGCGCTTATTGAATCCAAGCAACGGTACCCGCATTGGCAAAAGCTAGTATACGGAGTTTTTATGGCACGCCGGAAGCTTAAGCAATACTTCCAGGGCCATCCGATCACAGTGGTCAGCTCTGCTCCTTTGGGTGATATAATTGAGCAGGAAGCGGCGGCGGATTGCTAAGTGGGCTATAGAGCTTGGGCGACGGATTGAAGTATGTGCTCGAACGGCGATAAAATCTCAAGCACTTGTGGATTTCATCAATGATTGGACGGAGTTCTGGCGCTCAAGAGAAGCCGGATCACACTTATTGGACGATTCATTTTGATGGATCCAGCAATTGAGGGCTCGGGGTCGGAGTCGATTAACTTCCCCACGAGGTGACAAGTTCATTACGTTCTCCGCTTAATGTTCCTTGTACTAACAATGCAGCTGAGTATGAAGCTTTACTCCATGGTCTTCGGATGGCGAAGGAGATGAATCTCAGCCGGGTTAAGTGCTTCGGTGACTCGGACCTGGTGGCTCAACAGGTGTCTGGCACTTGGGATTCCAAGGATCCCCTCATGGCAGCCTATCGACGTGAGGTGGACATTGTTGCAGGTCACTTTAAGGGTTATCAGGTGGATCATGTGGACAGACGGAAGAATGAAGCGGCGGACGCTTTAAGCCGGCTAGGTTCTCAGCGTAAACCGGTCCCGCCTAATGTCTTTTTAGATGTTTTGCATAACCCGTCCGTAGCTCCCTGGTGAAGAGGATTTGGTTATTCCTGATCCGGAGGCGCGGTTGGTGGCAGCCCTGCATGTTATACCGGATTGGACAGTTCCTTATCTTGCGTACATGAACGGGCGAAGTTGCGGAGGATGAGACTCGCCAGCAGATAGTCCGCGATCCAAGTCCATGACCATTGTCAATGGCGAATTGCATCATTGTAGCAGGTGTCGCGCTGCTCCAACGCTGTGTGTCCCCGAGGAAGGTTGCGAAATTTTACGCGAAATCCACGAAGGGATTGTGGTCACCACGCCGGTTCAAAGTCTCGTAGCTAAGGCGTTTCATCACGGTTTCTACTGGTTGACGGCTCATGCCGATGCGGAGGATCTAGTTAGACGATCGCGATGGTGTCGAAATTTTCAAGGCGTGTTTCATGTGCCAGCTCAAGAATTGAGGATGATTCCAATTACTTGGCCGTTTGCGACTTGGGGGCTGGATATGGTCGGACCTTTCAAAAGGTCCAAGGACAAGAAGACCCACCTCTTGGTGGCGGTTGATAAATTTACCAAGTGGGTAGAGGCAGAACCTGTTAGCAAGTGTGACGCGGCCACGGCGGTTCAGTTCATCAAAAAGGTGATTTTCCGGTTTGGTTTTCCACACAGTATCATCACAGATAATGGTACCAATTTGTCCAAAGGTTCCATGAAAGAGTTCTGCGAACGTGAACACATCCGGCTTGACGTTTCTTCGGTAGCCCACCCACAGTCCAATGGTCAAGCGGAAAGGGCTAATCAAGAGATCTTGAGAGGCATCAAGCCCCGGCTTATGGTCCCTTTGCAGAGGACACCGGGTTGTTGGGTAGAAGAACTACCATCTGTGTTATGGAGTATCAACACTACGCCCAACAGATCCACAGGATACACACCGCTCTTTATGGTCTATGGAGCGGAGGCGGTTCTCCCCAAAGGACATCCGTCATGACTCACCTCGTGTGGCAGCTTATGTTGAAGCGGACAACGAGACGGCACGGCAAGACGCTTTGGACCTGTTGGATGAGGAGCGTGACATAGCAGCTGCCCGCCGGCGATTTACCAACAGGATCTTCGCTGCTACCATAGTCGCCGGTCGTAACCGAACTTTTCAAGAAGGAGATTTGGTGCTTCGCTCATCCAAGACCAGGTGGTATGCACAAGTTATCCCCACCTTGGGAGGGACCTTCGTGGTCAGCAAGAATCTGCACAACGGGTCATATTTATCTCGATCGATATTCGAGAGCATAAAGACTCACGTACATCGAAGGAGGAGACCAACAGCCGTGGAACATAGCTCATCTTCGCCTTATTATACCCGAGCCATCGGCTCTACTCATGTACATATTATGACAAGGTATATATTATGAATAAAGTAATAAACCGAGCCTCGCCTAAAGCGGGTATCTGCTCTGTTACATCATGCGTGGTTACATGGAGTTGTTCTGTCTTAAAGCGGCCTCCGGTTTACCCTTGATTTTGCTTTTCAAAAGGTTTATGATATCACTTGGGGCTTGGTCGTGTCCGAACCAATGCAACACCTTTTGATATCTGAAAGCCACCAGATCACTTGGGGACATGGTCAAGTCTGAACCATCACGCCTCTTGATCGCCTAAGGCCATCACTTGGGGCTTGGTCGAACCCAACCATTGCCACGCCACTTGATCGGCATAATGCCACGGTTTCAGCTTGGGGACCTGGCTGACTTGAACCATAGCTACACCTTATTGGGAGCTTGGTCGTGTCCGACCATGGTAGCACCATCCGATCGGTTCAAGAAAGCCTCTTTTGCAAACGGTTTTATCATTGCCTTTGCTTCCATATTTTTTCATAACTGTTATTTGATTTTTGTTGCATTTTTAAATCGATAACATTTTAAACCGCTCAAACTGTCAATTGACGGAATTCGTCCATTTTAATCCGAGATAATTTTTCCGGTTTGACTTTTTCTCGTTAACATCCCATTATGGAGTAACAGGGGCTTGTCATGGTTCGCACGGTTTACATGGTAAACCGGCATTATAAACACAGGAGCTGTTTTCTCCTTTGACGGTAATGGTTTATACAACCTCCGCTTCAAGATTGGCACAGCCAACTCCATGCCTTATGATGGCAGGTATTATTTAATGATATGTTAAATTAAGTTATTCTTGATTTCATCGATATTATGACCCTCCTGGTGGTACAACCACAACGACGCTTTAAGATTTTCGCTGTAGGTAATAGTTTATCATTGACAAATCAAACGGAGGCATAAGTTGCAAAACGTATGCACGAAGGCGTATAAACGCCAAGGGTGGCAGCTAGTTTTATTACAAGGCATTCAGAGGCCCAAAATTTGGAATTGCTTCATAACGGGCAGTTTCTGACGTATCAACTGACTTGACGGATTAAGCTTAATTGTCGGGTTGATGTGAAGTAGATGGGTCGTCTGGCGTCGGTTCAACTTCTTCCTCCTCACCATCCAATGGCCGGAAGTCATTGGTGGTCCAGTCAATCCGGGTTAAAGCCTGAAAGACATCCTCTTCACTTATAAGCTCACCGGATCAACGTCGTGGGCGTAAGTGTGCTTACGGGTTGGTGGAACAAGGTTTCGCACTTCCGAATAACAGCTTCAATCCAAATCGTTGTTCGCGTCGTAGAAGGAGCGGTGAACCGTCAGTTGGCCTCTTCGCCAGCTTGACTCGCCAGAGGACGATCTCCTTGTTACACATTTGAGAGCATCATTATCAAATACTTCGCCATTTTCTTGAGCATCGGGAAGCCTTTGGCTATGTCACCGGATCAAGGTCACTATCCATGCTTTGGCGCGAAGTTAGTGCCAATAAGGTGCCAACCGGCAGCGGATCGCTTCAATTCTTCTATCGTCTTTGGTATCATAGACAGCCGGTCCAAAGGTGTCCTTGATCGTGTCGAGCTGCATTATCATAAGAAGTGGCACAAATAACTCACTGGGTGCCGGTATACAGCTGTTCAATTAGCGTATACGCGGCCTTGAGTTTCTTCCACATGTCAGAGCCCAGATGAGCAATGCGCCTACCTATACCGGTTTAAGAAAGTTCATGTTAAACCGGATGAAATTTCAAAACGGAATATTCATCACAACCTTGGTGAAACGTTGCTTACCGAATATTGCAGAGGTCATGGCATTGATTTGGCGCTTTAATCCAGTGAGCTCTTTCGTCACCGGTTTAAGAGCTGCTTCAGCATCTTCCGCCTGTTTTAGCAAGCCCGCCTTTTCAGTATCCCAGCTCGCCCGCTCAGACTTGAACCACTCCTTGAGCTGCTCCATGGTAGTCAAGGCGGTTTTCAGCTCGTCCTTGGCCTTGGAGGTTTCTGATTGTTGAGATTTCAGATTTTCTTGAAGATCATTGATTTGTGAGACTTGTTGGCGTATCTCACTCTGCAACAAAAAGAGAGCATGTTAATATCTTCATTAGAAGTCCCAAGCGCATAACCAGTCATACACTTGGCACTTGGGGCTAATGCGGATCATTTTTATATCGATTATTGAATTCCATGGATTAATACAAGTGTTAATCATGGCACTTGGGGGCTAATGTGTGTTTGATCGAAATATATAAGACAAAGTACTATGAACTATGCAAAGTCCCGGTTTGACTTTCTAGGGACAAACCGCCCTTGGGGGCTACTATGCAATGAAGGTACAAGAGAAGGGCACAACTATTTACCTCATAGCGCCCTTCATAAGATTTACTAAGCTCGCTTCATAATCACGGCTTGTGTAGAGCCGGTTCAGAAGCCGAGTGAAGGTCTTGGGCGAGAGATTGTTATAAGTCGACAGATCAGTTTTTCCTTCCCTTTGCTCATGGCAGCAAATTCTTCCTTGGCGGTGTGCTTTGATAGAACAACCGGATTGCGTGGGCGGTATATGCGTGCCCGTAATTCACGACATCATCATCTTTGGTCGGATGGCCAATTAGCATTTTCAACGTGGCTTGGCATTTTCATATCCGGGCTTGGCGGATCAGCAGATTGAGTCCCGTTGTTCATTGCGGGACTCGGAGGAGCAGGAGGATGTGAAGTCTCAACTTGGACATCCGGTTCAACCTCTGGCGGATTAGCATTGGCATCTTGATTTTTCCCAGCAGAGTTGTCTTTAGCAACTTCGGATTTTCACCATGATGCTCGAGTCTTCTCCGGATCAACATCCATGAGGGTCGAGGGTCTTGGCCTTTTTACTAAGTCGAGCCTTGGTGCTGCAACATCAAGGGTTAGAATATGATAAACCGACAAATACAAGGAACAAATTAAGGAGTAATATACTTACCCAGAGCAACTTTGAGAGGAGGCAGCTGAGTGGTTGATGAACCGCCAGACGAGTTGGAAGAAGCCCGTAATTGGGTCGACGGATTGAGAGGGCATGGGAAGAAACCTTTCAAAGGATAACGCCAGAGAACAAGTCACCTCTAGACGACGTTTCCGGGTTGGTGTGTCGGCTAAACCGACAACGTAATTTGTTGACCACTATGCCGGGTCGACGGCATTCTTGATTCTTTGTGTCTTCAAAGAAAATTTTGGATCCAAATGAGCATAGGAGTGAGATTGTTTCACTTTCCGGACTGTGCGGCGAATTCTTTTAACCGGTACAAGATCAGAATCAGAAGAGAGAAGAATTACCTCAACAGGTTCCGCATGGCTGGCCTCAGCGTCATCCTGGGAATTGTAGCTGTCAATAAAATGAATGAAAAAGAACCAAGTGATTCAAGCTCTACCTCAAGATTCGATTCTTCATCTTCCGGCGGTTCGAAGACTCGGCGGTTTTCCTCTTGCCGTTTTCTTGGTGGTCTTGGTCTTTGCACGAGGAACCGGGCCGGTTTAGTTCGTTTCAAAAGGAGCTGTTAGCCTGAAAATTAATCTGAGAGGGATTAATACAATCAATATGGAATCAAAGTCAGAGAGTAATGAGAGGAACCTTACCGCTGGTGGTTTGTTG
This sequence comes from Aegilops longissima, assembly GCA_021605205.1. Taxonomy (NCBI): domain Eukaryota; kingdom Viridiplantae; phylum Streptophyta; class Magnoliopsida; order Poales; family Poaceae; genus Aegilops; species Aegilops longissima. The sequence continues at coordinate 178,168,496 of CM038681.1, read as the reverse complement.
GAGATGCGTAACGAGCCAACCCGGTTTGGCTGCATGCGGAGATCGGTTCATCGAGCATTCTCTTCCTCGCTTCGTAACTTCAAGCTCGCTTATTGATAGTTCGTGATGTCGTTGAGGATCTTTGACGTCACCAGTATATTCGTGCATCAATCCGGGGCGGCGGCTTAATGGCAAGATGCCCCAAGAAACCCAGCAGCGGACAAGGTCAATACCAGTTAAACCGTTGGCCATCAGAGCCCCGAGCTTGGTAATTTGAGGTGCAAAATTCTTCCATTCTGCGGCGGTCAAGCGCGAAGGCAATGGGTGGCTGTTGCTAAGCCGGTGAGGGCGATGACCCGGCAAGGGATTTTCTCCGTTAGGAGCAGTGTTCCGGCAATAGAACCAGGTTTGATTCCAATCTTTAGGATGGCTATGATGTTTGGCGTGAGAGAAGTCCACTTCCATCCTTTTCTGGATTGAAACGCCACCAAGTTATGTGTTAGGACCGTCCGAGAATTCTGTACGGCGGTTCAAATGAAAGAAATCTCGAAATAACTCCACGGTTGGTTCTTCTTGAAGATAGACTTCGCAGAATACTTGAAAGTTGCATATATTGGACACAGAGTTCGGACCAATATCTTGTGGATGGAGTTGGAAGCTTGCGAGGACATCCCGGAATTTTTTTGATCCGGGCGGGCTGAATCCCCGGTCTAGGTGTTGCATAAAAACAAACACCTCTCCTTCTTGAGGTTCAGGTGGACATTCCGATTCCGGAACTCGCCAGTGGAGAACATTTTTTGAGGCTAAAACGCCAGTGTTGACGTAGCCGTTGAGTTGTGTTTCCGTGATCCGGGACGGAATCCAATTGCAAGCAGCAAATTGTTTCGCCATTCCGGAAGGGGGGAGCTGAAAGAAAATCAAACAGGTGCCGGTTTACTGTCTACAGTTTGTAAGTGAAAAATTCGTGTTAAACCGGTGAAAATACAATGCAAGGTCCAGTTGGCGGTTTAAGTGAGGGCTAATGACATATGGCGGATTGGCCATCAAGGATTAAACCGCCCATAGGCAGAAAGGCCAAGATTCAAAATTTCTGCTAAGTGTTGACAGAAACGGGTTTTACACAATGTTCAAATCTATTTGGATCTACCACACATCTATAAAGCAGTTTTTACTGCGTTCTTTAAAAGGCGTTCAAGTAGAACAGAGAAGGATGCATACTTTACAAGAAGAAAAGGAAGGGCTGCTAGTATTAAAAACAGATGCGGAATGACTACCGCAGAGATCTATACCGCTTTTGGATCAAAACTACATGGCGGAAGGTAGGATGAAGAGGAAAAATGGAGAACTATGCGGATGAGCTTGCAAAAACCTAATGCAGATCTAAGGACGAGGAACAGAAGAAGTTTACCGCTGCAGATTACGGCGGAGGGGGGCGATGAGCCTCTGATCTAACTCAGGTTGATGCAGCGGCCTTGGTTGGTGCAGTTCTCGAAGGTCGCGGACGGCGGCAGAGCTTCAGAGCTGAGGGCGTCGCGAGGAAGAAGAAGATGCAGAAGAGGAAGAGAAAAAGGAGCCCTCGAGCTTTATGTATAAGGGAAAGAGTAAATAGTAGGCGCGAGAATCAAGGCGTCCGAAGCGGCCGAGTGGGCGCGCCTGTCGCCTTGATTTTCATGATAATCATTAATGAGAAGGGAATCTTTTTAATCCTTTTATGCAGAGATGATGTCATGACGGACCGTTGCGGTGCTCCGAAGATGACGTCACGGCGGTTTACAAAAATTCACAGGAGAAGTCAATATGGCGGTTTACGAAAATACAAGAGGATGTTTACAAGATATTTTTAGTGTTGAAGATTGACATGAATAAATTCAAATCAATCGGGGCCTAATGTTGAGGATATAGTTACTAAGTATAAACCGCCAGAGGGCCCGGTTCACCTTAGAACATCTTTGAAGCCCATGAAGGTCTTGAAGATGGCGTTCAACTAGTACAGCTTGAAGCCCACGCCCAAAGGCGGATTAGGGCCCGTAGTGGTAAACCGCCATGATTATGTAAACTTGTAATATATGTTAGAAAGGAGGAGACCAAGCCGGACACTTTGTATAGGTCGGCTCGGGACTCAGAGACCGGCCAAGGCCAACTGTGTATATAAAGGACGACCAGTGGCGGTTCCAGAGAGACAACAACAACTCGAGGCCTAGGTGAAGCTTATTTGCTCCCTAGTCATCGAAACCACATCAATCCCATCACAACTAGACGTAGGCTTTTACCTTCATCGAAGGGGCCGAACTAGTATAACTCTCGTGCCTTTGCGTCCGCTATAACCCCTTCAAGTTAACCCGTAGCGATGGCTCCACGACTAAGTCCTTTCACAAGGACATCTGCCGTGACAAAACCACGACAGGAGTTGTACACGCGCATTCCTCCTCCTTCGCCGCCCGCCTCGCCTCGCCTTGTCACGACGTGCGCGCGCCGCGGGTTGTGGGAATGAGCTGGGCCTAAACTTATTTTTGCCGGTCAGGAATGGTTAATCAATCTCGGATTAATTGACAAGTCGCCACAGTAGTGCCACTGTCCAAGATGTTGAACCGTGGGCTATATGCGGACTCGGTTGTGGGCCTGAGCCCAGGCCTATCTACAGACGGTGGCAAGTGGAGTGAACCCTAACTCAGTTTACTCCCTCCTTATTGCACAACCCTATCCGTTATCTACTATTCCTCTTAGTGTGCTGCTTCCGGCGATCCCATCCCGACGATCATGTGCACGGTTGGTTGGGAGAGCAGGTGCCTCCGGAATCCTGTCGTTCGAGATCCTGCCCGGGAGAACGGCAATAAGGTTTTTGGGGAGCGTCTCGACGCGACTGCTCCCGGTCCGTTCCCGTCTTCTTCTGCCTCTCCTTCCACTACTTTCCCTGCATCGACTCCATGGCTGACAACAAAGCCGCCAAGAAGAAGGCCTCGGCCGATGCCGAGGCCACCGCCGCCGCGTTGGCCTGGTTAACCGGACGGTATGATTCGTTCATCCCTTACTTGTTCCTTCATGTGCTGGCCGTATATATGTTGTTTATATTTCGGTTTTATGCATTGTACGTGCTTACATGCTTAGGTATTGATATAAGATGTATACCGTATTTGCCATACTTATTACTCGTGGATTAGTCTAATCAGAATAATATTTCCACCGGGATACCCCCTGTGAGACTTGTAGCATCTGCGTGGATACCATCACACAATAATAGGGACTCACACATGACCTCGCATACACCACGTAGATCATGTACATGTACATGATGCTTGTAGCTCCGAACAAAATTAGGATATGCTAACAATTTTTGCCACAGTGAGGACCAACTGAGCTGACCATGATCATCTAATCTAAGATCTTGTAGGCAAAATAGCTGGAAAAATGATCATGTGACAAGAAAGCCTCGAGATGAACCAACCAAGGCAGTACCCATACTCCCCTAAAAAAAGGCGGGCAGTAAGGCCGGTCGCTGCGCAGCCGTTCGATCTGGCGCGCCACTTCCGTTCAAGTATCTACCCCAGATCTGGTCCTCCTCGTTGACTCATCCTCTTCCTTCCTCCTGACTCATCCTTTTCCTCTCGATCCCCTGCTGCTGCCCCACGCGACTCCGCCTCCATGTGCAGCTCCGCGAGGGCACCGTCCGCCGGGCGCTCACACCCCAACCCCTCGCCGCCCCTCCTCTGCTTACCCGAGAACCTTCCCCCGCTAGTCTATTTCAGTTGCAACTTGACGCCGACCACCAGTGAATGCCTTTTAGTGGATGTAGCAAAAAACGTCGCTGCTAGTAGCAAATCCAACAACGATTGCAGCAAAAATGGTCCCTGCCGTCGCGGGGGTCGCAGCTCCGCCGCGCTGGATGTAGCAAAATCACTTGCCGGTAGTAACAAAATAGAAAGAAGGTGGTAGCGATTTTTAGGCTAGTTCCAGCAAAAACAAATCAAACACAAGGTGGTAGCAAAATTCTTTATGCTTCCAGCAAAACAGATGGCTGGTTGAAGCAAAATTTCTTGCCGGCCGCCCAAAAATTGCGATCCCAACAAAAACACACAAAAAGCTTTTGTACTTGCATCCATGGAAAATCGCTAGTTCGAGCAAAAATGCTTGATGCTTCCAGCAAAAACAATGGATGATTGAAGTAAAAAAAAAATCTACTGGAGGTTGCGGCTGTTGGTTCTAACATTTTGCTGGGATGGTTGTAGCACCTCGTGTCGCCGGTTCCAGTAAAAAAGTTAGCCGGTTCCAGCATCGTCGGCATCGTTGCTACACGCCGCCCAACCTGTCGCAACTCCTTCACGCCTCCCCGGTTGCAGCACCCCATGCCGCGATCCTAGCTTTACATCTTCTCCGTTGACCGGCGCTGCTCGTAGCTTAGGCTCGTCGAAGCGTGCGGCACGACAATGGAGGACAGTGGGCGCATGGGCAGTGCATGGCCAGGCTGTTGCCTCGGCCGCGTGGCTGCCCGTCGTGGCTGGTTGCAACACACAAGCCCGGCCACCCTCGACACCGGCGACCTCGCCTGCCGTCATGGCTAGAGGAGATGGTGTGGTGGAGAGCTCTCGCTGGAGATGGAATGGAGGAAGGAAAGGGAAAGGGAGGGGATTGGATAGAGGATGAAGACGCACTATAAAGAAAAGAGAAGCGGTGGAGGAGATAAGGCTCCTGGCCCCGCACTGGACACACGTGAGGGTGCTCGGCCGGTCGTCTGTTTCCAAACGTTTCCTTTTGTAATTGATGCGAAGGTTGTATGCATATCCTATATATACATACAGTATTAGATTGACGCCCAAACAAATGTATCTACCATTAAAATACTTGTAGATACATCTGACGAAGAGTATTACATATTACCTTTGGTCCGAATTAATCAACTCAGATTATCTATATCGGTTTTGTTAAGTCTCTATCGATTGAACTTTGTTATGTCTCAGTCGATGCCATCTTCCGTTGATTTTGCATGAAGATTAAAAAAATATTATTTTCAGTTTTTTTACATACTATATCACTTGACTGGGACTTGAAACACTACGGAGGGAGTATATCACTTGACTGAGACTTGATTAAGGTTAAGTCTCTACATATACATTTAGACACGTATTATTGTTAATTAAATATACAATGTACACCACCGGCCACCGGTTCTACCCTTGCGAGAGAAGCAAGCTCTCTCTCCTCCAATGAAAAAAAAGCTCTATCTCCTCCAATAATTCACGCCACGTCAATTAGCGGAACCGAGAAGGACCCCTCCGCGAAACACCCCGCAACATTGTACTCCCACACGGCAGCATGCCCCACTCTTTCATCCGCCCCCTGTAAACTTTCCCTTTTTGTTCTCTCCCTCCCTCCTCGCCTGCTCGTCTTCCTTCCTGACGCTACTGCCCAATCCTTCAGGGGAGAAAGAAAATCCCAACTCATCTCGCCTCGTCTCTGCCCCCAACCTCCGCGACCGAATCAAACGCAGCCGGAGCCGGAGCCGGAGTCGCACCCCGGGAGGACTCAGATTTGGGTTGGAGGAGGTCGCTTCCGTCCGCCCGCAAGGGAGGGTGGGAAACCCCGAAAGCTATCTATCCCCAGCCCAAATCCGTGCGGGGTTGGTGAACCGGCCGAATTGGGGGCGAGACACGTCGATCCCACCCAGGATCCCCCGTCTCTCGCCGGAATTTCCAAGGGAGCCGCCGCCTTCCCGCCGCACGGGTCGGAGATTGGGTGCCTGCGATCGGTGGGAAGGCAGGCCGCGGGCTTCGTGTGCGCCTGGGCGCCGGGAGATTGAGGATTTGGTGCCTGGGCTGCGACTCCGTGCCGTTTGGTGGCTGCCTTGTTTGGTGGCGTGGTAGAACCGCAGATTTTCAATCTGAAGGGGCTTGAGGCAGAAAAGGAAAGCAGGGAAAAAAAGTACAGCAAAATCTGGTGGAGGGGAACTTGTCCGGGAAGATGAGTTCCGGGTCGGCGGTGACGGCGGGCGGCAGCGCCGGCGCGGAGGGCGCGGCGCTGGGGCAGAAGCTGATGGTGCACGTGGCGGAGAACGGCCACAGCATGGAGTTCGAGTGCGGGGGCGGCACGCGAGTCGAGGCCATCCAGCGCGCCATCGAGCACGTCTGCGGCGTCCCGCCCGCCGACCAGCTCCTCCTCTGCGGCAACGTCCCTCTCGACGGCGCCAACCACCTCGCCCACTACAACCTCCCCCGCGACGACCGCGAGGTCTTCCTCTACAACAAGGCCCGCCTCCATGCCGACTCGCCGCCACCGGCGCCGGAGTCTATCGACATCCCTGAGCCATCTATTCCGCCGCCGCCCCGGCCGCAGGACACCGCACTGGAGGTGTCTGCTGACCCGGCCTTGAAGGCACTGGTGTCTTACGAAGTCAGGTTCAGGTATGACTTCCAGGTGGCCAACGCGCTGTACCAATCTAGCGTGGCCAAGTACGAGGTGTGCAGGAGGCTGCTGCGGGAGTGGCAGGTGCAGGAGCGTGCTCTGGACATGGCTAGGAGCAACCTGGAGCAAGCATTCCGCAAGCCCTCACTGCGCTATTCAAATTTCATGCGGTCCTTTGCTCAGCAGCACCGTGGATACGTCGAAGTTCTGTCAACCTTCGAGAGAGATGTGCAGAGGTTGCGTGCTATTAAGCTGCATCCACACCTTCAATGTGAGGGCAGACGGTTCTTGCTGGACCTTATGGATGAGAATAGACTGAGGAAGCTGGCAGATGAGTACTTAAGCTCACAGAAGGGTTTTGAGGATTTTGTCTCGCCGCTGAAGGCAAAATTTCTGGAGTTAAAGAGGAGGGTGGAGAGCTTGTTGAACTCTATGAGCTCGAGTGCATGGAAGGATCTGGAGGCGCTGATAAAGGAGCATCATAGAGTCATCGGTGACCAGAAGAGCATCATGCAGTCTCTAAGGTTAGACTGAAGCAATGACCATATAATTAACTAGTTGTTGCTTTTCTGTGCATACTTCCGGAGAACTATTACTGACCTTGAGTTAATGACTAGTTGACTACCATGTAGATTGGCTTGAATTTGAGCTGCTGGTAATTCCTTTGTTAAACTACTTACAAAACACTGGAAAATGGTTTTGCATGGTGGAATAAACAATGAATTGCCAGTTTATTGTGTAGAAAATATGTTGGTTATACCAAAAAGTTTGTAAGTTCTTATGATTTGCATTAGTAATATGTTAACAGTGTAACGAGCGAGATCGGCACTTGTCTGAATGAAGGGATAACAGTTTATTGGGATATGTTATCTGGTCTTTATATGCTATATATGAACTTATGGTACCACTACCACATAACAGTTTCTTATCCCGAGTCTTAATTAATCTGGTAACTACTATATTTATTATCCATCTTTTGTGCCATAATTGAAACATGATTCTATCACACTATATTCTGAGGACTCTTATGTTCTGCAGTAAAGATGTGGATACATCAAAGAAGCTTGTTGATGAATGCTCAAGGAGCCAGCTGTCCGCTTCTGTCCGACCTCATGATGCAGTTTCAGCAGTTGGTCGTATCTATGAGGTACATGAAAAGGATAATTTGCCCAGCGTACGTAAGTTTGATCGCATGCTTACAAACTTGCTTCAGAAATGCAAGACCAAGAAAAACGAAACAAATACTCTAGTACATGTTTGCGTGAAAGGGGTCAAATCTGCTCAAATTGATATCAAGGACATGATGATGAGTCAGTTCATTTTATACGAAGAGGCAATAGATAGCCGAGACAAAGAATTTTCTTATCTGAAACTACTGGGTGGCTTGGGCCATGCATACAAGGCTTGTCTTGCCGAGGTCGTGCGAAGAAGGCATTCTTTCAAGCTGTATACTGGCTTGGCTGGACAGCTTGCTGAAAAACTAGCAGCAGAGCGTGAAGTGGAGATAAGGAGACGCGAGGTTTTCCTTCGTACATGGCGTAAGTACATTCGAGGAGAAATCATGGGTTCCATGGGGCTGTTTGGTTCACCTAGCCAGTGTGATGTAAACATTGCACCGTTTGATTGCGATCTACTTCCAATTGATGTTGATGATCTGGAAAAGCTCGCCCCCCGGTCTTTAGTGGGGTCTCTTTCGAAACCTGAGAGATCACAGCAACATAAGTCTTCATCAAGTGATTCTAGTAGCACTGGAAATTTCACTAACGCCGAACAAAACAGTCTGAATACTGATGGCCAAATGGATTCCCAGGATTTTTTTGGGGGCTGTGATACTGTTGATATAACAGGGACTAGTGTATTAGAAGTGGAGAACGCCAGATTAAAAGCAGAACTCGCTTCTGCAATTGCAGTTCTCTGCACTTTTGGTGCTGAATACGCACATGATTCTATTGATGAAGGGCAGAATGATGATGTGTTGAGAAATGCAAGAGAGAAAACAGCTCAGGCACTTTCCGCAAAGGATGAATATGCCAACCAGCTTCAGTCAGTGTTGAAAGCAAAGCAGGAGCAGTGCTTGTCCTTTGAAAAGCGTATACAGGAGCTTGAGGAACAATTAGCGAATCAGTACATACACGGGCAAATGGTTTCAGGAAGCAAAAGCGCATCAGATTCCCTCCTTTCTACATTTAAAGGTAATGACTGCAACCTGGATGGAGGTAGGCAAACCCATCTGCGTGACGAATCAAGTGTGGCCATGGATGAGACATCATCAACATCTGAACAGCCATCTAAACAAACAGAAGGTGGCGATGAGAATATGACTGACGTTTCAGGCGCACTGAACTTGCAATTACTTAACTCAGCAGGATGCGGTAATCTGGATGCTCCCATGGCAGAATTTTCACGTGATAATGAACATAAGGTTGTCAATATTGATAAGGAAGGGCAGATGTTGACTCAGCTCACTATGGTGGATACTTCGGATATTCCTGTAGAAGGTCCTCTTGGCATCTTAAACTCCAAAACCAATGAACATCATACTTTGGAGTTTAGGAATAACGAGCTCTTTGTGTCAGAGTTGCAAAACACAATAGATAAAAAATCAAAACAGTTGGATGAGGCAGAAAGTAAACTTAGTTCTGTGATGGGCGAAGTTAACTCTCTGAAGGAAGAACTTGAAAATGCCCGTGTTCTACTTGACGAGTCTCAGGTAAAATATACATAATCTAGGACAATCTTCACCTGCTTTCTGCAAATTGAAGTATTCTTTCCATGCTTGCATAAAGCAACATTACTTATTTTGTATTTTATAAATCTTGATACAGATTAATTGTGCGCACCTGGAAAACTGCTTGCATGAGGCAAGGGAAGAGGCTCGTACCAACAAATGTTCCGCTGATAGAAGGGCTGTTGAGTATGATGCTTTGAGGTCATCTGCTCTGAGGATACATGGTCTGTTTGAAAGGCTAAATAACTGCGTCACCGCACCGGGCATGTCTGGCTTTGCAGACTCTCTGCGTTCTTTAGCCCTCTCCTTAGCAAGGTATCATGTTTCTCTCATTTGCATTAAGTTATATGTATACTGACTGGTCAGTGTATAATTTCAAGCTCATTGTGGTACACATATCTGATTTATCAGCAATGCATGATGATTGGGCTTTCTTTAGAATTAATGAATAATCCAACTGAATGGAATGTAAATAATATATTGGAAGCAGGCGCAGATTGTTGTATTTTATCTTAGCGTTTTGTTGTGAGACTGAAGAGACATTTTCTGTTCTTGGACAAAGGATTTGAGTATTTCATTACAAAAGTGTATCTGCTCCTAGGGAGAAAATGAATTGTCGGAGGGATAATGTCAAACACATCGTATTTTGGAATCTGGTGTTAAAATCATAGTCAGTGCCTCCAGAGAGTTAACTATTTTTGCCAATTTTTATGTTACTAGTTACTAACCTAGAGATATGTTTGTTTTTAATGTCATTCGGTTTGATCCTTTTCCTACTGAAAGAGATATCTAAGTGTTGTTCTGTACTTGCTGGCCCCTTTGTAATGACTCGTTTTGTTCCAGTTCTGTAAAGAAGGATGAAGCTGATTCTACCACTCAGTTCCAGCAATGCATTAAGATCCTTGCAGACAAGGTTAGTTTCCTGTCGCGGCAGAGCGAGGAGCTGATAGAACGCTACTCAAGGGTGGAAGCAGCACATGGTATTCTTATAAAAGAGTTGGAGGAGAAAAAAACACTGGTCAACAATCTATATAGTAAATTTCAACTGGAAAAACAGGTATGGAATTCAGCTTCTCTAATCATAGGATGTGAATATTTTCGTTGGTAAGATACTCATAAAAAATCAGACAAACCTTGAATTTGGTAAAATAATTAACTACCCAAAAGTAATGACATAACATGACTCGTGAACATGTGTGAGTATTAACAGGCATGCTGTGGATTTGATTGAAATCTATTATAAAGTTAGACCTGATTGAATTTGTATGCGTTCTTGTACTGTTAATTTGCGGTAACGAGCAAGTAAGGTGTAGCGTGTGCTTCAAAACTGTTTCAACAGGCCAGCAAGGAGAAGATATCGGTTGGGCATTTCGACGTCCACGAGCTTGCGGTGTTTGTCCGGAACCCTGCTGGGCACTACGAGGCGATCAACCGGAGCCGGTCGAACTACTACCTCTCCGAGGAGTCGGTGGCCCTGTTCACAGAGCCCCACCTTCCTCGGCAGCCCGCCTACATAATCGGCCAGATCGTGCACATTGAGCGGCGCGCGGTAAAGCACACTGACCAGAACGAAGCCTCGCTGCGCCCTGGCGGCCATCGGCGGTCAGCGCTGAACAGCAATCCTTATGGCCTGCCGGCGGGCCGCGAGTACTTCGTGGTGACGGTGGCGATGCTGCCTGACACTGCTGCCACTGCTCGTTGAAGCAAGAACGCCTTCCTGATCCTGCCTAGCCATGGCTGCTGAAATGAAGGGAGAAAGAAAACCTCAAATGTAAATATACAGCCACTTGTTTAGAGTTTATTTATGGCTTTGCTCAGTTGCTTCGTCTGCGTTTGCTTGCTGCCTTCTGTACATAATGCTCGGATTCCTGTGTAAATATGACTCGGCCACTGCTGTTATTATCAGCTTGGTTCGTTCAAGGAGACTGAATAATAGTAACATTCTTCTACTTTTGTTTTATCCGTGTGTACTGCTGGTTCCCAACACTATTTCCTCTTGAGCATGGTATCCTACTGCAAGGATGGTCTTGAGAATTCAAAAGAGGTTGCTTAGAAGGTATCCCATCCTCTATTGCTCTCGCGTAAAGACTTGTCTTTCACACAACAGAAAAGAAAGTGAACATGAATTCTTTTTTGTTTGTGAATCCCTGTTTGTATTTTTTGAACGCATGCCCATAATGAGTGATAAAATCAAGAAAATCGGTCCTAATACCATGCTAGCCCAAATTGTGATCTTGGCCAACTTGAATTTGGTTTTCTTGCCTGCTTTTGCAAACTACTTCCTCTTGTAGGGAGCCGGCCCTGGCAAAAGATAATCTATATGCTGATATCTATACCTCTATATCTATATTTATATTTATATTTATAATTATATCTTTTTTTAGGGAGATTTATATTTATATCTACTAATAAAGCAAGGTGCGTTTCGTCAATTTTTTCATCCGTTCACCGCCAAATAGAATTATTTCTATCCAAGGTGGTACTAAATTCTTATGCGTTTGTCTGCTAGAAAAATAATTTTCGTACATGGGCCACGCGTTGTGGCCCAGCTAAGTCAGCCAACTTATTTTTCTGCCCACGCAGCTGGAAAAAATTCTATTTTCTGCACTGGGCGACAAATAGTGGGAGTTTCGCACAGGACAACAAAAAATGGGCTGGCCTATTTTTCCTTTTTCTGTGTTTTACTTCTATTTTTATTGACCTTTCCCTATCTCTTTTTTCCCTTCCAAGTTTTTCTTTTAGAATTTATTTTATAAATTTAAAATGCACAAAAAACGTCCAGAATTGAAATTTGTTTGAAAAATCTTCAAAATTATAATTTTTTTGCTATTTTGAAACATATTCGAAACATACAAAAGGTTTTCCCTTTTTTTCAAATATTTTCTTTCAAAATTGTTTGAAATTTCTAAAAGAAAATGGTAATTCAAAAATGCTCCAAATTCAAAAATATTCTATTCTTAGTGAAATTTTCAAAATTTAAAATAATTTTAGTGTATAAAAGATACACAATTTCTGAAATATCTTATGAATTTTCTACATATGTTCCCGTTTTAAAAAATGTTCACAAATTCGAATATTGTTCATGTTTTATTAAAAATATGGTGTATTCAGGAAATATTTATGAATTTAAAAAAATGTTCCTTTCATTTTTTGTTTGCATTTTTTTCGAAAGAGTACATAATTTTCAAAAACCTGTTCGGGATTTATAAAATTGTTCATGTTTCCTGGAATATTCAGAAACTTCATACATTCAAATCCCCTCGATTGAAAGGATTGAAAGAAAGAGTAGATTGAATAACTCACGGGCCTTCTTTGGCATAGGTGACTCAACAAAACTCTTAAATGCCCTCGATCAATGAATGGAAAAATAGCGGATTCCTTCACATGCGGCGAAACCGAGAAGCTAAATGTTACTTTTTTGTGTGCACACAGGCTTTTCGCTTGCACATATAATTCTCACTAACTTTTTTGTGTACTATTTATCTCCCGTTGCAACGCATGGGCATATATGCTAGTTCCAATAAAGCAAGGTGTGTTTCGCCAATTTTTTCATCCGTTCACCGCGTAAAAGAATTTTTTCTATCTGAGGTGGTACTAAATTCTTATGTGTTTGTATGCTAGAAAAAGAATATCTTTTTCAGAATTTAGTACGAGGGTCGCGCACTGTGGCCCAGCGAAGCCAGCCCACTTATTTTTCTGCCCACGCCGCTGTGAGAATTTATTTTTTCTCTCAAAAAAGATGGGAGAATCCTATTTTCCACACAGGGCGACAAACAGACGGAGCTTCGCACAGGACAACCAGTAATGGATGGCCCATTTTTATTTCTTTCGGCGTTTTACTTCCATTTTTATTCTCCTTCCCCTACCTCTTTTTTCCCTTCCAAGTTTATTTTTCTTATTAAATTTATTTATAAAATTCAGAATAAGGTTAAGAACTAAAAAAAAATCAAAATTTGTAAAATGTTTATAATTCAAAATTTTGTTGCTATTTTGAAGAATATTTGGAAGTTGAAAAACTTTCCAATTTTTTCAAAATGTACTGTTTTTAATTTTTTTAGATTTATAAAATAAAATGGCATTTTCCAAAATGCTCAGAATTTGGTTTAGTAAATTTTTACAATTCAAAATAATGTTCGCATATAAAAGATACATATTTTCGAAAAATGATATGGATTTTCAACACATGTTCCTGTTTTACAAAAATGTTCATGAAATCATATAATGTCCATTTCTATTAAAAATGGTGTTTGCAAAAAAAGTTTGTGAACTTAAAAAGATATTCCTATTTCAAATTTTGTTCATGATTTTATCAAAGTGTACACAATTTCCAAAACATGTTCAGGATTTTAAAAACAGTTCATGTCTCCTACAATATTCAGATACTTCATACCTTTAGATGTCCTGGTTGAAAGAAAATGTACATAATATTTTTCTCCCGTTGCAACGCATGGGCATATGTGCTAGTTACAATAAGAAGCGAACAGCGATTAGGTGCCAGGCGCAAACTACTCCCTGTTGTACATCTATTAAGAAGCAAGTCAAGGGAGCCGGCCCTGGCAAAAGATAATCTATATGCTGATATTACAATAAGAAGCGAACAGCGATTCGGTGCTAGGCTCATTTGCAACTGATCAGAAAAAAAAAACAAAAAAAAACTAGAAAAATTCAAAAAAATCCAGTTTTTTCCCATGGTACACAATTTATTGCCTAAGGTTCGCTCAAAAAATTAGCTCATTCGGATATATGAGTAACTCTCAGTAAAAAAGACAAATCGGGTCAAAACAGTACGTAAACAATAAACATTTTTACAGATCCTAAATTTGTTTTTTTGCCGAGAGTTGCTCAGTTGTCCAAATCATTTAAAAATTGGGTCAGACCTCACGCACCAAATTGTCTACCATGGGAAAAAATTGGAATTTTTAAAAAAATTCTAGTATTTGTTTTAATTTTTTATTTAATATGGGTGTAGATGAGCCCGAGCTCAGAAAAGGATGATTCCCTGGAGCCCAACAGCCGCGCTACGCGTGGCGCGCTAAAAACACGTTTGCAGCGTGCGGAGCGCCTATTTTTACGCGGCGGGGTCCGTTTGCTCCAGCGGTTGTTGCAAATTTTAGGGCGCGCGAGCCGCTGCAAAAAACTGAACGCGCACTCTCGCACAAACAACATATGCACTCCGAACAAATTAAAAAAAAAATCATATGCATAGATTAAAAATAGATAAAAAGACGATACATAGATAGTTCACAGAGGTAATATCACAGGCAATCATAGAACTTGCACTTGATGTTCAGTTTGATGCTAGAACTTCAAAAATACGGAAATGCAGTCACTCAATTTGACTTAAGCGTGCACATACGGTCACATAATATGTATGCTGGCATGTATGGCCCCACCTGTCATTGACTGGAGGTGCTTGACCGAGAGTTTCACCCTTGCATTTTTTTTATCCGTGGGAAAAGTCGACCACCGTGATGTATTTTTGTACAAAACCACTTCATATTATTTTTTCAGGAAAGTTAAACACTGTCCTGCAAAATTTAACACAAAAAATTGGGCGCACAAGGTCTGGAACGCACTACCCGGGATTACCACACTAGCAAGTCTAGCCACTACACCAATCACATTCAGATGCCTGCTAAGGATAAAAAGTCTATATGTACTGGTACATGTCCCACCTGTTATTATAGAATGGAAATTAACATAAATAAGTGTAGCTACCAAGTCTCCAACTCACGACCAGAGGTAAAGAAACCCTGGCCACTACAACATGCACCTGTATATATCGATAATTGATGACTAGCGAGATATGAATTTAATTTTCTTTTTTTTAGTGAAGGATGTGAATTTAATAGGACAAAGGCGCTCATGCAGCCCATTTTGCACCTGTTCGGTATTTTAGAAATTTGTAGATAGTATGCAAATTATAATTTCAGTAATAAAAATAATCTTTAAATATTTGTGTGTTATAGAAATTGTACATACACATGAGTAACTTAATTTCAAAAAACATTATATATTATTTAAAAATATTTCTATATTAATATTAATATTTACGAGTTATAAAAATGTTGTATGATGAACAATATTCATAATATAAAACGAAAAGTATTGATATGAATATTAAATCATATATAAAATTTAACTTATATTAAAAATCATAAATATTTAGTAAATGTTTGTATTCATCATTTTGTATAGTTTAAATATAAGACATGAGTATATATTTTTTACGGACTCACTAAACATATTTACTTAATAAACATTTTTATTGTCTGTATTAACTAAATATTTTTATAGAATAGACAAGTTTATATTTAAATGTTTTTATTTACTAATGAACGTTTGTATGTATAATATTTTTGAAACGCGCGCGGCGACGCGCCGTCGTAGTCGACCCAGACCATGTAGAAGCCGTCGTTGACCGTGGTGTCGATGGGGGCGAGCTGGATGCCGAAGAGCGTGAGCAAGGCGGTGTGGGTGGAGCGGACGCCGTTCACGTCGAGGCCGATGTGGTTGTCGTCGAGGTCGTAGGGCTGCTTCACCGTGTCGAGCTCCACGGCCGCAAACCCGTTGGTGGGGTCGTCGTCCATGGACGCGTTGGTGAGGCCCACGTACCCGCCGTGGCTGCTGGGGGGCAGGCCGCCGCCGCCGTTGCTGGACGCGACGACAAACGCGAGGCCTTCGCCCTTGCTTGTCGCGTTGGCGCGGAAGAGGATGATCCGGAACACGGTGAAGGAGGCGGCATACCTGCCGCCGGCGGGTTCAGAGGCCCACAAGACGAACGGGGAGGAGAGGAAGACGCTGCCGGTCTGGTTGACGAGGAAGTTGTCGGGCCCACTGGCGCTGTTGCTGTCCGGGGTGATCTGGAGCGTGTTCTGGGTGACGATGGAGTTGCCGGCGAAGGTCAGGTTGGCGCGAAGCAGCACCAGCACCATGATCACCAGGGGTCACCGTTGCAAACGCCGCTAGGACATCCCGCTAGACGACGGTGGGGAGGACTCCGGAAAGGCTCCCCGGGCTTCCTCTCGCTGGAGGCAAAGCCAGGCAGCTGCCGGCCTTCTGTTTCACTCTCTGCTGCATCATGTTCTAGCTGGCGGTGGTGGTCATCGGTGTGACCGTGCGCACCGTGTACCTCATCTACCGCCCGCAGCCGCCGAAGCTCCGGTGACGGATGCGTCCCTGAACGCCGGGTACGTGGACGAGCTGACCGTCCCCGGCGGCCCGGCCCACGGCCTCGCGCTCAACGCCGACCCTCACCACTCTGTTCGCCATCACACAGCCATCAACGATTCGTTGGTTTATATCCTGGTTGCGGAAGTTCGATCAGCCCTTCCACTACCGTGCATCCATAGAATAGTCCCACCTCGCTTCATTAGATCGAATCAGTCCAGTTTCTATACATGTTGCTTAGCAAATCAACAAGCAAGCTTGGAAATCAAACAAGTAGAGGGGAAAAAGAGGGATTGGTATCCAGATGGCGAGCTCCGGCGGAGGCCGGGTGATGCAGGGGCAAAGGTCAACAGAGGCCTGAGGGGGAGAGAGAAAAGTTTGATCAGCAGGGTCGGCTCGACGGACGGAGCAAGATGGAGAGGGAGGCGTGCGGGGGAGAGAGAAGTCGAGCAGCCGGGGCGGCTCTCGACGGACGGCAGTGCTAACCGGCCACATGAAGCAGAGCAAAGTGGCGTCGGATGGATTTTTGCAGCCTCTGGCTAGCTGAGACATGCTGCTGCTGACTCGTGGGATTTTTGCTCCTAATTAAACCTCGACGCACGCATGGCCTATGGCCGATCCGAACATCACATACATATGTCATGGCTGATCTGAAACAGAAAAAACCTGGTCGTCATTCCAATAATCAATCAGGCATAAGCACGCATCAAGTTAGCCTCATCAAGTCTCACACGTTGGTAGCTCACCTGAAACGGTGTCCAGAAAAAAAGTTTATCAGAGACGAACCTGAATTGCATTGTAATTCTTTCTTAAATATTGGTTTGTTCTTATCATTTTGTTCCAAGGATTTCACTTTTTGACTCATCATTTGTGTTGTTCGACTGTCTTGGATCGGCTTGCTTCTAACCGATACCTTAATGGTCCTCCCTCTCCCGACTCCGCCTCGCGCTTCCTCAGCGGCGGCGGGCGGGCGCAACTCCTCCCATCTCTCCCGCCGCCGCCGGACGGCGCCGGATCTGGCGGGTGGCTCGGCGGCGGCGGGCCTTTTTTCTCCGGCGGCGCCTTCCGGGGATGGGGCTCGGCGGCGGTGCAGCTCGACTAGCGGTGGTCCGCCGTCTGGTGGCGGGGCCGGCGGCTGGGCGTGATGGTGGCGCTGCCTCTTGGCGGCGGGGTGGCTCGGTGACGCTGGTGGTGGCGGCGCGCCCCCGGCCCAGATCTGGGCCCTTAGGGCCCCATCTGGGTCCTAGCGGGCCGGCGCCGGCGTGGCCTTGCTGTCTGCGGCTCGGTGTGGAGGAGGAGCGGTTCGGATGTGGGCGGCGGCGCCAATGACGTGCCGGCAGCAGCGTGAGGATGGGAGCTTTACGGGCCCACGAGGGCTCGGCCGGGCCTGTGGGCCTACGGGCCTGGTGTGCTCCTGCTATTGCGTCCGGACGGCTACCGTCGCTGACGGTGGAGGTGGGGCCCTCCCGCGTGCCGACGGTGCTGCTGCCCTAGTCCCGGCTCTGATTCTTCGCCATGTTGTCCTCACTTCACGGTGTCGTGGTGAGACGGTGTGGGGGCCTCTTGACCGTGTTGGCGCTGGGTGGTGGTTGGTTTGGTGGCTGGCCCCGGAGCGCCCGAGGTGCGGGTTGGGATCGGGGGAAACCCCTATCGGCTTGGCCGACACCGGCGCGGTGGCGCCTGTGGGTGCCACCTGACCTTCTGGGAGGGCGTCGGGGGCTACCCTTCCTCTCGCCTCGTCGTGTACCAGGGGAAACCCTTGGCAGCAGCGTCGTCATCGTCGCGATCCTTCTTGGAGGTGTTGATAGGTGCCGGCGCTTCGGAGTCTTGGAGCCTAGTGGAAGATCCTGGTGGGCGCATCTTTCGCGAGGCTTCTTCGTTTTCGTTGATCCGCCGTTGTCGGCATTTGTTTCTTTTGCTCTTTCTCTGTCGTTTCTTTTGGGCGTGACTGTGCTGCTTTCGCCCCAGCATCTATCCTTGTGCGGCTTGATTGGTTGCTTTGTATACAAAGCGGGGAAAATCCTTTTTCGGTAACCGATACCTTAATAAACACACCAGCTACAACGCTTTCAGATACAGTATGTGAGACCAATTGATTTTACTGTTTTCATTTGTTGGAGACGTACTTTAAGGCTAGAGGGACATCAGGCTTGGAGACAACGACTCAGATACTTCAAGTGTATGAGGCTTCCTTTATAGGACCAAAAATACCATGGATGCTTTTATTAAATTAGGCCATGTTGACATCGCAGCCCTTTTAGTTTCAATTGCATTTTAAAAGTCCTCATCTCATTTTAGTATATAATTTGAAAGTTTTTTTTATCTCTAGCACATCTCTATAGCTATTTTTGAGTCTTGAAAACGTGTTCATTTAGTAGGAGGATGAGGCCATGCGGGGATAATAGTTTTTCACCCGTTGCAACGCACAGGCATATTTTAATTATACAAGTTTTGAACAAAAGATTGTAACTTCCACAATTTTCTTCCTCGGTTCCTGATTTTAGCTCATTGTTCATGTTTTTCCCTTTTAGTGAAACTCTGGTAGACACGACGACAATTACATTATGTTTACACAATCACAAGAACAATCATTAGAGAGGAAAGTAGCCTTTTTGCGCGATGAGTAACCATATTTGTGAATTTTTAAGATATAGAGTGCACTAGATTTTTTTTTAATTTTACCTTCCTTTATCCATATTCATATAGAATTTGTCAAAGTTGGACAGAAGAACTGGCGCTTTGTCAAAGTTGACTAGAAGAAGATGCACATGGAGCAAGTTGGTGAAATTTATCAGATTTAACAATTCTCACTAAATTTGAATCCACGTCAAAAAATCTCCCGTTGCAACGCATGGGCATCTGTGCTAGTTAATATTAATATTTACGAGTTATAAAAATGTTGTATGATGAACAATATTCATAATATAAAACGAAAAGTGTTGATATGAATATTAAATCATATATAAAATTTAACTTATATTAAAAATAATAAATATTTAGTAAATGTTTGTGTTCATCATTTTGTATAGTTTAAATATAAGACATGAGTATATATTTTTTACGGAATCACTGAACATATTTACTTAATAAATATTTTCATTGTCTGTATTAACTAAATATTTTTATAGAATAGACAAGTTTATATTTAAATGTTTTTATTTACTAATGAACGTTTGTATGTATAATATTTTTGAAACGCGCGCAGGAGACTCACGGGAAGATATCACAACACAACTCTAAAACATAAATAAGTCATACAAGCATCATAATACAAGCCAGGGGCCTCGAGGGCTCGAATACAGGTGCTCAATCATAGACAAGTCAGCGGAAGCAACAATATCTGGGTACAGACATAGGTTAAACAAGTTGCCATAATATGGCTAGCACAAACTGGGATACAGATCGAAAGAGGCGCATGCCTCCTGCCTGGGATCCTCCTAAACTACTCCTGGTCGTCGTCATCGGGCTGCACGTAGTAGTAGGCACCTCCAGCGTAGTAGGAGTCATCGTCAACGGTGGCGTCTGGCTCCTGGACTCCAGATCTGGTTGCGACAACCGTAAAGAAAGGAAAGGGGAAAGGGGGAGAAAGCAACCGTGAGTACTCATCCAAAGTACTCGCAAGCAAGGATCTACACTACATATGCATGGGTATATGTGTAAAGGGCCATATCGATGGACTGAACTGCAGAATGCCAAAATAAGAGGGGGATAGCTAATCCCGTCGAAGACTACGCTTCTGGCAGCCTCCGTCTTGCAGCATGTAGAAGAGAGTAGATTGAAGTCCTTCCAGTAGCATCGCATAGCATAAACCTACCCGACGATCCTCTCGTCGTCGACCTGTGAGAGAGCGATCACCGGGTTGTATCTGGCACTTGAAAGGGTGTGTTTTATTAAGTATCCGGTTCTAGTTGTTATAAGGTCAAGGTACAACTCCAAGTCGTCATGTTACCGAAGATCACGGCTATTCGAATAGATTAACTTCCCTGCAGGGGTGCACCACATAATCCAACACGCTCGATCCCATTTGGCCGGACACACTTTTCTGGGTCATGCCCGGACGCGGAAGATCAACACGTAGCAGCCCCACCTAGGCCAACAGAGAGGTCAGGACGCCGGTCTAAACCAAGCGCACAGGGGTCTGGGCCCATCGCCCATAGCACACCTGCACGTTGAGAACGCGGCCGGAAACAGACCTAGCCTAGCAGGCGTTCCAGTCCAATCCGGCGCGCGCCGCTCAGTCGTTGACGTCATGAAGGCTTCGGCTGATACCACGACGTCGAGTGCCCATATCTTTCCCACGTAGTTGGTTAGTGCGTATAGACCAAATGGCCAGACTCAGATCAAATACCAAGATCTCGTTAAGCGTGTTAATGATGTAACCGTGGACACCGACCAGGGCCAGGCCCACCTCTCACCTAGGCGGTCTCAACCTGCCCTGTCGCTCCGCCACAAAGATCCACTCACGGGTACTCCTACGAGCCGACCCGACTTTAGTCACCACAGGTATCATGTATAGTATATAAGTATATAACAGTGATCACCTCCCGAGTGATCATGGCCCGATAGTATAGCAAGGCAGCCGGACAAGAATGTAGGGCCACAGATGGAATACTAGCATCCTATACTAAGCAGGTAGGATTGCAGGTAAAGGTATCAACAGTAGTAGCAAGGACAGTCTATGCATCAGGATAGGATTAACGGAAAGCAAGAACATGCTACACTATTCTAATGCAAGCATATAGAGAAGAATAGGCGATATCACGGTGATCAAGGGGGGGGGGCTTGCACGGAAGCTCGGCCGAGAAGGAGGGTCGTCAACACCGTAGTCGTACTGGGTAGCAGCGGCGTCGGTCTCGGTGTCTAGCGTGAGAAGAGGGGGGGAAGAAACAATAAATACAATGCAAACAAATGCATGACGATGCATGACATGACAAGTAACGGTGCTAGGTGTACCCTAACGCGGTAGTAGGTGATACCGGCGAAGGGGGGAAACATCTGGGAAAGTATCCCCGGTGTTTCGCGTTTCCGCACACATGAACCGGAGGTGAAATGTTGCAGGTTCACTATGCTAGGGACGCGTGGCGGATGAACGGGCTGCGTATCCTGATTCGTCTCGTCGTTCTGAGCAACTTTCATGTAGAAAGTATTTTCATCTGAGCTACAGTTTATTTTATATGATTTTCTAAAGTTTTAAATCATTTTTAGAATTTATTTAATTGATTTAAACTAACATTATCCAAAATAGTGTTTGCTGACGTCAGCAGTCAACAGAGGTGTTGACTGGTCAACTGACGTGTGGGTCCTGTTCGTCATTGACTGTTTAGTCTAATTAGGGTTTAACTAATCTAATTACTGTTTAATTAAACTAACTAGTTAATTAGATTAATTAACTAGGATTAATTAACTTAATTAATTTAGTTAATTAATTAAATCTAATTTTTATATATATATATATATATATATATATATATATATATATATATATATATATATATTTTAAAACGTTCGAGGCGTTGGCCACTTGTCATAGGCCGGGGCCTTAGCGGATCGGGCGCAGGATGATCTGGCGGGTGTAACCGCCCGAAAGAGGATCTTGGTGCGGGTGCCGGTGCGGTGAGGCCACCGCTGGTGTGGCGGGCAAGGGGTCGAGCGGGGTGAACCAGGCGGGGCCGCGAGGTCGTAGCGTCGACGCCGGCAATGGGCGCCACGACGCAGTCTTGTGGCGCAATGAGGCCGCTGACGGAGTGGGGAGGCGCGGTCGGCGACCGTTGTCGCCGCCACGGTGGCAGCTGCTAGGTGCGCTGTGGCGAGAGCGGTGCCGATGAGCAGCAGAACGGCGATGAGCAGCGGGCGGGGCAGCGGATCGCTGGCCGCCAGGCACGGCTAGCGCTGGCGGTCGAGGCGATGGCCGGCGCGGTTCGGCGCGGCACGGCGCGGTGAGCGCAGATCGACGCATGGCCGGGCGTGTCAACCATGGCGAGATCGGCGGGGACCGCGGCAACCCGGGGGAAGATAAGGGGAAGACAGTCGGCATGCATATGGGGACAGGGGAGAGAAGAGGCCATGGCCTCACCGGCGATCGTGGGGTCAAGGCAGTGGGGCGTGAGGTGGTTGACGGGGACGAGACTGTTGGCGAACGTTGCAGAAAATTAAAATTTTCCTACGGTTTCACCAAGATCCATCTATGAGTTCATCTAAGCAACGAGTCAAGGGAGTGAGTTTGCATCTACATACCACTTGTAGATCGCGTACGGAATCTTTCGAGGGAGCGGTGATGATGGAGTCGTACTCGACGTGATTCAGATCACCGATGACCAAGTGCTGAACGGACAGCACCTCCGCGTTCAACACACGTACGGTACGGGCAACGTCTCCTCCGTCTTGATCCAGCAAGGAGGAAGGAGAGGTTGAGGAAGACAGCTCCACCGGCAGCACGACGGCGTGATGATGATGGAGAAGCAAGATACTCGGCGTGGCTTCGCCGAGCACACAACGGAGAAGGAGAGGTGTTGGGGAGGGGAGGGGCTGCGCCTTGGCTTGGGTGTGGCTGCGCTCCCCTCACCCCTCTATTTATAGGGGGAAGGGAGAAGGGGGCCGGCCCCTCTAGATGGCATCTAGAGGGGGGCGGCCAAGGGAGGGGGACTTGCCCCCAAGCAAGGGCGCCGCCTCTAGGGTTCCCCTCAACCCTAGGCGCAAGGGCCCAAGGGAGGGTGCGCCCAGCCCACCAGGGGCTGGCTCCTTCCCACGCAGCTCAGTGGCCCCCGGAGGGGTGGCCCCTCCGGTGGACCTCCGGAACCCCTCCGGTGGCCCCAGACAATACCGCACGCCTCAAACTTTCCGGTGTCCGCTTGACAACTTCCCATATATAAATCTTTACCTCCGGACCTTCCGAACTCCTCGTGACGTCCGGGATCTCATCCGGACTCAACAACATTCGGTAATCACATACAAGTCTTCCTAATAACCCTAAGCGCCACCGAACCTTAAGTGTGTAGACCCTACGTGTTCGGGAGACATGCAGACATGACCGAGACGCTCTCAGGTCAATAACCAACAGCGGGATCTGGATACCCATGTTGGCTCCCACATGCTCCTCGATGATGTCATCGGATGAACCACGATGTCGAGGATTCAAGCAACCCTGTATACTATTCCCTTTGTCAGTCGGTATGTTACTTGCCCGAGACTCGATCGTCGGTATCCCAATACCTCGTTCAGTCTCGTTATCGCAAGTCACTTTACTGCATCAGTAATGCATGATCCCGTGACGGACACTTGGTCACTTTGAGCTCATTATGATGATGCACTACCGAGTGGGCCCAGTGATACCTCTCCGTGTACGGAGTGACAAATCCGATCTCGATCCGTGTCAACCGCAGACACTTTCGGAGATACCTGTAGTGCACCTTTATAGTCACCCAGTTACGTTGTGACGTTTGGTACACCCAAAGCACTCTTACGGTATCCGGGAGTTACACGATCTCATGGTCTAAGGAAGAGATACTTGACATTGGACGTATTGTGGTCTATGCATTCACACATGTATTACGATTTCCGGATAATACAATTATAGCATGAATAAAAGACAGTTATCATGAACAAGGAAATATAATAATAATGCTTCTATTATTGCCTCTAGGGCATATTTCCAACAGTCTCCCACTTGCACTAGAGTCAATAATCTAGTTACATTGTGATGAATCGAACACCCATAGAGTTCTGGTGTTGATCATGTTTTGCCCGCGGAAGAGGTTTAGTCAATGGATCTGCGACATTCAAATCCGTATGCACTTTACAAATTTCTATGTCTCCATCCTGAACATTTTCACGGATGGAGTTGAAGCGACGCTTGATGTGCTGGTCTTCTTGTGAAACCTGGCTCCTTGGCAAGTGCAATAGCTCCGGTGTTGTCACGGAAGAGTTTGATCGGCCCCGACGCATTGGGTATGACTCCTAGGTCGGTGATGAACTCCTTCACCCAAATTGCTTCATCGCTGCCTCCGAGGCTGCCATGTACTCCGCTTCACATGTTGATCCCGCCACGACGCTCGCTTGCAGCTGCACCAGCCATCGCTCCACCATTCAACATATATACGTATCCGGTTTGTGACTTAGAGTCATCAGATCGTGTCGAAGCTAGCATCGACGTAACCCTTCTGACGAGCTCTTCGTCACCTCCATAAACGAAACATGTCCTTTGTCCTTTTCGGTACTTTAGGATATTCTTGACCGCTGTCCGGTGCTCCTTGCGGGATTACTTTGGTATCTTCCTACCAAACTTACGGCAAGGTTTACATCAGGTCGGTACACAGCATGGCATACATAATAGATCCTATGGCTGAAGCATAGGGGATGACACTCATCTCTTCTTTATCTTTTGCCGTGGTCGGGCATTGAGCCGAGCTCAATCTCACACCTTGCAATACAGGCAAGAACCCCTTCTTGGACTGATCCATTTTGAACTTCTTCAAAATATTATCAAGGTATGTGCTTTGTGAACCTATGAGGCGTCTCGATCTATTTCTATAGATCTTGATGCCTAATATATAAGCAGCTTCTCCAAGGTCCTTCATTGAAAAACACTTATTCAAGTAGGCCTTAATGTTGTCCAAGAATTCTATATCATTTCCCATCAAAAGTATGTCATCTACATATAATATGAGAAATGCTATAGAGCTCCCACTCACTTTCTTGTAAACGCAGGCTTCTCCATAAGTCTCTGCATAAACCCAAACGCTTTGATCATCTCATCAAAGCGAATGTTCCAACTCGAGATGCTTGCACCAGCCCATAAATGGATCGCTGGAGCTTGCATACTTTGTTAGCATTCTTAGGATCGACAAAACCCTCCGGCTGCATCATATACAGATTCTTCCTTAAGATGCCCGTTAAGGAATGCCGTTTTGACGTCCATCGACATATCTCATAATCATAGTATGCGGCAATTGCTAACATGATTCAGACGGACTTAAGCTTCGCTACGGAGAGAAAGTCTCATCGTAGTCAATCCCTTGAACTTGCCGATAACCCTTAGCGACAAGTCGAGCTTTATAGATGGTGACATTACCATCCGCGTCCGTCTTCTTCTTAAAGATCCATTTGTTTTCTATCGCTCGCCGATCATCGGGCAAGTCACCAAAGTCCATACTTTGATTTCATACATGGATTCTATCTCGGATTTCATGGCTTCTAGCCATTTGTTGGAATCTGGGCCCGCCATCGCTTCTTCATAGTTCGAAGGTTCACCGTTGTCTAACAACATGATTTCCGTGACAGGGTTGCCGTACCACTCAGTGCGGGCGTGCCCTTGTGGACCTCTGAAGTTCAAGAGCAACTTGATCCAAGTACCTTGATCATCATCATTATTTTCCTCTTCGTTGGTGTAGGCATCACAGAACATTTTCTGAGCTGCACTACTATCCCGCTCAAGAGGTAGTACTTCATCGAGTTCTACTTTCCTCCCACTTACTTCTTTCGAGAGAAACTCTTTTCCGTAAAGGATCCGTTCTTGGCAACAAAGATCTTGCCCTCGGATCTTAAGTAGAAGGTATACCCAATGGTTTCCTTAGGGTATCCTATGAAGACGCATTTTCCAACTTGGGTTCGAGCTTTTCAGGTTGAAGTTTCTTGACATAAGCATCGCATCCCCAAACTTTTAGAAACGACAGCTTAGGTTTCTTCCCAAACCATAATTCATACGGTGTCGCCTCAACGGATTTAGACGGTGCCCTATTTAAAGTGAATGTAGCTGTCTCTAGAGCGTATCCCCAAAATGATAGCGGTAAATCGGTAAGAGACATCATGGATCGCACCATATCCAATAGAGTGCGATTCTGACGTTCGGACACACCGTTCTGTTGAGGTGTTCCAGCGGCGTGAGTTGTGAAACGATTCCACATTTTCTTAAGTGTGTACCAAATTCATGACTTAAATATTCTCCTCCACGATCCGATCGTAAGAATTTTATCTTTCGGTCACGTTGATTCTCTACTTCATTCTGAAATTCCTTGAACTTTTCAAAGGTCTCGGACTTGTGTTTCATCAAGTAGACATACCCATATCTACTCAAGTCATCCGTGAGAGTGAGAACATAACGATATCCTCCATGAGCCTCAACGCTCATTGGACCCGCACACATCGGTATGTATGATTTCCAACAAGTTGGTTGCTCGCTCCATTGTTCCGGAGAACGGAGTCTTGGTCATCTTGCCCATGAGGCATGGTTCGCATGTGTCAAATGATTCATAATCGAGAGACTCCAAAATTCCATCAGCATGGAGCTTCTTCATGCGCTTGACACCAATGTGACCAAAGGCAAGTGCCACAAGTATGTGGGACTATCGTTATCAACTTTACATCTTTTGGTATTCACACTATGAATATGTGTAACATTACGCCGAGATTCATTAAGAATAAACCATTGACCATCGGAGCATGACCATAAAACATATCTCTCATATAAATAGAACAACCATTATTCTCAGATTTAAATGAGTAGCCATCTCGCATTAAACGAGATCCGGATACAATGTCCATGCTCAAACTTGGCACCAAATAACAATTATTAAGGTTCAAAACTAATCCCGTAGGTAAATGTAGAGGTAGTGTAAACGGCGATCACATCGACTCTGGAACCATTCCCGACGCGCAAGATCGTCACCTCGCCCTTCGCCGGTCTCCGCTTATTCCACAGCTCCTGCTGTGAGTTACAAATATGAGCAACGACACCGTATCAAATACCGGGAGTTACTACGAGTCTTGGTAAGGTACACATCAATTACATGTATATCAAATATACCTTTAGTGTTGCCGGCCTTCTTATCCGCTAAGTATTTGGGGCAGTTCCGCTTCCAGTGACCCTTCCCTTGCAATAAAAGCACTCCGTCTCGGGCTTGGGTCCATTCTTTGACTTCTTCCCGGCAATCTGGCTTACGGTAGCGCCGCAACATCTTTGCCGTCCTTCTTGAAGTTCTTCTTACCCTTGCCCTTCTTGAACTTAGTGGTCTTATTGACCATCAACACTTGATGTTCTTTCTTGATTTCAACCTCTGCTGACTTCAGCATTGAAAATACTTCAAGAATGGTCTTCACCATCCCCTGCATATTGTAGTTCATCACGAAGCTCTTGTAGCTTGGTGGGAGCGATCAAGGATTTTGTCAATGACCGCCTCGTCCGGAGGTTAATCTCCAGTGGACAAAGCGGTCAGTGCAACCCAGACATTTTGAGTATGTGCTCACCGATGTAACTGTTTTCCTCCATCTTACAACTATAGAACTTGTCGGATACTTCATATCTCTCGACCGGGCATGAGCTTGGAAAACTAGTTTCAGCTCTTGAACATCTCATATGCTCCGTGTTGCTCAAAACGCTTTTGGAGCCCCGGTTCTAAGCTGTAAAGCATGCCGCATTGAACGAGGGAGTAATCATCGAGACGTGTCCGCCAAACGCTCAAATCGTCTTGCGGTCTTTGGGAGAGCAGGTGGGTCACCTAACGGTGCTTCTAGGACATATGCCTTCTTGGCAGCTATGAGGATGATCCTCGGGTTCGGACCCATCTGTATAGTTGCTGCCATCATCTTTCAGCTTGGTTTCTCTAGGAACGCGTTGAAGTTCATGTTGACATGAGCGTTGGCCATTTGATCTACAAGACATATTTTGCAAAAAGTTTTAGACTAAGTTCATGATAATTAAGTTCATCTTAATCAAATTATTGAATGAACTCCCACTCAGATTTGACATCCCTCTAGTCATCTAAGTGTTACACGATCCGAGTCGACTAGGCCGTGTCCGATCATCACGTGAGACGGACTAGTCATCGTCGGTGAACATTCTCATGTTGATCGTATCTTCTATCGACTCGTGTTCGACCTTTCGGTCTCCGTGTTCCGAGGCCATGTGCGTACATGCTAGGCTCGTCAAGTTAACCCTAAGTGTTTTGCATGTGTAAAACTGTCTTACACCGTTGTATGTGAACGTAAGGATCTATCACACCGATCATCACGTGGTGCTTCAAAAGCACGAACTTTAGCAACGGTGCACAGTTAGGGAGAACACTTCTTGAAATTGTTGTAAGGATCATCTTATTTACTACCGTCGTTCTAAGTAAACAAGATGCATAAAACATAATAAACATCACATGCAATTATATAAAGTAGTGACATGATATGGCCGATATCATATAGCTCCTTTGATCTTCATCTTCGGGCTCCATGATCATCTTGTCACCGCATGACACCATGATCTCCATCATCATGATCTCCATCATCGTGTCTTCATGAAGTTGTCACGCCAACGACTACTTCTACTTCTATGACTAACGCGTTTAGCAATAAAGTAAAGTAGTTTACATGGCGTTCTTCAATGACACGCAGGTCATACAAAAATAAAGACAACTCCTATGGCTCCTGCCGTTGTCATACTCATCGACATGCAAGTCGTGATTCCTATTACAAGAACATGATCTCATACATCACAATATATCATTCATCATTCATCACAACTTCGCCATATCACATCACATGACAATTGCTGCAAAAACAAGTTAGACGTCCTCTAATTGTTGTTGCATCTTTACGTGGCTGCAATTGGATTCTAGCAAGAACGTTTTCTTACCTACGAATAACCACAACGTGATTTTGTCAACTTCTATTTACCCTTCACAAGGACCCTTTTCATCGAATCCACTTCAACTAAAGTGGGAGAGACAGACACCGCCACCACCTTATGCAACTAGTGCATGTTAGTCGGTGGAACCGGTCTCACGTAAGCGTACGTGTAAGGTTGGTCCGGGCCGCTTCATCCCACAATACTGCTGAAGCAAGATAAGACTAGTAGCGGCAAGCAAGTTGACAAGATCTAAGCCCACAACCAAATTGTGTTCTACTCGTGCAAAGAGAACTACGATAGTCCTAGCTCATGATGCCTTTGTTGGGAACGTTGCAGAAAATTAAAATTTTCCTACGGTTTCACCAAGATCCATCTATGAGTTCATCTAAGCAACGAGTCAAGGGAGTGAGTTTGCATCTACATACCACTTGTAGATCGCGACGAAGCGTTCGAGGGAGCGGCGATGATGGAGTCGTACTCGACGTGATTCAGATCACCGATGACCAAGTCTGAACGGACAGCACCTCCGCGTTCAACACATGCAGTGCACGGGCGCGTCTCCTCCGTCTTGATCCAGCAAGGAGGAAGGAGAGGTTGAGGAAGACAGCTCCACCGGCAGCACGACGGCGTGATGATGGTGGAGAAGCAATCTCGGCTGTGGCTTCGCCGAGCACACAACGGAGAAGGAGAGGTGTTGGGGAGGGGAAGGGCTGCGCCTTGGCTTGGGTGTGGCTGCCCTCCCCTCACCCCTCTATTTATAGGGGGAAGGGAGAAGGGGGCCGGCCCCTCTAGACGGCATCTAGAGGGGGGCGGCGGCCAAGGGGAGGGGGGACTTGCCCCCAAGCAGGGGCGCCCCTCTAGGGTTCCCTCAACCCTAGGCGCAAGGGCCCAAGGGAGGGGTGCGCCCAACCCACCGGGGCTGGCTCCTTCCCCACGCAGCCCAAGTGCCCCGGGAGGGGTGGCCCCTCCGGTGGACCTCGGAACCCCTCCGTGGCCCCAGTACAATACTGATGCCCCGAAACTTTCCGGTGTCCGTTTGACAACTTCCCATATATAAATCTTTACCTCCGGACCCTTCCGAACTCCTCGTGACGTCCGGGATCTCATCCGGACTCGAACAACATTCGTAATCACATACAAGTCTTCCTAATAACCCTAGCGCCACCGAACCTTAAGTGTGTAGACCCTACGGGTTCGGGAGACATGCGACATGACCGAGACGCTCTCGGTCAATAACCAACAGCGGGATCTGGATACCCATGTTGGCTCCTACATGCTCCTCGATGATGTCATCGGATGAACCACGATGTCGAGGATTCAAGCAACCCGTATACTATTCCCTTTGTCGGGATCGATATGTTACTTGCCCGAGACTCGATCATCGGTATCCCAATACCTCGTTCGGTCTCGTTACGGCAAGTCACTTTACTGCATCAGTAATGCATGATCCCGTGACCGACACTTGGTCACTTTGAGCTCATTATGATGATGCACTACCGAGTGGGCCGGTGATACCTCTCCGTAATACGGAGTGACAAATCCGATCTCGATCCGTGTCAACCCAATGACACTTTCGGAGATACCAGTAGTGCACCTTTATAGTCACCCGATCACGCCAGGACGTTTGGTACACCCAAAGCACTCTTACGGTATCCGGAGTTACACGATCTCATGGTCTAAGGAAGAGATACTTGACATTGGAAAAGCTCTAGCAAAACGAACTACACGATCTTGTGCTATGCTTAGGATTGGGTCTTGCCCATCACATCATTCTCCTAATGATGTGATCCTGTTATCAACGACATCCAATGTCCATAGTCAGGAAACCATGACTATCTATTGACCAACGAGCTAGTCAACTAG
The DNA here is from genome assembly GCA_021605205.1 of Aegilops longissima. Lineage (NCBI taxonomy): Eukaryota > Viridiplantae > Streptophyta > Magnoliopsida > Poales > Poaceae > Aegilops > Aegilops longissima. Next base: position 178,137,756 of record CM038681.1, on the reverse strand, counting down.
AGGCTCACTAGGGACGTATTGTGGTCTATGTATTCACACATGTATTACGATTTCCGGATAATACAATTATAGCATGAATAAAAGACAATTATCATGAACAAGGAAATATAATAATAATGCTTTTATTATTGCCTCTAGGGCATATTTCCAACAGAAACGAGGTCGAGGCGGCGTCGATCCAAGCGGCGGGTCGCGGTCTCGAGATGCCACAGTCTGAGCCCGATCCGATCTGGATCGGGGGGAGGGAACGACGGGGAAGAGTGGGGCTTCGGGTAGTGGTTAGGGTTTCGGGTTCAGGGATAAGGGGAGTGGGGGTGGGCCGGTTGGGCCTTTTGGCCTGGTGGCCTCGTGGCTAGCTGGGCCATTCGGTCCAGGGGGGGTTCTTCTTTTTGTTAGATGTGTTTGTTTTCTTCCTTTTATTTGTTCCTTTTCTGTTTTTATTTATTCTTTACTGTTTTCTTTTAGTTTTCTTTTATTTTTGTTTTAGTAAAACACCAAAATGGCACCATAATTGATATTACCAAATATGCCACTGCCACATTAACTTGGACAACTAAATAAAATAGTTTAATATTTTACAAAATACAAAAGGCATTTAATTAATTTATTTTGCTGCTGCTTTATTCATTTTTGAGTATTTACACATTTATTACAAGTGGGGTCTCTCCACCATTGTTACTTAGGATTTATTTGTCCCAATTTGAACATTTTAGTTTTAATGTTAGAAAACTTTTATTGTTTGCCTTTATTTTAAATTTGAATTTTGGACCAGTTTAGATCTAACGATAGACTAGCAACAGTATCAGCGATGACGTGGCATCATTACGAGGGGGTTACTGTAGCTTAATTACCCAGGCGTCACAATTCTCCTCCACTACAAGAAATCTTGTCACGAGATTTAAGAGGGGGACTAAGGGGGGAAAGGTGCTGGTAGCGAAAAACCTAACGAGTCTTCTCGGTCTTGTCTGCCCTTTCAAAGAGGTCGATCCCTTTCGTCGATGTCTTCATTTCTGTGCTTCAAGTCACCAAGATCAAGTCGTCATCCTTTCTTCGGGATCTCCATCGTCATACGGACGCGACCAAGGGGAAAAACTTCAGAAGAATGCATCTACACAAATCTGGGCATCTGACGGTGAACTCAAAGGGAAATACACAAGGTACCCCACGGGTTGTATTTTAGTGAATTCGTTGAGTGGAATATACGATGGTACGAAAGTTTCAAACGGGTAGGCAATCATTTGATGACTAGACAGAGGGTGAAAGGGGTTCAGAGCAACGAGAATAAGTATTGCGTCTGATACCCGAATAGATCACTTGGCAGGTGGCTAATACGTCTCCAACGTATCTATAATTTTTGATTGTTCCATGCTATATTATCTACTGTTTTAGGCAATATTGGGCTTTATTATCCACTTTTATATTACTTTTGGGACTAACCTATTAACCGGAGGCCCAGCCTGATTTGTTGTTTTATGCCTATTTCGGTGTTTCGAGGAAAAGGAATATCGACGGAGTCAAAACGGAACGAAATCAACTGGAGAAGTTATTTTTGGAAGGAAACCCACCTGATGGACTTGGACTCCACGTCAGAAGATACGGGAGGTGCTCACGAGGGTGGGTGGCGCGCCCCCTGCCTCGTGGGGCCCCCGTAGCTCCACCGACGTACTCCTTTCACCCATATATACATACGTACCCTAAAACTTCCAGAACAGAAGATAGATCGGGAGTTCCGCCGCCGCAAGCCTCCGAGCCACGAAAAACCAATCGGGACCCTTTAGGTACCTCACGGGGGGGGGATCCATCTCCGTGGCCATCTTCATCATCCGGCGCTCTCCATGACGAGGAGAGAGTAGTTCACCCTCGGGCTGAGGGTATGTACCAGTAGCTATGTGTTTGATCTCTCTCTCTCGTGTTCTTCTATGGCACGATCTTGATGTATCCCGAGCTTTGCTATTGTAGTTGGTCTTATGATGTTTCTCCCCCTCTACTCTCTTGTGATGAATTGAGTTTCCCCTTTGAAGGTATCTTATCGGATTGAGTCTTTTATGAACACTTGATGTATGTCTTGCGTGGGATAACCGTGGTGACAATGGGTTATTCTATTGATCCACTTGATGTATGTTTTGATGATCAACTTGCGGGTTTCGTGACACTTGGGAACCTATGCATAGGGGTTGGCACACATTCTTGACTCTCCGGTAGTAGCTTTGGGGCACTCTTTGAAGTACTTTTATGTTGGTTGGATGAATATGAGATTGTGTGATGCATATCGTATAATCATGCCCACGGATACTTGAGGTGACAATGGAGTATCTAGGTGACATTAGGGTTTTGGTTGATTTGTGTCTTAACATGTTATTCTAGTACGAACTCTTTTATAGATCGATCCGAAAGAATAACTTTGTGGTGGTTTCGTACCCGACCATAATCTCTACGTTTGTTCTCCGCTATTAGTGGCTTTGGAGTGACTCTTTGTTGCATGTTGAGGGATTGTTATATGATCTATCTATGTTATTATTGTTGAGAGAACTTGCACTAGTGAAAGTATGAACCCTAGGCCTTGTTTCCTATCATTGCAATACCGTTTACGCTCACTTTTATCACTTGTTACCTTGCTGTTTTTATATTTTCAGTTTACAAAAACTTATATCTACCATCCATATTGCACTTGTATCGCCATCTCTTCGCCGAACTAGTGCACCTATACAATTTACCATTGTATTGGGTGTGTTGGGGACACAAGAGACTTTCTGTTATTTGGTTGCAGGGTTGCTTGAGAGAGACCATCTTCATCCTACGCCTCCCACGGATTGATAAACCTTAGGTCATCCACTTGAGGGAAATTTGCTACTATCCTACAAACCTGTGCACTTGCAGGCCCAACAACGTCTACAAGAAGAAGGTTGTGTAGTAGACATCAAGCTCTTTTCTTGCGCGGTTGCCGGGGAGGCTAGGTAAGTGAAGGTATATCTTTAGATCTTGCAATCGAATCTTTTTGTTTGTTGTTTTAGCACTAGTCTAGTTAAAGAAAACCACCAAAAAATGGAATTGAGTTTGTCTCATACGCTTCACCTTTTTAATGTCTTCCGTGAAAATGATGGGAAGGAAAATTGTGCTCAAGTACTAGAAGAAGAATTACATAGAATGCTTGGCATAAAGTATGTGAATGATGAGCATGATTGCAATGCTGTTAGTATGAATTCCTTGAATATCCATGATGCTAATGATATGCAAAGCCACAAGCTTGGGGAAGCTATGTTTGATGAATATGATATATTTAGTCCCCCAAGCTTTGATGAGCAAAATTACTATGATGAAAGCATGCCTCCTATCTATGATGATTATTGTGATGACACGTATGCTTTAAAGAATAATGATAACCATGAAACTTGTCATCTTGATCTTAATTTTCAATCATATGATAGTTATTTTGTTGAGTTTGCTCCCACTACTATTCATGAGAATAAATTTGGTTATGTGGAGAGTAGTAAAATTTCTATGCTTGTAGATCATGAAAAGAATGATTTAGGTGCTGGTTATATTGTTGAATTCATTCATGATGCTACTGAAAATTATTATGAGGGAGGAACATATGCTTGTAGGAATTGCAATAATATCAAGTTTCCTCTCTATGTGCTTAAAGTTTTGAAGTTATGCTTGTTTTACCTTCCTATGCAAGTTGATTCTTGTTCCCATAAGTTGTTTGCTCACAAAATCCCTATGCATAGGAAGTGGTTTAGACTTAAATGTGCTAGTCATATTCTTCATGATGCTCTCTTTATGTTTCGATTCCTATCTTTTATGTGAGCATCATTGAAATCATAATGCCTAGCTAGGGGCGTTAAACGATAGCGCTTGTTGGGAGGCAACCCAATTTTATTTTAGTTTCTTGCTTTTTGGTTTTGTTTAGGAATAAATAATCCATCTAGCTTCTGTTTAGATGTAGTTTTAAGTTTTAATTAGTGTTTGTGCCAAGTGGAACCTTTGGGAAGACTTGGGTGAAGTCTTTATGATCATGCTGTAAAAACAGAAACTTTAGTGCTCACAAGATTAGCTAGAACTTTTTACTGGAGAGTGATATTTAGTTGATTCTTTTTGCAGATGATTACTATACAAATTCCTCAGGTCCACCAATTTATTTTAGAATTTTTGGAGTTCCAGAAGTTTGCGTTAGTTACAGATTACTACAGACTGTTCTGTTTTTGACAGATTCTGTTTTCATTGTGTTGCTTGCTTATTTTGATGAATCTATGGCTATTAAAATAACTTATAAACCATAGAGAAGTTGTAATACAGTAGATTTAACACCAATATAAATAAAGAATGAGTTCATTACAGTACCTTGAAGTGGTGTTTTCTTTTCTTTCGCTAACGGAGCTCACGAGTTTTCTGTTAAGTTTTGTGTTGTGAAGTTTTCAAGTTTTGGGTAAAGATTCGATGGACTATGGAATAAGGAGTGGCAAGAGCCTAAGATTGGGGATGCCCAAGGCACCCCAAGGTAATATTCAAGGACAACCAAGAGCCTAAGCTTGGGGATGCCCCGGAAGGCATCCCCTCTTTCGTCTTCGTTCATCGGTAACTTTACTTGGAGCTATATTTTTATTCACCACATGATATGTGTTTTGCTTGGAGCGTAATTTTATTTTCTTTAGATTTGCTTGCTGTTTGAATAAAGTATCAAGATCTGAAATTCTTAAATGGGAGAGTCTTCATATAGTTACATAATTATTCGACTACTCATTGATCTTCACTTATATCTTTCGGAGTAGTTTGTCATTTGCTCTAGTACTTCACTTATATCTTTTAGAGCACGGTGGTAGTTTTATTTTGAAGAAATATATGAACTCTCATGCTTCACTTATATTATTTTGAGAGTCTTAAATAGCATGGTAATTTTCTTAATTCTAATATGCTAAGCATACAAGATTTGTAAGGATTCTTATGAGTGTGTTGAATACTAAGAGAAGTTTGATACTTGATAATTGTTTTGAGATATGGAGGTAGTGATATTAAAGTCATGCTAGTTGGGTGGTTATGAATTTAAAGAATGCTTGTGTTGAAGTTAGCAAGTCCCGTAGCATGCACGTATGGTTAAAGTTGTGTAACAAATTTGAAACACGAAGTGTACCTGGCTTGTGCGTCCTTATGAGTGGCGGTCGGGGACGAGCGATGGTATTTTCCTACCAATCTATCCCCCTAGGAGCATGCGCGTAGTACTTGGTTTTTGATGACTTATAAATTTTTTCAATAAGTATATGAGTTCTTTTGACTAATGTTGAGTCCATGGATTATACGCACTCTCACCCTTCCACCTTTGCTAGCCTCTTCGGTACCGTGCATTGCCCTTTCTCACCTTGAGAGTTGGTGCAAACTTCGCCGGTGCATCCAAACCCCGTGATACGATACGCTCTATCACACATAAACCTCCTTATATCTTCCTCAAAACAGCCACCATACCTACCTATCATGGCATTTCCATAGCCATTCCGAGATATATTGCCATGCAACTTTCCACCGTTCCGTTCATCATCATCATGACATACATTACTTTTGTCATATTGCCATTGCATGATCATGTAGTTGACATCGTATTTGTGGCAAAGCCACCATGCATTATTTTTCATACGTGTCACTCTTGATTCATTGCATCATCCCGGTACACCGCCGGAGGCATTCATATAGAGTCATACCTTGTTCTAGTTTCGAGTTGTAACCCTTATGTTGTAATCAATAGAAGTGTGATGATCATCATTCAATAGAGCATTGTCCCAAAAAAAGAGAAAGGCCAAAGAAAAAAAAGAAGGCCCAAAAAAAAACAAAAAAGGGGCAATGCTACTATCCTTTTTTTCCACACTTGTGCTTGAAAGCAGCACCATGTTCTTCATGTAGTGAGTCTCATATATTGTGCTTCAAAGTAGCACCTTGTTCTTCATGTAGAGAGTCTCATATATTGTGCTTCAAAGTAGCACCATGTTTTTCATATAGTGAGTCTCATAAGTTGTCTTTTTCATACTAGTGGGAATTTTTTGTTATAGAACTTGGCTTGTATATTCCTACGATGGGCTTCCTCAAATTCCTTAGGTCTTCATGAGCAAGCAAGTTGGATGCACACCCACTAGTTTTCTTTTGTTGAGCATTCATAGCTCTAGTGCATCCGTTGCATGGCAATCCCTACTCGCATTAACATCAATCGATGGGCATCTCCATAGCTCATTGATTAGCCTCGTTGATGTGAGACTTTCTCCTTTGTTGTCTTCTCCACACAATCCCCATCGTCATATTCTATTCCACCCATAGTGCTATATCCATGGCTCACGCTCATGTACTGCGTGAAGGTTGAAAAAGTTTGAGATTATTTAAGTATGAAACAATTGCTTGGCTTGTCATCGGGGGTATAGAAGTTGGGAACATCTTTGTGTGACGAAAATGAAGCATAGCCTAACTATATGATTTTGTAGGGATGAACTTTCTTTTGCCATGCTATTTTGAGAAGACATGATTACTTTGATTAGTATGCTTGAAGTATTACTATTTCTTTTATCAATATGAACTTTTATTTTGTACTCTTTCGGATCTGAATATTCATATCACAAGTAAGAAGAATCACATTGAAATTATGCCAAGTAGCATTCCACATCAAAAATTATCTTTTTATCACTTACCTACTCGAGGACGAGCAGGAATTAAGCTTGGGGATGCCTGATACGTCTCCAACGTATCTATAATTTTTGATTGCTCCATGCTATATTATCTACTGTTTTAGGCAATATTGGGCTTTATTATCCACTTTTATATTACTTTTGGGACTAACCTATTAACCGGAGGCCCAGCCCAGATTTGTTGTTTTATGCCTATTTCAGTGTTTCGAGGAAAAGGAATATCAAACGGAGTCAAAATGGAACGAAATCAACTGGAGAAGTTATTTTTGGAAGGAAACCCACCTGATGGACTTGGACTCCACATCAGAAGATACGGGAGGTGCTCATGAGGGTGGGGGGCGCGCCCACCCCCCCTGGGCGCGCCCCCTGCCTCGTGGGGCCCCCGTAGCTCCACCGACGTACTCCTTTCACCCATATATACCTACGTACCCTAAAACTTCCAGAACAGAAGATAGATCGGGAGTTCCGCCGCCGCAAGCCTCCAGAGCCACGAAAAACTAATCGGGATCCATCTCCGGTAGCCATCTTCATCATCCCGGCGCTCTCCATGACGAGGAGGGGGTAGTTCACCTCGGGGCTGAGGGTATGTACCAGTAGCTATGTGTTTGATCTCTCTCTCTCTCGTGTTCTTCTATGGCACGATCTTGATGTATCCCGAGCTTTGCTATTGTAGTTGGATCTTATGATGTTTCTCCCCCTCTACTCTCTTGTGATGAATTGAGTTTCCCCTTTGAAGTTATCTTATCGGATTGAGTCTTTTATGAACACTAGATGTATGTCTTGCGTGGGATAACCGTGGTGACAATGGTTAATCTATTGATCCACTTGATGTATGTTTTGGTGATCAACTTGCGGGTTTCGTGACACTTGGGAACCTATGCATAGGGGTTGGCACGCGTTCTTGACTCTCCGGTAGTAGCTTTGGGGCACTCTTTGAAGTACTTTTATGTTGGTTGGATGATGTCGGATTTCGGGTTCCGGCAGACCCTTGTGGTTCGAACACTGGGGTGCGCGCGGAGATCTCGCCCTCTACCTACCTGCACCTTGTCGCCTCGCTTGGATCTCAACTACGAAAGGAACAACACAAGAGACACAAGGTTTATACTAGTTCGGGCCACTATTGTGGTGTAATACCCTACTCTAGTTTGTGGTGTGGTGGATTGCCTCTTGGGCTGACGGTGATGAACAATACAAGGAAGAACAGCCTCGCGAGGGTCTGTTCGTGGTTAGTGCGATGAACTGCTAGGGGGAGTTCAGTCGCTCTCTCTCTCTCTCTCTCTCTCTCTGGATGCCTCTACCTTGCGGGTGGCTAGTCCTATTTATAGGCAAAGGCCATGGGCCTCTTCCCAAATATTGAGCGGGAAGGGCGCCAACAATTGGCCATTTTGAAGGGGAACATCTAGTACACTTATCCTGACTAAAGTTGGTCCTCGCCAGTCAAAGGCTGTGGCGGTGACGCCGGCTTGGGCTCCACAATGGCTTCCTCCCTGCCGTTGGGCTGGTCTTGGTCTTGTTGCACCGAAATGGATGCCTTTGCTTGATACTCTCGCCTGCGCTTGCTCCCTTTGCACCAAAGAGGAAAGGAGGACATCTGCTGGGCTGGGCGCCACTTGGCGCCCTTGGTCGTCATGGCTTGCGCCATGGGCACCTCGTGAGGTACCCGCCTTGATCTCTCCGCCTCCTCGCGAGCCACCTGATGAGGCCGTGCTCGAGGAAGCTTCTGTTGTATGCCTCATGAGGCTTGGCCTCGCGAGGTCTTGAGCTTGTCTTGATGAAGATGGGCCTTGATGGGCCGCCTTGAGCCACGCCGCAGCGCAGAAGCGAGCAAGTCTGGGTACCCCCGTTCCCAGAACGCCGACAGATGAATATGAGATTGTGTGATGCATATCATATAATCATGCCCACGGATACTTGAGGTGACAATGGAGTATCTAGGTGACATTAGGGTTTTGGTTGATTTGTGTCTTAACATGTTATTCTAGTACGAACTCTTTTATAGATCGATCCGAAAGAATAACTTTGTGGTGGTTTCGTACCCGACCATAATCTCTACGTTTGTTCTCCGCTATTAGTGGCTTTGGAGTGACTCTTTGTTGCATGTTGAGGGATTGTTATATGATCTATCTATGTTATTATTGTTGAGAGAACTTGCACTAGTGAAAGTATGAACCCTAGGCCTTGTTTCCTATCATTGCAATACCGTTTACGCTCACTTTTACCACTTGTTACCTTGCTGTTTTTATATTTTCAGTTTACAAAAACCTATATCTACCATCCATATTGCACTTGTATCACCATCTCTTCGCCGAACTAGTGCACCTACACAATTTACCATTGTATTGGGTGTGTTGGGGACACAAGAGACTTTCTGTTATTTGGTTGCAGGGTTGCTTGAGAGAGACCATCTTCATCCTACGCCTCCCACGGATTGATAAACCTTAGGTCATCCACTTGAGGGAAATTTGCTACTGTCCTACAAACATGTGCACTTGCAGGCCCAACAACGTCTACAAGAAGAAGGTTGTGTAGTAGACATCAGTGGCCCGTGAGTTACATAAGTAGTCAAGCGCGAGGAATAACTTTGGTAACCGGGGGTGTACAGGAGAGTCAGGTTTCGATCCTGTGGAACTGTGGGTTATGGGCCCACCATGTGGGTTAAGTAGGAAGGGCGGTAACGTCTTGCACGATCGCATAAGAAGGACATGTTAGAGCATAGTCTGTCAGTTATGTTGGCAACAATGTCGGTACCAAGGGCGAGGGACGAAGAGAACCATTTTCCTGCTCGTTGAACGAGGCGGACCAATAGGCAAAGTTCTCGTCCATCGGCGGTTACCGGAATGTCATCAACAATAGTAACAGGGTCTTACTAACGACGTGGTACCACAAGGTTCTTACCTAAGCAGTGGATTATCACTGCTTAGTTAAGTCAGATTACCAGAAAGGTTAAACAAAACAATAGAAAGGAAAATACGATTATCAGATTAATCAGAACAATGGAAAGGAAAATGTGTTTAAACACATATTTTAGGGGTATATCCTTCCCAAGGACAAGTAAAGCATGACATCCATGACATGATATAAAGTTGAAAACCCTTTAGGTAAAGGGAGATAAACATCATGACATTACCCATACAACAGTGTTTGGATAATTGATAAGGAAAATTTAGCATTGTGCTTCAAATGTTTTTATTGAAAATCGGAGTACCACAGACATGCTTCGAGATAGCATCGACATGGTCTTCAAGCAAAGGTCGGACTTTGGATATGCAAAGGATCCATCAGGAACAACTTATAGAATAAGTCTTACAATTTCCTCGTGGAAGAATGGCTAACCTTCTTTGAAAAGGAATCTATAACAATAGGGCCTCCGCCAGTGTGCTAAGGCACGACATCACCTTACCAGGTCACATAAAGACCAATGTTATAACTCTTGAAAATATGTTCCAATCGTCATATCTGACCGAGATTCAGATCTGATTGGCGTCAGGATACCTCGGACTCGGGACGCCTGAGAAGAAAAGGTGCAGCACAATTGACGAGATGACATTATAAGATTCTCGGGCAATGAACTATGGAAACAAGTTCCAAAACAAGATTTCATCGGTAAACCAAGGAGAGGATGAGGAGGTGGCTGATGAACTCAGCGACAATTCATCAAGATTTCCTAAGGATGGATTTCCACAATTAAATATTGAACGAAAATGCACCTGGAAATATGGACCAAGTAGGACGTTCAAAGTTAGAATGGTGATTCGATAACCGATAGTCCATGAATGAACGGCCGACCATTAACTTCAAAGCAATAAGGTTGCTAGAAGGGCAGAATCCAAACAGCACTGTTCACTTATTGGTACCCCGATTGGAATCAACACGAGGACCAAGAAAGAATGGTGATGGTGGGAAGCATCACTGTATCACAACTTCTTAAGAGGTGGTGTAATTCTCACAACATTGATGACATAAGAGATGGTAATGTTCCGAGTAAAGAAGAACAATTGCTGGATGGCAGGGAACTCAAGGTACAGCCACAACACAAACAAGTTTGTGTTGGAAAGAAGGCAAGGAAGTAGTCAATGACAACAAAAATTACCGAGGGACAAGGATGATATTTCTCATCATGGATTTGATTGATATCCAGGAAGGAGTCAAAATGTTGATGATAATCACAACAAATTTTGTCGAGAGGCTCCCTGAAGATGTAATCGATCGGCGATAACATCAAGTCAAAGGAATTTTGAGGCGGAAGGTTATCGGAACCACGAATATGACACAATCTCCGAATCAGGCTTGCTATTCAAGGTGAAATGATATGACGAGGAAGATCGACGTAAGCTTAGCTCATCGTCGAAAATTGTGCTCCGGGAAGGACCAGGTAGCATAGTTAAAATTTACCACGATAATGATATAGCCGATTAGGCTAGGAATGGCTCGAAGTATTATTAAACTCGTAAGCAACGAAAATTTACTTAAGAGTAAGAATCAGAGTGTGGGATCGATTCACTTATCAGTGTGATCGGTTGACAAACAACCCAGAACCCATGAAGTGACAATGACAGGGAAAGGTAGTGTTCATAAGATTGGTGCAATGGCATGATATCCTCGAGATACCAGGGGTAATACTCGAAGGTAGGTCATAATAGAGGTTGGCCAGGCGTATTGACCTGCAGAAGACAAGTGATTTAACTTGTCCAAGAAATGGGACCAAAGAAGAACGATCATGGTCGGAACCACGGTTGCGAAGGATCAATTCACCGATACCAGATGAACTTATAACAAGGGGTAATTATTTTTATGAGCAGCTTCCATGATAAGTTCTACATCGGGTCCATGGGCATGAACACAAAGGTTCAAGGTCGACTCCCACTTCTTCAATGCATAACCTTTCATTCACTCCTCGTTTTCGAAGAAATTGTAGTGCAGAGGATTTATCTGGCGAAGTACCAGGAGAGTAAGGATCGTGAGAACTCTCGGGTTCACACGGATTATGGAAGGCATAAGTTCAACCCATCAGGGCATTTTAGGAACCTATTCCACAAACTTGAGGAGTAAATTACTCAAGCTCGGAAGTAGAGCATGGCTAGCAAAAAGCAAGGGGATGCAATTTATCAAAGGCATTACGTATCAAGGGAAAAACTCAAGGCTCCGAGAATAGGTAGGAACGGTCAGATAATAATCCGCCAAAGGATATGGCGGACCACAAGGAATCTAATGTTATCGATGCTTCACCAGAGGAAGAAACGTGCAAAGGCATCGAAATATATAATTATCTGGATAATTACAAAGCTTAAATGCAAAGGAATTATGATTTCCAAATCGGGGGGTCAGAAGCAGAGGCTCTGATCAAAAGACAGTTGAGTTGAATCGACATAGATCGGCAATCAATCAAGGTTTGATTTGCCGAGAACCAGCTCATGTTTGAAGTGACATCTGAGCAAAAGGACGAATTTCATAAGGATCAACCGATGATTGTGTGCATTCACACACATGTTGAATCAATAGGATCAGGAAGTCAACCACAACGGATTTCAAATGGATATTGCTAGACATATGGATTTAACCATAATGCAGGCAGACAAGACTTTCAGGAGTACTAGGCTACAGAGGATCTTTGGGAGATCGAATTGCATTCGAATAATTTTGTGAGACATAAGATCAACTGGGGATGAACGAATCCTCGATAAGTGTGAGGAATTTTTTGTAGGGTTATTCATGAGGAAAAGAGCTGCAAGGCAGTCGGAAAAAGATTCTCGAAAGTCACAGAATACTTTCGGGTATCTTGTAATATCAAGAGCAACAGGGAATGACTGTATGAATGACAAGTGTACATAGTTATCCATAAGGATATATCGGTGCTAGGGAATTGCAAAAGCGACGGGCACAAAGTCTCAAGAGAACAACGTAGAGTATCTTCAGAATCTTCTGGTGCAGCAGGCGATCATCTGTAATAAGGGGCTCTCCGGGATGAAGTAGTTACGAGATCCTAATGTTAGAGTTAGCAAAATCGTTTAACCCGAAAGGAAGAGAGATCAGAGTCCCAGAGTATAGATGAGGAATAAAAGGTCCTAATACCACCCAATGGTGACGTGGGCCCATGGGCCGCACAGCCATGTTAGTAAAACAGTTTTCATCGACTAGACTCAACTACGGCCAAGGAGTTGGAAAGGGGGCTACCTACAGGCAGTCGGCTCTGATACCAACTTGTGACGCCCCCGATTCAATCGTACACTAATCATGCACGCAAACGTGTACGATCAAGATCAGGGACTCACGGGAAGATATCACAACACAACTATAAAACATAAATAAGTCATACAAGCATCATAATACAAGTCAGGGGCCTCGAGGGCTCGAATACAGGTGCTCGATCATAGACAAGTCAACGGAAGCAACAATATCTGGGTACAGACATAAGTTAAATAAGTTGCCATAAGATGGCTAGCACAAACTGGGATACAGATCGAAGAGGCGATGCCTCCCCGCTCGAGATCCTCCTAAACTACTCACAGTCGCCGTCGCCGGGCTGCACGTAGTAGTAGGCACCTCCAACAGTAGTAGGAGTAAGTCGCCGACGGTGGTGTCCGCTCTGGACTCCAAAGATCTGGTTGCGACAACCGTAAAGAAAGGAAAGGGGAAAGGGGGAGAAAGCAACCGTGAGTACTCATCCAAAGTACTGCAAGCAAGGATCTACACTACATATGCATGGGTATATGTGTAAAGGGCCATATCGGTGGACTAAACTGCAGAATGCCGAATAAGAGGGGATAGCTAATCACGTCGAAGACTACGCTTCTGGCAGCCTCCGTCTTGCAGCATGTAGAAGAGAGCAGATTGAAGTCCTCCCAGTAGCATCACATAGCATAAACCTACCCGACGATCCTCTCCTCGTCGACCTGTGAGAGAGCGATCACCTGGTTGTATCTGGCACTCAGAAGGGTGTGTTTTATTAAGTATCCGGTTCTAGTTGTCACAAGGTCAAGGTACAACTCCAAGTCATCCTGTTACCGAAGATCACGGCTATTCGAATAGATTAACTTCCCTACAGGGGTGCACCACATAACCCAACACGCTCGATCCCATTTGGCCGAGCACACTTTTCTGGGTCATGCCCGGCCGTGAAAGATCAACACGTCGCAGCCCCACCTAGGCCAACAGAGAGGTTAGCACGCCGGTCTAAACCTAAGCGCACAGGGGTCTAGGCCCATCACCCATAGCACACCTGCATGTTGCGAACGCGGCCGGAAGCAGACCTAGCCTAGCAGGCGTTCCACTCCAATCCGGCATGCGCCGCTCAGTCGCTGACGTCACGAAGGCTTCGGCTGATACCACGACGTCGAGTGCCCATATCTTTCCCATGTAGTTGGTTAGTGCGTATAGACCAAATGGCCAGACTCAGATCAAATACCAAGATCTCGTTAAGCGTGTTAATGATGTAACCGCGGACACCGACTGAGGCAGCCCACCTCTCACCTAGGCGGTCTCAACCTACCCTGTCGCTCCGCCACAAAGATCCACTCATGAGTACTCCCACGAGCCGACCCGACTTTAGTCACCACGGTATCATGTATAGTATATAGATATACCCGTGATCACCTCTCGAGTGATCACGGCCCGATAGTATAGCAAGGCGACGACAAAATGTAGGGCCACAGATTGAATACTAGCATCCTATACTAAAGGGTAGGATTGCGGTAAAGGTATCAACAGAGTAGCAAGGACGGGCTATGCATCGTGATAGGATTAACGGAAAGCAGTAACATGCTACACTATTCTAATGCAAGCAGATAGAGAAGAATAGGCGATATCCGTGATCAAGGGGGGCTTGCACGAAGCTCAGCCGAGAAGGAGGGGTCGTCAACACCGTAGTCGTACTAGGTAGCAGCGACGTCGGTCTCGGTGTCTAGCGTGAGAAGAGGGGGGAAGAAACAATAAATACAATGCAAACAAATGCATGACGATGCATGACATGACAAGTAACGGTGCTAGGTGTACCCTAACACGGTAGTAGGTGATACCGGCGAAGGGGGGAAACATCCGGGAAAGAATCCCCGGTGTTTCGCGTTTCCGGATAGATGAACCGAAGGTGAAATGTTGCAGGTTCACTATGCTAGGGACGCGCGGCGGATGAACGGGCTGCGTATCCGAATTCGTCTCGTCGTTCTGAGCAACTTTCATGTAGAAAGTATTTTCATCTAAGCTACGGTTTATTTTATATGATTTTCTAAATTTTAAATCATTTTTAGAATTTATTTAATTGATTTAAACTAACATTATCCAGAATAGTGTTTGCTGACGTCATCATTACGTCAGCAGTCAACTGAGGTGTTGACTGGTCAACTGACGTGTGGGTCCCGTTCGTCATTGACTGTATAGTCTAATTAGGGTTTAGCTAATCTAATTACTGTTTAATTAAACTAACTAGTTAATTAGATTAATTAACTAGGATTAATTAATTTAGTTAATTAATTAATTAATTAAATCTATTTTTATTATTAGTATTATTTTATACATATATATTTAAAAAAAACGTTCGAGGCGGTGGCCCACTTGTCATAGGCCCGGGGCCTTAGCGGATCGGGCGCAGGCGATGATCTGGCAAGGCGAATCACCAACGAGATCTTGGTGCAGGCGGGCCAACATGATGAGGCCACCATGCTAAGCGGGCAAGGGGCCGAGCGGGGCAAACAAGGCGGGCGCGAGGTCGAGGCGGCGACGCCGGCAATGGGCGCCATCAAGACAGTAGCGCTGTGGCAATGAGGCCGCTGACGGAGGGGGAGGCGATCGGCGACCGTTGTCGCCGCCACGATGGCAAGCGGCTAGGTGCGCGGGCGAGATGGGCAAGAAGCAGCAGAACGGCAGATGAGCAATGGCGAGGCAATGCGCTGTAGCTGTGGCACGGCGAGGCGCAGCGAGGGTCGGCGATGGCCGAAGCGCGCTTGGCGCGGCATGGCGCCGTGAGCGCGATCGAACGCAAAATGAGCGCGCCAACCATGGCGAGATCGGCGGGACCGCGCAACCCGGGAAGAGAAGGGAAGACAATCGGCATGCATACGGGGATAGGGGAGAGAAGAGGCCATGGCCTCACCGGCGATCGTGGGGTCAAGGTAGTGGGGCGCGAGGTGGTTGACGGGGACAAGACGAGGTCGAGGCGGCGTCGATCCAGGGCGGGTCGTCTTGCTCGAGATGCTACAGTCTGAGCCCGATCCGATCTGGATCGGGAGTGGAGGAGGGAACGACGTGGGGGGAAGAGTGGGGCTTCGGATAGTGGTTAGGGTTTCGGGTCCAGGGATAAGGGGAGTGTGGGTGGGCCGGTTGGGCCTTTTGGCCTGGTGGCCTGCTGGCTAGCTGGGCCATTCGGCCCAGGGGGAGGGAGTTCTTCTTTTTGTTATATGTGTTTGTTTTCTTTCTTTTCTGTTTTTATTTATTCTTTACTGTTATCTTTTAGTTTCCTTTTTTTTAGTAAAACACGAAATGGCATCATAATTGATATTACCAAATATGCCACTGCCACATTAACTTGGACAACTAAATAAAATAGTTTAGTATTTTACAAAATACAAAAGGCATTTAATTAATTTATTTTGTTGCTGCTTTATTCATTTTTGAGTATTTACACATTTATTACAAGTGTGGTCTCTCCACCATTGTTACTTAGGATTTATTTGTCCCAATTTGAACATTTTAGTTTTAATGTTAGAAAACTTTTATTGTTTGCCTTTATTTTAAATTTGAATTTTGGACCGGTTTAGATCTAACGATAGACTAGCAACAGTATCAGAGGTGACGTGGCATCATTATGAAGGGGTTACTATAGCTTAATTACCAGGACGTCACACCAGTGCCCAGTACCCTCAGAGGTGACGTGGCATCATTATGAAGGGGTTACTATAGCTTAATTACCAGGGCGTCACACCAGTGCCCAGTACCCAGCCTGGCTACGTACGGAAAAGAAAGAAAGCCCAGTACCCAGTACAGGCTGGTTACGTACGAAAACAAAAGGATGCACAAAAAATAGTACCACCTAAGATAGAAAAATCTAAAAAATATAATATGAATGAACAGACCAAAAACGGAGAAACATACCTTGCTTTATGAAAAACACTTAGAAAAGAAAAGTAGGTAAACATATATGAATACATATTTTTGCGAGGAGGCAAAGGTCATATATTAAAATTGTTCATATGTACCATATATACGTGTCGACCTTCAAATACATTTGACGCACTAGAACCAATCATGTTATCACTTATGATGCATTTGCAGTGACTAAATTCCAACAATCATTTAATTACTTCCCCTTAGTGACAATTGTGTCGCGGGAGATACAAGAAAATCAAATTCATGTGGCTGTGGTTGTGTGCATCTACAATGTGGAGTTGGAGAAAAACTCTACCTCTCGTTTTTTGCATGGATTTTAACTGAAAATGTCCCTGGAATCTAATGGTGCCCTGTACACATGTTAAAAAATCACTTGAATATTTGAATAATAATCTTTGGTTTACTAATACTATTAACTAGTATATAGAAAACTCAGTCTAAAATCGATAAAACCTTAGTAGCACACCATCATGAATTTGATTTCAGTCCCCAGTTTACTCATGAGTATTAGTACACCATCAAGAACAAAATTATGTCCCGCAAAAAATAAAATCATAAAGCTCATTCTGGATTAGCTGTAGCTCCTTGATTTGTTTGTCTATTTAACCTGTTCAAGGTGAAATCAGACAAGGCTAACGGCAAATTATAATGCCCGGCCAGGCTCTCCAAAACAGAAGGATAATTATGAGCTTATGCATGCTAATTTTTTTTTCGAACCGGGCTTGAACCCCTTTCCATTGCAAATGAACGGAGATACATCAGTTCCAGAAAACATTTCAGAGAGAGGGAAAGAGGTAAAGCGAGTTCGGGCATTGCTAGGAAACTCACTGCACCACGCCCGACATCAAGACGAGTGACAGATTGGAGAAGCGCGGATGGCCAAACTGTGGCCTTTGTACACTTTGCAAGCAGGAGCAAGAGTCTGTTGACCACCTTTTCTATAAATGTCGCTTCTCTATCCGCCTATGGGGATTAGTCAAGGACTGGCTGCAACTGGTGAGCATTGATACTTCCTCATGGCACCTCTCAAGCAACATCGAAGGGTGGTGGGTGGGCCTCTCCGATACATCTATCCCCAACAGGAAGGCGATGGCCTCGCTCACCATGCTAGTCGCCTGGACCATTTGGAACGAGAGGAATGCGCGAGTGTTTCGTCAGAAGAGTGCTCCGCCGACGGTTCTACTCGCCAACATTAAAAAGGAGGCCACGCTTTGGGTATCAGCGGGTGCAACAAAGTTGAGATACTTGATGACGCGAGAGTAGTTGGTCACCTTTATTTTGGGTGTTGCGGTGCTGTCAGTGTTGTAACACAAACATAAATTCTATTCCTCTTATTTAATGAACGAGGCAAATCTTTTGCCTCTTTTCAAAAAAAAAAAAAAGACGAGTGCGTGCGATGGGGCGAAAACCTAAACAACACCAATATAAGTCTGCCTACAGGAACAGTTCGACACAAACCATAAGGGCAACTTCGACCCAAAACGAGATCAAGAACATGCAGGCGAAGACCAAAACACCATCAACTTCGTATGGAGTTGCAGTAGCTCGAAGCTATCCCCGGCGCGATCGGACGTCTGATTGCTGCGCACGTCTTCATCATCTGCATCGTGCTTGACCTGAGCATCTCAGCCCCCGCGCGAAGCTCCTTGCCATCCTCTTCTTGCTGTAACCCTGCCCAATATAAGAGAAACGAGCACATAGCAAACACAATCTCAAACGGCGTTCTGATTTGCTTCTTTTCAAAAGTTGCTCTGTTTCGAGCCAGCCAAATGGACCAACAAGCCGCAGCATGACCAACAGTATAGAACTTAGCTCCAGCAGGGAGAAAAGAGTAGCACCAAGCATAATATTGCCATTGGTTGCTGGGACATCTATCAGTTCCCAGAACCATTTAACTCAATAACAGTCGCGTAAGGAGCGATCGCTGGCGATGTCCACGTAGGATTAGCTAGCAGACAAACAAGTTCGCTTCATCAAGAAGAAAGAGAGAAAGAGATTGGCCAGTGGCCCAGCCCCCAATCCCCACCCCCCGATTTCTCTCCCTCTCCCTTTCCCTCGTCTCTCGCCGCCGCCACCACCGGCGCCCTCCCCCCGCCGCCGCCACCACTGCCGCCCAGGCGTGGCGCTGCTCTTCCCCACCCGGAGACCTGTGGCCTTTGCCGTGGCTCGCCGCGCGGCTCAGCAGCGTCGTGCGCCGTGCTCAGGAGTGCCGCGACACCGTGTACGGCATCCTCGACGGCGTCGTCCAGGAGCACCTGGAGAGGATGCACGGCGGCGGAGGCCGTGACAAGGACCTGGGATCGTGGTGATTTCGAGCAGGGCGGCGGGTGTCTAAGAAGTGAGAGGCGGGTGGTCAGGCCGGGGGAGTTACAGGATTACCTCGCAGAGCCGGAAATATGTCGTGAGGGAGATCCAGCCGGCGCCGGACAAAGCAAGGGATTTCCCCTGGATTCGGCGGGGTCCAAGTGTGATCTGAAACTACCAGCGGCTGGGCTACGATGTATGTAGATGTATTATTTTTATGACTGGATCTATTGATTTAGAGGGAGAACACAGGATTGATCTGTTAAGTTTGTTTTAATATGCACTGGCCTGTGTTTTGGTTGGTGTAGTATAGTTTTCTTATTCTCATGGATTCTGAATCGCGATGAAATATGTGGTGATTAATTCTGGGTGATGTAGTTTCGGTCGGACATCCTCTTCGTTTTGCATACTGCAGTGTTAGTGTTTGTATAGAACGCTGGATTGAGCATGAACTGTTGTTTTGGATTCAGACTAGCAATTATATAGAACGCTGGATTCGGCAATGTTTGCCAGCCGCAGTGCATTCAGAATCATGATGAAATATGTGATGATTAGTTTGGGGTGATGTAGATTTGGTTGAATATCCTCTTCATCGTGCATACTATAGTGCTGGTGATTATATAGAATGATGGATTGGGCATGAACTGTGGTTTTGGATTCAGGCTAGTGATTATATAGCTGGGTGCGGGGAAAAGGATGGAATCGACGTGCTGAAGTAGGCCCTGGCTCGGGGAGGCGACCTCCATCGCCGCCATGTGAGGAGCAGGGGTGGAGGTTACTCTCGGGGACGAGAGGAGCACAACAGGGGATTATTCAGAGGGTAGGCCAAGGGACAGCTGAATCGAGTCAAGGTCGTCAGGTACTCTCGAGCTCGATCTTGTGCGGCACACGAGCCATGTTGGGCTGCTTGCTGATTTGCATTTCATGCTTTCTCGTTTCCCGTCCAAATGTACTGTTACTTTTGGATATTGATAGAGCAAGCACGTTCATGGCTTTGTGTGATTTTCCTCACTGATTAGGGTGTCAATCCCGTGTTCATCCTATAAAATACGGAGCGGCAGGGGCTCTACCCGCACCCAGACGTCGACCTCAAGAAGCTGCGCCGGCTCATCCTCGAGGCCCAACGACCCCAGGCCCGACCTCAATGAGTGCCCAATCTGCTTCCCGGTAGTCCCCTTTCAGTGAGTTTCTCCTTGTTCTTCCAATGAATCCAACAATAGGTAGATGCAAAATTCTGACTGCCACTTCTCCCCTGCGTCTTGATTGCAGTTCTATCCGAGCCACAGTTGACAAGTGCTGCGCCAACTGTAAATCTCATTGTTAGTGAAGAATACATGCTTGTTCTAATTGCACATGCATCTTCAGAATTACACCGGTTCTTTTTCATTTTTTCAGAAGTAGGGATTGGCTTAATAATTTACTCTCTTTTGAGAAAATCGATAGAGTTGCAGAACATTTTCTTTTAGTATCATGTACTATTCTGCATGTTCCATTAAAAATGGAAGGGTTACCTCCTGCATTGCAAGTAATCTTATTTGTTCTTTGTTATTTGTTTCTAGGAAACATGAATTGAGTGATGATACTATAGATTTCATTGGCCATGTGCTTGCTCTTTACAGGAATTATAGCTACTAAGCGAGCTACCACTTGATGCCTTAACTGAGGATTTTAGCTTTATCTTTCCCTCATCCTTGAACTTGTTGATTTTGTAGGGTTCTTGTGGATCGTGTTGGTCGTTCTGGGGCATTGGAGTGGGCCAACTACCTGACGACGGGCAAGATTGAGGTCTTGTTGGTGTAGTGATTGCTCGGACGTGATCATGAGGTGAGGCTCCTTTTCTTTCTTTTTAATTCATTTTTGTGATTGTTTCATTGTTCACAAGATAGGTTAGATTTTTGTGGCATATCATTATGTTTTGTCTGTTTGTGTAGACCTTTTCCTATTTTATTATTGACAGTGTGACGAGAAGTCAGAGCGACAAATCTGAAGCGACTCCTCCCTGGTAAGTTCCATGTACTGGGATTTTACTTCTTGATTTTTCTCTCTAAATGGTAGACTGATACTTGTTCTGATATTGTATTCTAGAACAATCCTATGTTTTGTTCTTGGTACTATAGAAGTGCATATCCCTTTTATTCTGATAGCAAGATGCTCTTAATTTTCAACCCAAATAAATGATAACTGGAACCCATGCATATTGTAAGTATGTGGTGTTGTTTTTCACTTTCTATAGACAACAGTAAAAATGAAATCTGATCCAAAAGTATGTGGTGTACAATTCATGGAACAACCTTACTGGGTTAATACCAATGAAATTGTTACATGAAGAGTTCTTTATTTGTGCTTTATAAAGTCAGATTAATCTTTATTTTTTAGTTGTATGCTTTGTAGATAAGTATAGTGACGCATGGTGCCCCGGCGTTTTAGTTTGTTATCTGGTCTTTTACACCCATTAGCAGTGAACTCATTTGAAGGTTGGAGGATCCATGTTGGAATCATTTGAGATCGTCGCATGAGTTTCTTCTGAAACTTTAAGATCTGGGATGGTGGATGTATTGAGCTTGAGGAGAAGATCAACCACTCCATCCACGATGACACACTCAACCCTAGGTATCTGCAAAACATCTTAGTTTCTATGTATTCCTGGGTCAGCTAGCTATTAGTTTTAAGTCACAACCTACAAATTTCAGAAATTCGTTCGATAAATATTTGAATATGATTCTTTTCTAAGAAAAGAGGCATACAATTTGGAAAATAGAACCTTCAGCATGGGTCTGGAGGTAGCAGCAACCCAATCAAGCTATACAAGCACCTGAGATCACTCTATGTGCCATGTCGCCGGTTGCATTTCCTTTGTGTTACTTCATTCCATCATAAGAAAGGTTAGTTTGAAATATGTGGCCATTGGGAGTTCAGAAATGTGGCAGATTTTTTCTTTAGATTATGCGCTTTGCATGGTCATCTATCTGTTGTGATGCCTGCATTCTAAAATCATATTTTGATGATGTGATTACTTCAGATACTTGGTGCTGGTGACTAATCGCATTTCGTATCTATTGGTGTCTGATCATCTGATTTTCTAAGTCTTCCCGTTGCTTACCCAAAAAGTCATACGAAGAGTAGTCAGATTTAGTGTGGCAGTTCTTATGCAACATTTATGTAAATATGTTGGCAGCTCGAATGCACTGATACGGATACGGGTATCAGTATCGGGCCAATACGGATACGTAAAGTTGTCATTTTCAAAAAGTGCCAATACGGATACGTTGTAGGTACTTGAAGCAATCTGGAGGAGATGAGAATGACAGATCTTCAGAGATCAGAGAAGAAAGGAGAGGAGATGAGCTTGGCTGGGCAGGAGAAATGGAGAAGAGAAGTGTCCATACTTGGCTGTTGCGTGAGAGGGGACGTTGGTGAGTAGGAGGAGGAGCTCGTCGCCGGCTAGCCTCCACCGCTGTTGGCCCTGGGACCTGGGTGAGCAGCCGCTGGCGACACAGCCGCGGCCTAGTGTGAGCATGGGAGGGAGGAAAAATGCTGTGAGGGAAAGGATGGGGGCATCGGGGCACTAGGGTTGCTGGTTGCTTCTTAACTAGGCTGAGCGGGCTCTTACTTGGGCTTGAAAAGTATCCAAAACGTACTGGCGAAGTATCCTTAGAGTATTGTAATTGTTTTAAATCATTTATTCTCGGATATTCCAATGATACGTATCGGGGGCGTAACGGTATCGGATACGGTATACGATACAGATTCGCTGGTCGGCTGAAGTATCCATGCATTTGAGGCTGGCAGAGTTCCTTCCATGGCTCCCAGCTTCTGTTTCATCTGACGAGCATCAAGATATATATTTTTGACCGTGGAGTATCGATCGAGATGTCCATAACTGCTTATGTAAAATAGTTCCTGAAGAGAAACTTCTTAAGCAGGTCTCACAATTGTGCTTCTTTACAGTTTCTAGCACTAACTTTGCTTAGTGTCCCGTTAACTTGCTTGGATCTAATATACATGCGCAAAAGTGTGTTCTCCCACGAGGTGTCTCAGGGCTTTGCCAGCTGCTACTGCTATGGATATCATCTGCTGCACGATTGCTAGCTTTCCTATGTTTGAGTTGTTTCTGCCATCAACTGGTTCGGAATAATTTTTTTATGTAACACTTGCTTGGATACGGTTCATACTTTCTAACTTAGCAAAGCTAATATGTTTTTGCATTATGGCAACTTTTCTTTCATAAAGGAAGGCCAATTTATTCATGTTTGATATGCATTCATACATAAAAGGCACCGGACCCATGAGCTTTACTGCCATTGATAAATGACGCCATGTAGTGAGATGTTCACACAAGCAGACCAAACACAAGCTGGCAAAAAAGAGCAGAGAAGGGGTGCACACAACCTGGCACCCCCCCATTGCACCTCTCAGGCTTATTTGGCACTTTATCTTGCACTGTTCTATATTAGACAGTTCAGATTATTTTTCCAGGCAGTGTACAGATGTGTATTATACTGTACTTACTGCTTATCATCATCTATATGACCATGTCATACTTTTGTGCAGGATCGGATAGATGGGAGGTGGGACGCGATTTTGCAAGTACAGACAGAAAAATGCAGTATGTTTCATTATCTTATCATTGTACCTTTTCTCTTTTCTGTTCAGGTGGATCTGAATATATTCCAGACAGAGGAATTATTTAGAGACTAAAGGTAATATGTCTGATAAAGCATAACTGCACCTTTTCTACTATCTTCTGTAGTATATTTTGTTACAAAGATTGAAAACATAATATTGGTAGAAATGATTTCCATTTGTTCGCCATGAACCTTGCAGTTGGCTTGCTTCTGCACTAGGGGAATGCTTGCATTAGATCATCAAAGTTAATTACTATTATATCAGTATCTACATGTTAGATGTGTCTATAGTGATTGAACAACTCTCATTAATAGATGTAGCCATCGAACAGAAGGCGTTTTTTTTAACTCAGTTATAATGATGGCGTCTATAGTGGTTGTGCTCGACGAGATCCTCCCCAACCTGACCCCTCATTCTTCCTTGTCTATATGATGCAGGTGCTCCTTGCCTCTTCGCCCCCGTCCCCCTCGAAAGGTCACAAGCTGCCATCTTTAATATATTTTGTCAGTAGGTTGAGATCTCCTCTGTATGATCTGAGACTTAACTATGTACTGTTGATTTAGGGCATGATGATTGGTGATTGATTTCGATTGCATGGGAATTCAGGGAAGAGCAATGGAAAAGCTATGGGGAACTTGTGTATTACTGGCGCCAGCAGTAAGGATTTCTTTTGAGCTTCACTTTGCTTCTCCTTAATAATTGGACATGCTTGCTATGCATAATGAATTTTGATATTTTGACGATATTATATCATGCAAGCATTGTTGTTTCTAGTGGCTGTAAGGATTTCCTTTGGGCATATTTTCTTCTAGCTTAATTAGTCTGGATCGTTGATTTTAGAAACAAGATTCAGACTGTTCCTTGTATTAGCACAAATCAGGTAAGAATTGAATTATTGTACTTAAAACAACCTGAATGTCTTATGCCATGCAAAAGCAGATGCTACATTTCCTTTCACCTCCTGTTTGGCCAAAGCAACTACCTATTGTGGTCTTTTGATGTTGTACTGGTTGTGTAAGAGTTGTTGTTGCGGTGTTGCCAGAGCCAGTGACTTAACCGGAGTTGTTGCCGGCGGCAACATTAGCGGTGGCGGGAGGTGACGGTTGGGGAAGGAAACTTTCTCCTGCCAAAAAAAGTATTGGGAGGGAGCAAAACCTCCCAAAGCTGTTTTTTTGGGAGTTCCCAAAATTTCTTGGTAGTTAGAAGGGGTACTGGGGATGAGTTAGATGGGTCTAACTCCCAACCGTGGCAATTTTTGGGGAGGTAAGGATTTTTTTGGTCTGGTTAGAGTTCCTTTTAGAAGCTGGGAAACTAGATATAAATCGAAACACATTGGTATTTGTATACATGTTCTTAAAATTTGATAAATACTGAACTTACTACAATATAGCCAGTGTTACTTATACCACTGTGCTCGACTGATAATGCAATTCTGTGTTTGTGGAACATCAGTAATCTGAAATTGTTAAACTATTTCTGAACACAATAAAGTGATCATTGCGTCTTGCACTGCTGAACTAACATGAAGCTATTATGATCGGCTGCTGGTAGATTAATGCAATATCAAAGGTGAACCAAGTTCAGTTAAAACTTGAAGAAACCAGAATTTTTAATCTTCACTGATTTATGGTGTTAAATATTGAAGGTCGGCCATGGAATCTGAATGGTTATTTGCTTACGACGATAATAAAATCCTAGCTTAGTAGTGTTTTCCAAAAACTGGTTGGTGGCCTGGTGCAGATCCCATATAAAAACATTTATAGCACACATTATTGTTGATCTATAAAGCAGCTTGGTGGTGTGAGTGTTGTTTGTGTAGGTTGTATGCTTCTGCCTTGTACCTCTACATTGTTGTTATGAAACAAGTTCTGCTTGCAGCCGAGGTCCGTTTTTCTTGGGTAAACCTGAGGGCCACCATGAGTCAGAATGTGACCTTATTTCATCATCAATTACTAACAAACCTTGCTTGTTTTTAGTTAGATTTCCACTTACCAGTCGCTCCTGACCGAATCATACACTAGCATAATATTTCATTCTGGTAGTAATTACTTGTAGCTTGTGTGTTGAAATTGTTATTCATTCATGTCTGGTTTATACATTTTATGCATACACTAATATTTCCTCTGGTGTAAGCAAGTAACCGTTTGGATGTATAGGTTGATGGAATGGGGTTTGCAACCGCTGGATGTGGCTACAGAGGTCTTTGCGAAGAAACAGGGTCTGAAACTGAGGTCACCGGTCAAAACGCCTTCCACGCAGAGAAGGGCAAGTTCTCTAACCAAGAAGATACTGCTGTTAGCCGATAAGAAAACCAACTCAGCTACAAAGGGAAAAACCACAGCACAAAAGAAGAGAGCATCTAGCAACACATATGACGACGAGGACGGCGACTTTGTCAAAACCAACTCAGCCACAAAGGGAAAAACCACGACACAAAAGAGAAAGAAGGCATCTAGCAACACAGATGACGACGATGACGACGACGACGGTGACTTTGTCATGCCTAAGAAGCCCAAGAAGCAATAGATTTCTTAGCTAAGTATCTGATCCTTAAACAAGGCATGTGTCCTTTGTGTTACCATTGACATTGTGCTAGGTCAGTATAACCTTAGGAACCGATGAGACTTTTTCTTCTTCTTCTGTGCACTGACGCTGTGATGGGTATGAACTTCTGGAACAAAACTATTTAGGTGTGAAGCGATGCAATGATTCCATGTCTTCCAGTACTTGCGTAGATTCATGTTATCCATCGTGAACTTTAGGAAACTATTGACATGTCTTGCAGTACTTGCGTAGTGATACATGTTACTCTTTTCGCTTTGAATTCTACTGAGGCTGACAAACCAGAGCATCATTTTCTACCCAAAAATTACTTCGTTTCCTGATTATTATTGGAAATGAAAGCTAAATGTTTCTTCTCCATTTTCCCATCAAACGACAGATGAATGCTTTCGCACGTAGTAATATAGCATCTCCCCCAACCAATGCATCTGCACCCCATGACCAAGATCTTCAAATGTCCACATAGACTGTGTATCCATGACAAAGGTCTCTTTTCTGTTATAAAAAGTGACTTCCTCCTTCTTTTCCGTAGATAAATTTCTGATTGAGGAGAGTATATTCCTTCGTGTGTTGTTCAGTATAAACCACAGAGTTGGTTGTACCCTGAGTTCTATCTGAGCCTCAACTGGTGTCTCATTCTCAGTCAAGAATGCATGCTTGTTCTAATTGCACATGCATCTTCAACATTACCCTGGGTTTTTTCATTGTTTTCAGAAATGGGAATTGGTTTAATAATTTACTCTCTTTTGAGAAAACCGATAGTTGCAGAACATATTATTTCAGTATCATGTACTGTTTTGCATTTTCCATAAAAAAATGAAAGGATTACCTCCTATATTGCAAGTAATCTTATTTGTTCATGAATTTAATGATGATAGTACAGATTTAATTGGCCATGTTCTTGCTCTTACGATTGATATATTGTTAAAAGCATGAAAGTATGCCCTGCCTGAAGATCTTAGCTTCCTTTTTCTTGAGAAGGTAGAAGGTTTCTGGCCTGTTAACATCGATATAATTTCTACGATCTGCTACCCTTGTATATTTTATCTTTGGTTAAACCAGAAGCTATTGACGTTGGTCAGGAGATCTCTCTTAAGTTTCAGATGTGGATGAAATGCTTCTTTCTAGATGTTTAGTCCATCAAGTAGTTTGAACTCATTTGGCTCCCAATCCGCTTTTAGCTCTAATGATTTGGATTACCACTTTCAAGGGCTTTGGCCTGCTTTATGCTCATTGGTTAACAAGATTCTCAGTTGTACAAGCATGTGTGGCAGAAAAAAAAACAGCCGAAGGGGCGCCTCCCACCTGGCACCGCCCAACTTCCTCTTAAGCGGCGCCACCCGGTGGCGCCCCAACCGCTAGTCCCCACAAAGTGCCACACCACCCTCGCAACAGGGCATGAAAAGAACAAATGTTGTGAAGTTTCTACTTCATTGCAAAACGAGCAACAGGGATTTCCTGGCCACTTCTTTTTCTTCATCACTTGCCTAGTGAGCACAGCATCCTGGGCCAACTGCCACATAAATTTTTTGATTTTAAGAGGAACTTCTGCTTTCCAAATCCATCTATAATGACAACCGCTTAAAGGGGTTTCAAGCCATTTATACATGGATTTAGTGGTGTATTTACCGTTGCCATTAAACCCCCAGAACACCTGATCGCCCCCCTCGCACAGTTGGATCTCAGAGATGACTCTACTCATTTCATCCCACTGCCCCCATCAACTCAGGGTTGAGTCTATGTCTAAAGGAGGCCTGAGCATTCAAAAACTTGAACTTGTCAACCGTGCAGTCCTGGTCATTGCGCACATCAAAAAGAATGGGAAACTGCTCCTCGAATGGGGGTGAACACTTGATAGAATCTATCCAAACTCTAGACAAATCCCCAGATTTGATACTGATCTTCCTACCAGCCGTATATAAAGATTTAACTTTCAATAGAGCTTTCCAACAAGGGGAATCATAAAATCTAGGCATAACAGATGCCACTGTCTTGTTTTTCAAATATCGTGCTCGGACAATCCTCTGCCACAAGCCCTCTTGTGTCTCAAGCTTCCACCACCATTTAACCATCAAACTTATGTTCTGTTTCCTCAGGTCTTTGATCCCAAGACCACCTTTATCTTTGGATCTGCAAATCCTATTCCATTTAACTAGATGATACCGCTTTTTCTTGTTGCACCCTTGCCAAAAGAACTTACGTCTATGTTTATCCAGCCTTTCAATGAATGTTTTGTTCATAAGCCACATAGACATATGGTACAAGGAGATCTGTCTGACCACAGAGTCCAGCAAAGTGAGTCTACCACCCATCGAGGCAGCATTACCAATCCAGGCTTCAAAATACTTAAGGTATTTGTCCACAATGAATTCCCAATCAGAATTCCTGAGGTTGGTATAGCTGACTGGCATTCCAAGGTATTTGATGGGGAAGCTACCAACATCACAGTTAAACAAATCAGCATATTTTTTCACAATGTCATCATCCCCACCCACAGTCAGTATTTCACTTTTTTGGAAATTTACCTTCAACCCAGACATCATCTCAAAAATATACAGCAACAACTTCAGGTTAGTTGCTTTCTCTATATCGTGCTCTAGACATACAATCGTGTCATCTGCATATTGCAGGACCGCCACCCCGTTGGGGATGAGGTCAGAGGCCAACCCAACAATCAGGTTATTTTTCTGTGCATTAGTGATCATCTTAGATAGGCAATCAACAGCAAGGTTGAACAAGAAGGGAGAATGTGGGTCGCCCTGTCGCACTCCTTTCGCGCTTTGAAAGTAGGGACCGGCACAATTATTTACCTTAATGCTAACCGTGCCATTATGCAAAATTTGTTTGATACAGCCGCACCAAGTTTCACTAAAGCCTCTAAGTTTATGGCATTCCAACAAAAAATCCCAGTTTACTTTATCATACTTTTTCAAAGTCTAACTTCAGCACTATCCCCACTTTCTTTTTAACATGGGTGTAGTTCAAGAGCTCATGAAGAGACATGATCCCATCCATGATATTTCTCCCTTTGACAAACGCGTTCTGATTGATACTAATCAGTTTGTCAGCGTACTTCTCAGCACTACGGTCCAGAACCTTGGTGATGAGTTTGTACGGGCATTTCAACAGGCATATAGGCCTGAACTGCTGAATTTTCTCAGCACCCGAGGTTTTCGGTAGCAATGTGATCACCCCATAGTTAAGACACCGCACGTCAAGTTTTCCCTTGTGGAAGTGGCTAAACAGAGACATAATGTCATCTTTGACAATATCCCAGCAAACCTGATAGAATTCAGCTAGTATATTGTCCGAACCGGGTGCCCTATTTGTTGCCATAGCGAATAAAGCTTCTTTGACCTATGCCTCCGAAAATTCCTTACATAAGTCAGCATTATCCTCCTCATTCAGCCTCTCATCACCCGACCATGTGTCAGGGTCCAAGTGGAACCTGTTGCCAGGTGCTGGACCGAACAGGTGTTTGCAGAAATCTGTGGCATGTGCTATCAGATTATCAGTACCTTCAATCTCCACATCCCCAGATTTCAATGAATGTATAGTGTTCTTCCTCTTCCTCCCATTCGCTATTTTACGATAATAGTCAGTGTACAAGTCCCAACCAGCGTTCATGCGATTGTTGAAGCCAGAAAATTTCCTCATTCACCAAAATTTCATGAAGTTCAAAGCTCACATCTAATTTTATACTATATAACTCAGGGGACAAAGGGCCATTTTCTTCCATCTCTTCCAACATAGCTAGCTCCACTCTGAGCTCTTCCTTCCTCTTTTTCTCACGACCATATTTATCGGACCCCCACCCTTTGAAGTATGATTTGAATCTCTTCAACTTAATATTGAGAACATCAATAGGGTCTGTTGATCCTACTTTTCTAGCCCAGATCTTACTCACCGTAGGCAAGAAATTCTCATCTTTAATCCACGATAGATCAAAGCGGAACTCTCGGGGTTTAGGAGCCTCTCGCCCCTCCTCCCCGGATGAGAGCAATAAAGGGTTATGGTCGGAAATTTCCCGAACCAGTTTCCTCACGGACACCGTAGGAAACAGATCTTCCCACGCTTCAGACATCAAAATGCGATCTAGTTTTTCAAGGGTGGGGTGCGTCTGATTGTTTGTCCAGGTGTACATCCCCCCGCTTGTATGGATCTCACGCAACCCCAGAGTATTGATAATGGAATTAAAGAGATCAGTAGACCTACTACTGTGCATCTTCTTGTTCTTCTCACCACCATGTCTCAGGATGTTAAAGTCTCCACCTATGATATAAGGCACACTCATACTGCTACACATAGCAGCAAGCTCAATCAAGAAATCTTCTTTAAATTCCCCATGAGCCGAACCATAAACCACAATCAGCCCCCAACTAACTTTTCTTTTCTTGTCATACAAAGTTAACCGCAGAGCATATCTGCCTTTCTCATAGGAGACAATATCAAGGGCATCTTGTTTAACCCCACAAACAATCCCCCCGGACTTCCCTACGGATGGAATCCACTCCCAGTTAAACAACGAGAAACGATCAATCCTTCTAAGACATTTTTGGGTAATCTTTGCCTTCATAGTTTCTTGCAACCCAATAAAATCCAGGGAATGGTCACTTATGAGGTCGGAGAGGCAGGTGGCCATTCCTTTCTTGCCTACCCCCCTAAAGGGAGGCAATGTAGGGCCACAGTACAACTCTCCCATTTTGGCTGCATTTCTCTGGCTCCTAGTCACATGTCTAGGTGGCCTCACCACAGATCTTTTCTTATTTTTCTTTTTAGAATTTTTCTTTCCAAAAGACATGTTATCATACACCACTTCATCCTGGTCCAGCCAGGCTAGATTAATAGGAGAACTTCTTCCCAACCCATTGGTGACCTGCATGTCCTCCAATATATCCTGAGTATTATCCTCAATTCTCTTCTTCTCAGCTAAGTTCTCCCTAACTTTTTCTAACTCTCTAAGAACTTCAACACTATCAAAATCGTTATCAGGAATAATGACCCCCATCCCCTTGGCTTTGTCAACTAGCTCATTATTACTTAACGAGGCAAAAGAATTCTTACAAGGGACATGGGAGTTACCTTCTAGATTCCTTTGCTGCGCCCTGTGCATGGCCTTGGTTTCAATGTTCTCCTGCAATCCCTGGATGTTACGCTTGCTGTGCCTGAACCCCACCTCTGGTGCGAGAGGGGGAGTAAGGATAATCTCATCGTTATGATCAGGTGAAGGCAAATGTACCACATAATCATTGGACGCCTTCAGGCCCGGATCCACCTCACCTTCCACCTCCACCACCTGCTCACCACTAGCACTAGTCACAGCAACATAAGACAAGGATCGATGGGGTTTAGTAGGCACAGTTTTTACCTTCACTTCTGTGGGAATATTATCAGGTTCTTTGTTAGCATTCAGCGAAGCAGGACCTATAATCATCCAGTATGAGGCATTTCGCATTTTGCCACCTCCAGAAACCTCATAGTCTTTTGCCATGGACTCAATCAGAAGTGTTGAGTCCACATCACTTTCAGAGGACATGGATGGCTCTTTCTCTTGTGGTGACAGACGACAGGTCTTGCCACCACGATACTCGTTGCCATCTTTCACAGTTTTTGAAGATTCAGGCTTATCCCCTTCTTTTTCATGATCAGCTATTTGCGCTTAGGAGTCTGATCCTGTTTGGCAGGGCCTCCTGAATTAGTGACAACAACATTCTTATCCTCAATAGGGTTCCTTACCAAAATTTCTTCTACTTCATAGGTAAACTTATAAAAGCGCCCTCCCAACACTCCTTCCACTGTGGCAGGCAGCTGATCAACTGAGCGACATCCGATTTTGGCACGGACGGAAGATGATCTGTTTATGGTAGCCATATCCACCTCCAGAATAATTCCCACTAATCCTCCCACATATGCCACAGTTTTGTCACACCTTTTGTTCGGTGGGATCCTCCCAATCCTCACCCAAGCAGTTTCCAGGAGACCTTCAGAGTCAATGTCTTCAGACCAAGGCGAAAATTTGACCGACACCCCACATTTCTTAAGCTTGACATGTTCCAAAAACAGGGCTCGCTCAACTTACCTAGGATTTGGCATTCTCATTTCAAATTTCTTGGGGGCGAAGAACCTAGCAGAATATCGCCACCCTTGCCCCACATACACACTCAACTCATGCTCAATGTCTTTTGTGGGGGCAGAACCTTCTGTAATGGTGACTATCACATTGAAAATTCTCTCCCTGTTTTGCTTCTCAACACTATGATCAGGAATATAGAAGAACCCTTGCCCCTTCCCTTGAAAACCACACATCACAGGAGTGCATTCCCAAGGTAAAAATTCCACACAGATCACAGAAAGGTGTCCACGTTTCTTGCATCTCTCACACAGCGCTTGCGGACATCTAGCAGTATGATGCCCTACCAGATTACAATCTGGCAAGTCACAGAATGGGGATTGGGATTACCAGGCTGAATGTGAATACCACGCTTCCCCGGAGGTGTGGGGTTCCTAGCCCCAGCCGCACGTGGCTCAGCAGTGTTGCCGCTGCCCGTGCCCCACTTCTCCTGGTGTGCTGCGGCGGCCTGCTTCCCCTCGGCCGCCTCCTCCCATCTGCTCACATCAGCATCACCGGATCCGCAGGCCCTCGACGTCGAGGAGTTCCCCGTCTCCGTCTTGCGCGTCCAGACATGGCGCTCATAGCCACGCCCGCGCCCTCGATCGAAACGACCCGCGCCACGGCCATGTCGACCAAATCCGAACCCCTCCTCTCTCATTTTGCTGCTCTCTCTCGTGGTGGGTGAAAGAGATTTCGGGGAAGAAGCAGCTACTTGGGCGAAAGAGCGAGTATCACCATGGATTTTGCCTTCCCACCACGAGAAATCCTGAGGAACCCTAGATCTGGAACACGAACTCTCACCCCAGAAGTGCAAAAGGCTCTCGTCGAGATCTAAAATGGGGAAAGGGGGAGACGCGCCTGCAACCGGATTAATACCTGCGGCCCTTGGCGAAAACCTAGGAGCACGGGAATCATGGCGGTCCGATCTCCCCACCTCCACGTGTCGGACATCAGCCCCATGGCGGACCGGTCCACGCCCGAGGATCCCATGCCCATCTGTCGGAGGTGGGGGAGG
The DNA here is from genome assembly GCA_021605205.1 of Aegilops longissima. Taxonomy (NCBI): domain Eukaryota; kingdom Viridiplantae; phylum Streptophyta; class Magnoliopsida; order Poales; family Poaceae; genus Aegilops; species Aegilops longissima. Next base: position 178,104,383 of record CM038681.1, on the reverse strand, counting down.
GGGGGGGGGTGGGGGACGAGGCGCACCCCATCTGGCAATCGTGCCATGTAGTAGCCCTAGTCGCCGGTGCCGCCACCGCCTCACACTCCGGCGAACCCCCATCGACGGCGCCAGTACCAGGGATTCTCTCGCAAACCCTAGCAAAGTGACACGGGAACGAGACGAAACCTCCGAGGTCAATCGACTCACCTTCGCGCAGGAAACGTGCGTCCACCGTAGATCCGTTCCCCGCCGATGAGCACGATGTGCATCGCATCTCCACGGAGCCAGATCACGCCGTCCTCCAGCGAGATCCGCCGCGCGGTCACGAGGTCCGCCGCGTACAGCGCACGCCAACGCACGTCGCATGCCATCTCCTGCATAGAAGATCCTGGCCCCTGCATGCTAAATTGTACGTATAAAACATTTTCTTTCAACTGATAATCGAAATCAAAGTACTCCCTCCATCCCATAATATATATTCCCTCCGTTGACACTACGCTAGTGTCAAAAAACGTCTTACATTATGGGACGGAGGGAGTAAGAGCGTACGGACGGAGTAGTAGTTTACTTTTTTTTCAGGCTAATAAAGAGCATCGTAGAAGTTTAGACCAAGATCGATAGCTCAGGCACTCGAGCTTCCTAGCGTGGCAGGACCTCGGGAAGTGGTGCTTTTCTGTATCAGTGGAGATGCGGCATCCCTGAAGTAACATTACAGGTAAGCTCACCCGCAAAAAATAAAATTACAGGTAGGCTATGTCTGTTTATTATGATATCATTATTTGTACGCATATGGCAAATCACCTCAGTGACAGACTGCTGGTTATACAATACTAATCAAACATGAGCTAGCCTGGCCGAATGACAGTGGTTCGATGATCTCTTGCTCGAACACAACATGTTTTCTGGACTGCAAATCTGATACACCTTCCTTTCGAAATATAGAACATCTCTATAGGTTGCAAGTTCCAGCTAGAAGTTAAAGGCCATCTACTGTGTTAGGGAGCCTCGCGAAATGATGCACTCCTCGTCATCAAAGGAAAAACATTATGGTTTCGCTTCCTGACACGCTCGCTGCTCATGAGCATTCCAACTGAAGAACCTGAAGATCAACCTGGCAACTTTCTCAGCCCGAAAAGTGTGGCATTCATCGTAGTTGGAAAACCCAAATTTTCCTGTTGCACCACCCGAAACAACATCATCAGTGTCGGCGATAAAGAAGAAGCAAGCAAAGAAAGAGTGGACACGATTCCGCACACAACCGGAGAACCTAAAGATCAACCTGGCAACTTTCTCGGCCCTGAGAAGCGGCACAGAAGCAGACATCCTGATGCAGCCAGTGGGAGCTTTACAGGACAAAACAGGCGAAAGCTAAAAACCATTCCTGCGGCTATCTATCAGGGCAAAGTAGGAAGTGTAACTTTATCAGAGGAGAGGAAGCTGATATGCCCATTATCAACTTGACAGAATTTAAGAGGAATGCCGTCAAACTTCTTCTCTACCGTTTCCAGTTCATCCCTTGAAGGTGGCTTGTCTCTGCGCCAAATCCAACAACAAAAATGGTTTATGGCCAGCAATACCGATCGGCAGGTCATACTATACTTCTAGACGAAAGGCATTATGCCCGGCTTATAAATAAAGTCCCAACTCCCAAAGCCACGATAGCATATGATACAGCAAATAACCACACCGCATCGTTACGGCATTTCATCGAACAGGTGGCGTACCCGATCTCCTCCACACGCGTCGGCTCTCAGCTACGCCGGTGGTCAGCCAGAACTTCCCCTTGGTGTCCAACACCTCCGCCGCACCAGCCTCCTCCACCCACCGCGCCCGCCACGCCACATTCCTGCACCACAGCATATGCTGCCCCATGAAGGATCCAGAAGCGCACCAGCAGCACAAACAGATCAACCACAAGGCAGCACGCACCTGAACTGGGCTCTCGAGGACGAGGGTGCTGCGTCCGAGAGGAAGGGGTCTCCCCGTTGTCTTCCGCGGCAACGGCAGAGGCTGCCCCAGGAGCGCGTCCCCTTCGTCGCCGGTTGAGCCCCGCAGCCGCCAAAACTTATCAAAAAAGGCTTTCATCCCGCTTTATATTATAAAGCCACCGCACAATAAGCATCCAACAAGGTTCAACACAAACCACGCATACACACGGAGGTCCACAAGAACAAATAGGAGAAAGGGTCAATGCTGAGGGCACAACACAACAAGTCCTAAACCCAAAACACACACACCACAGGCCGCCAGTCGGACTAGTCAGGCTCTGGGGGAGGAGGCGGCAGCAGGGGGGCCAAGCGGAGCGCCATCGAGCAAAGATTGGAGAGCAGGGTGGTGATGACGTCCCAGTCCTGGGGGCGGCTAAGCGGCCGCCAGAGCTGCAGGTAACCACACATTTTGAAGATGCATCATCAAGATGCGTCGGAGGGGACCTTGAATAACAAGCTTATTGCGAATGTTCCAAAGCATCGGCGAGAACCCCAACGCACAGCCATCTAATATGGCGGTGGCGAGTAGGGGAGGCGTTGAGCTCGGCAAGCGGTCGGGAAGTTGGTATTACACCGTCCACCAACCGTTTGGGAAGCGAGCCCAGAGGAGGCGGGCAGCGTAGCACGAAAAGATGTGGTTGGCATCTTCAATCGTGCCACGGATGGGGCACATCCATCACCGGGCCATTTCTCTTGAAGACTTCAACCCCGGGGGAGGCGACCACGGATCCATTGCCACGGGAAGATCCCGATCTTCGCCGAGTCGGATGTCCCAGATCAAACTAAGCGGTTCGGGGCGTCGAGGAGCAATGGCGTTGTCTGGGGACTTCGTGGAGAAAGCGACCCGGAAGGCTTGAGGCGCCGGAGAGAACATCCGGTCCTCCACGGCGTTCATCGGCATAAGTGCGATGTCTTGGAGGAGGAGTCCCAGCGGCCACCTCGATGGGGCGAAGGGGAGCGGAAGGCGAGACGCCCTAAGTCAATAAGGGTCGTCTCGATAGAGACCCGAGGGTCAGCCGCAATGGCAAATAGATCAGGGAATCGCGCAGCCAGGGGGGAGTCCCCTAGCCAGCGGTCGAACCAGAACAAGGTCGAGGCCCCGGAGCCAACCGAAATGGATGTGCCGATGCGTAGTACTGGCGAAGTCGGATCACGGATTGCAGGCGGGATCCATCCGTACGTTGGCAAAAGGCAAGGGGTTGGCCACGAAGGTACTTATTACGGATGATGGTGAGCTAGAGGCCTCCCTCCCCATTGGCAATACGCCACAGCCAACGGGTCAGGAGGGCAATGTTCGTGCGACGGGATGACAGGATCCCAAGGCCACCCTGGTCTTTGGGTTTGCAGATGTCGGGCCAGCTAACCATATGGTATTTTTGCCTATCGCCCTCGCCCGCCCAGAAGAATCTCGACTGGTATTTGGCCACCTCCTGATGGAGGGTCTCATGAAGGCTGTAGAAGCTCATGAGAAACCAGAGAAGGCTGGCAAGCGAGGAGTTGATTAAGATCACCCTGGCAGCTTTCGACAGCCAGCGACCCCTCCAGGGCTCAACCCGGTGTTGCATCCTAGTCATCGTCGGGCGAAGATCCGTGACGGTGAATCTGGAATCACTAATGGGCACCCCCAAGTAAGTCGTGGGGAAGGAGCCCAGGCGGCAATTCAGCCGGTCCGCAATGGACAAAGCATCGTCCGGGGAGTAGCCAAGGACCATCACTTCGCTTTTGTCGAAGTTAATGGTGAGACCCGACATCTGCTGGAAGCATAGGAGGAGGAACTTCAGGTTGGCGATGTCGGACATGGAGCCCTCCACCATGAGAATGGTGTCGTCTGCATATTGGAGGAGGGAGACCCCTCCTCTGTCCACCAGGTGGGGGGCAATGCCCCGAATATGGTTGCAGGCTTTGGCCTTATCAAGGATGACCGCAAGGGCATCGACAACCATGTTGAAAAAGGAACGGGGAGAATGGGTGACCCTGGCGCACCCCACATAGCACTAGTAGAAAAAGGGTCATACGTGAAGCACATTAGTGCCGGTTTGAATTTGAGCCGGTACTAATGTATACATTAGTGTCGGTTCGTGGGGCCGACCAATAACACCGGTTCGTGGCGAACCTTTAGTACCGGTTCATGCCACGAACCGGTACTAAAGAGGCTGTGTCAGCCTGCGGTCAGGCTATGGCCCCACCGTCACCATTTAGTACCGGTTCATGCCACGAACCGGTACTAATGACGTTGTGGCAGGATGTTTTAATTAGTCCCACCTCGCTCCCCTAACAAGCCTTTTACCACCTTAAATATGTTATTTCTCAAACTATCATAAGCACTTGGCCTTCATTGAACTCTATGTGTAGAATTTGTGGCCTCAATATGAGTCTTCATCGTTTTATAAATCGTTGATGACTCATATTGACAATTCAGATTGTACACACAAAGATCATTGATGATCAAAGTATTTTTTGATGTTATATGATCATATTGACAATTTAGATCAGTAAAGAAATATAAGATCATGATGTAAATGCTCTTATATTTTTTGCGTTCGATATGCACCATTCAAAGCGACGCCATCAACTTTCAATCATTTCGCCTTCATTTGTCATAACTGTTTTAAGCGCACCACCTTTAGTGCGGTTGGTGGCTCCAACGGTACTAAAGGGTGACCAAGACTACTGATTGCTTAGGAAGCTGTTTTTAGTCCCACCTCGCCAAGAGAGGGACTAGGAGCGATTTATAAGCCCCGAGTGCGAGAGCGATGAAGAAGAGGCTCAATGCTCACGTTGCTTAGCTTCAAGCCTGCGGAATATGGTAGATTGCACGAGCTATGCGCGATGGAGTTTACACTATTGAGAAAGGCTTGAAGCAAATTAACGAGCATTGCACCTCTTTTTAATAACTTATTACAACTCCGGACTTCTTACATTATGGCAAAAACTAATTGCGCTTGGCATTTCTTTTTTAACTAGATGAAAAACTACTCAGAAATAAATAGAACAAAATAAATATAGCAGAAAAGAAAAACTGCTCAGAATAAATAGAAGAAAAATAAAGCAGAAAAGGAAAAATTATATTTGCTATTTTCAATCGTTTACAAAATGACCGTGAAATTTAAAATCACTACAAAATGAACTCTGAAAATGTTGAATTTTGGCAAACTAGATAAAAAACTACTCACAAATAAATAGAAGAAAATAAGTATAACAGAAAAGAAAAACTATACAAAAACTACGAGAAAGAAATAGAAGAAAAATAGCAGAAAAGAAAAAAACTACAAAAAAAAATTAGGCGCTGCCTGTGGGCCTGCTAGGCCACAGAGTGCAATTACAGCCTTAAAGGCCCAAGAGACTCACAGGCAGCAGCGCAGAATTTAGGCCATAAGCCTGCTATATAGAGGAGTTCGAAGAGGTAGCCGCTGCTGGGTTTATAAACCAGTCGGCTGCCCTTCGCTGGCGAGTGTGACTAAACTTTGGGGTTGCAGTGAGGCCTTTAGTACCGGTTGGTGGCTCCAACCGGTACTAAAGGGTGGTTGAGCCACCAACCGGTACTAAAGGCGAGCCTTTAAGTGCCGGTTAAGGCTCCAACCGTACTAAAAACTCACCCTATATATACAAAGACTTACGGAATTTCGATTACATCTCCACACTTCTTTCGTCAACCTCTCGCGTCGCCGCTCCGTCGTCGCCGCCCGTCGCCGTCGTCGTCGTCGTCGTCCCCCTTGCCGCCCAACGCCGCGCCTCGTCCGTTGTCGTCCCGCCGCCGTCCGTCAGATCTCTCTCTCAGCGTGCCCGCCGCCGCCGCCTTCGCCTAACGCATGGCGCCTCGTCAAATCCCGCCCGCCTTGAACGCTGACGCCCCGCCCGTCTGTGGCGCCCCTTTCGTATGCTGTGGCGCACGTCTGCCACACACACACACACACACACACACACACACACACACACACACACACACACACACATATACCACACATGCATACACACACACATACACACATATATACATACGTACTAGATTAATGTCGAATGTTAGATTAATGTCGAATGTTAGATGAATTAGGTAGCTAGATAGAAAAATTGTCGAACTAGAGATTAGAACTAGTTCAATAATTAATATAACTAGTTTATTTTAGTAAGAAAATTTAGGTATATGAGATTTGAACTAGTTCAATAATTAATATAACTAGGTTAATGAGTTTTTTGTTTATTTAATTTTTTATATATTTTGAGTTTATATAAATGTTAGATTAATGTCGAATGTTAGATGAATTAGATAGAAAAGTTAAATATATAGTAAGGACAAAGTGTTTAATGGACTTAGTTAGAACTAGGGAAACTTGTTTATTTTTAGTAAGTACTACATTATTCTATTTATAGTAAGTGCTTAGTAGTTGAACTAGTTGATTTAATAAAACTGGTTCATTTTACTAATTTGAATACTACTTAATTTTGCGATTTGATTTTTCTTATTGAATGCTCAAATTGGAGAGCACTATGCAAGGAAATGGTCTAATTTAGTCTTTGAATTATGAACGTATAGGAAATGTCATCATCGGAGGACGAAAGTCTCCCGGGGGAGTGCGACTGGTGCCACGACGATCGAGGTGAGTGCGACAGGCCTCACCTGGACGATGGTCGGCGCTTCAACATTAAGCTCGAGGAGACCTTCGAAGTTGAAACGGTACGCAATGACGACAAGTGTTTATTTTCATAATTAAGCATGACTTCAACTATTTCAACGTGTAATTTTCATCTTTTATAATTCGAGTATAGTTAATCCCATGCCATGCAAGACGCTATGTCTTGGAGAGGATGGATTTTGAAGACCATGAAAATTTTGAAACGAAGAAAATTCACCTAAGGACCCATCATGATGTGGATTTTGAAGTAAAGTTGTATAATCTGAGAGCGTAACCCATTTTGGTTGCAAAATTGGGAAGCATTTTGCAAATTGTATGGTTTTGATGAGGGTATGCTTGTCACCATGGATCTTGGTGATCCTGAAATCGAGCAAGACAATATGGACATTTGGGTCCTTGTTGATACTCCTCCAGTTCTACCGCTATGTGAGTTTCTCAAACATAGTTAATTATTAATAGAACTTATATTGTTCATTTCAAAATAGTTGACAGCTTTTTCCATTGACAGCTTATTTTGAAGTATCAAAGAATGTGCGAAGATGGTAGATAGAACTTACTACACCGATGGCTTTGAGTTAACTTACAAGGAGAAAACTCATCCGGTTGGATTTTGTAATGATATTGAGAATTACAATATCTACAATCGAACTCCTCAACATTATGGTCAATACGTGCCACTAGTGCACGTGTTGAACTCTGATAACTACCATGGAGATGCCTGGTAAGTTTTATTACTATTACGACATCCATGCATCTTTTGCATACTTCTAAAACTAGTACATCATTGCTAACTACGAAGTTATTACTATGTTTTTCAACAGAGAATCCCAGAGGATTGTGTGCCTCATTTGATGTATCGAATGGCGGCAGCCTTCGTGTTTTGAACATATATCCAGGTCATCCTCTGAATCTCAACCTGTCCATACCGGATTTCTAAAACAAGTGGAGACATGACAATCAAAGGATGGAAAATATGTATGGACAGTCGTAAGGAGCTTTTGGAAGCAAAAGGAAGCGAGGCGCAAGAATTGGAGGCAGGATGATCTCCATTCTTCATAATGGAGAGTCGTGGTCTATATTGTTTTATGCTATTTTACCTTAAGTGTGTTTAGGTCCGATCCTACGATCTCGATGATCATGTGCTAAGAACAATTATGTAGGGTTCGGTTCGATGACTATGAGGATGATGATCGTATGACTTATTATTAATAACGAGTAGAAGTTGTATGATGATGCTTGATTAATTAGCTAGTAGGACTTGTTATTATATATGATGATGTATGATGCGAGCATGCATGAGTTATTATATATATATAGCTGCGGGTGAAACGAAAAAGAATTAAAATGGAAAACACAATATTAAATGAAAAGAAATCATAAAACCAAAACCTCCCAAACATTTTAGTACGGTTGGTGTTACCAACCCGGTACTAAAACTCCCCCCGGAGCTGCCTCGTGCCACGTGGTTGCCCTTTAGCACCGATTCGTGCTGAACCGGTACTAAAGGGGGGGGGGCCTTTAGTGACCACACTTTAGTGCCGGTTATGTAACCGGCACTAAAGGGCCTTACGAACCGGTGCTATTGCCCGGTTTTGCACTAGTGTAGGGTGGGGAAGTAGGGGCCTATCTCACCATTGATGTTGACCGCCGTCCTACCGCAGGAGACAAGCTGCATAACGCGGGTCACCCAGCGGTCGTCGAAGCCCTTTCGAAGCAAAACTTCCCGAAGGAAGGGCCAGTGGATAGTGTCGTAAGACTTGTGAAAGTCCAGCTTAAGGAACACCGCGCGGTAGTTTTTGGCCCGGACTTCATGCAGGACTTCGTGGAAGACCAACACCCCATCCAAAATAAACCGGCCTTGTATGAAGGCGGATTGGTTGGGGTGGGTGACGGCATCCGCTAGAAGGGTCACCCTATTGGCATACCCTTTAGCCAGGATCCTGAAGATCACATTGATCACCGTGATAGGGCGAAACTGGCGAATGTCAGAGGCCCCTGAAACCTTAGGGATGAGTGTAATGATCCCATAGTTCAGGCGCCCGAGGTCCATTGTCCCAGAGAAGAACTCGTCGAAGAGGGCCATGACCTCCGGTTTGATGGTTTGCCAGAATGTTTTAAAAAACGAGACTGGCAATCCATCTGGGCCCGGAGCCGAGGAGGGGTTCATTCCTTTGATCGCCGCAAGGACCTCCTCCTCAGAGAACGGCACCACCAGAGCGGCGTTGGCCTCGGAGGAGACAAGCTGGGCCCCCGACCAGGTATCAGGGGCAAGCGCGGCCCCACCCCAAGGGGTGGGGGTGAAAAGGGTTTTATAGTAGCCGTCTATGTGAGCTCGGATGTTCGAGGGGCGAACTAGCTGAGAATCGCCATCCCATAGGGAGTGGATGGAATTGCGACAGCGCCGGCCATTGGCGATCGCTTGGAAGTAGGCCGTATTGGCGTCGCCCTGGAGCACCCACCGTTGGGTGCCACGCAGCCGCCAGTAGGCCTCCTCGTCAGAGTATATGACCGAGAGCTGGTCCTCGAGGTCATATCTCAGCAACCATTCGTCTGGGGAGATCCCTGACGAGTCAGCGCGGGCGTCCAGGACCTGGATGGCACTAAGGAGGGCCATATTCAATATGTCACTTAGTCATATCTGCCTCGCAGCGGGTCAGCACCTCCGAAAGAAAGGGAGGGAGGACTTCATTCGGTGACTCAGCGATCGCCCTCTAAACGATCAAAATAAGGTAAAGCTTGAAGATAAGTTTTGTACTCGATTAATTTCTCGGTCCCTCTAGTCGGGTGGGCGCCGGCGGCGGATCCCCGAAATCTGATGCGTGCGGGTCTCCCCGCATGCGGCTCACGCCATTTGAGGTGGCCCAGCCCAGCATTCATTCGTAAATCCTGCGGACGAGGTTCGCGCCCCATCCCTTCATAAATTGGCGGGCCATCTTGGCGCAAAACTGCCAAGAGTCCACCCGGACATGGCTCGGTGAGGAGCCGCGTGAGCGGCGGTCCACTTGGCCGCAACAGCCTTGCGGAAGCCAGCCTGGTTGAGCCATAAGAGCTCAAACCGAAACCGCGCGGGAATGGGGGGGCGTTCATCGGAAGAGGAGAGGAGGAGAGGGACATGGTCCGATCCGATCCGGGTGATAGCCTGCACCGAGGCCAGAGGGAAACTGAGTTCCCATTCTGGAGAGACTAAGACGTGATCCAGAACGAACCGCGTCGGGTTCGCCTGGCGGTTAGTCCAGGTGAACCGGGCCCCCGTACGCTCGAGCTCATGGAGGCCAAGCTCCGCGATGCAGTCATTAAACATCTGCATCCGGGGGCGATAAATCCGGTCATTATTCTTCTCATCCGGGAAGAGGATGAGGTTAAAGTCACCTCCCACGACCACTGGGAGGGAGGAGGCGGAGATCTTCTACTGCAGCTCGGCTAGGAAGGTCGGGGAACGACGGTGGTCCGCCGGTCCGTACACGATGATGACCTCCCATTTAAAGTTGAGCGCACGCTCGAAGATCTCCATACTAACGAAGAACTCCCCCCGATCCATGCCTCCCACCTCAAAGGTGGCATCCTTGACACCTAGGAGGATGCCACCCGAGTGGCCATTATTCCCACTAGAAGGGAACCAATGCCAGGCGAACAGGTGGGAGCTAAGGCTGTCGAGCTCGGGGAGGCAGAACTCCGTGCGCAAGGTTTCCTGGATGGCAACAATGTCGATGTGCTCGTCTCGGATGTACTCAACTAGCTAGCGGCGGCGGCCGTCATGGCCAAAGCCGCGGATGTTCCAGAAGAGGGCACGCATCTAAACCGCCATTGAGGGGCTACTTGACCCCAGGACAGTGGAGGCATTGAGGGCTCTAAGAGCGGCAGTGCAGGAGCGAGTGCGACCATGGATCTCCTCGACAGGAGTCCCAGAGGACTGGGGAGCCGAAGTGCGGAGGAGACGGGCCCGGGTCTCGGCGAGCTTGCCATCAAGAATCTCACGGGCTCTGATAGCCGCAATATGCTCTAAGGGGGGACCAACCTCCCCCTGAAAACTATCGCCGAGTCGAGGGCCACCTTGGCAAGGCGGCCGAGCGGGACGACTTCAAGCGTAGAAAAAGAGCAACTGGAAGAACTAGAGGGAATGATGGTCGCACCTGTCTCGAGGTTCCGGGCGGCAGCCCGGATCTCCGCACGCTCGGAGATGGACGGCGCCGGGAGGCCGGCCGGGCGGTCCGCGTCGAGCCGGGCATCTTCTGGCGGAGGCCGTCACCGGGGTCGACGAGGCCCGAGGGCGCCGGACGTAGGACAACGACCGAGGCGGGTGGGGGGCAACGGGGGTGACCACCTCCTCAGAGGCCACCAGCAGCAGGCGGGTCGGAGACGAAGACGCAGGAGGCACCAGCCGGGTCGCAGACCCCGCCTGAGGAGAGGGCGAGTCCGGGGCCGGCGCGTCGACGACCGGGGTGGTGGAGGGAGCCGGGGGAGGCGGGAGGCGGTGGTGCGACCATGTCAGGGGGTCCAACTGGGGGGACCCGAGGGGTGGAGGTGCCGACGTCGGAGAGGCCGGCAGAGATGCCGTCGTCGGGGACGGGAGGGGCGAGGCCACCACGGGAGAGGCACCGGGCGAGCGCGACGAAGATGCCAGAAGGACGAGGAGGCTAACGCTGGAGATGTCGCTGAGCTCGGCCGAAGAGGAGGGAGAGGAGACAGGCGCAGCGGGGGCGACCTCGGCGGACGGGCCACCCAGCGACAAGCCCGCACCGACACCCCACGTCCCGGGAGGGGTCCCGAGAGGGGGAGCGGCTGCGGCCCGAGCGCTCATCGTCGTCCTCCAGGTCCTCGTGGCGGTAGGGGCGCGAACGGCGGTAGTGGGAGTCGTCGCGGTGGTCCGCACCACCCCCACCAAGGTGGCGATCAGAGAGGTGTCGAGGGCAGCCGATGTGGTTGGGTGGCTCGGGGTAGATCTTGAGGTCGAATCCCTGGTCGTTGAAGAAGACCCGGACAGTGGCACGGAGGGTGGAGGAGTCAAGGCATTTGACCTTGACACGGACTTCCTCCTCCTTGCGGAGAGAGAGCTCGTCCACCACCACCACCTTTCCGGGAGCTTGGACATGCCATGAGATCACCTTCTCGAGTGGGCGATGTCGGGAGGCCCATAATGAGGATCAAGCGATGTCCAACACGGCCACCGCCTTAGGGTCCATCAGGGCTCGAGATGTTGACGACGAGCTTGTTGAGGCGAGGTGATGTCGTCGCCACTGGTGCAGAGGCCCAAGCCGAGGCGTCGGGAAGACCACGGTGAAGGAGCTGTCCGAGGTCGGGTCACTGCCGATCCCAAACTCGGCGGCAAAGGTGGTTGAGCTCGGCCTCGATCATCTCGGAGAGGCGACCCAGCCCCACGATGGTCACGACCGCTAGGAGTAGACGGGATGGGGAGGGACGTCCTTCACCTTAATGTGGAAGAAGCCTGGACCCTCAATGCCATGCCAGACATCATGAGCTCCTCCATAGCCGGGCGGTCCGGCAGAGAGCAGGATGGCCCGACGCCTTGCAGAGGTAGCACGACGGCGGTTGGGGCACTCCACTTGGTAGTGGTCGGGGATACCGCAGTTGAAGCACGGAGGAGCATCGAGAGGGCATCAAGGCGGCCACGGCCGAAGAGGCGGAGTCGGAGCGGAGGAGAGGGGCGGCGGGGCCTTGCACTTTCTTCTTGGCGCCTGGCGGCCCGAGCCCCCAGCGCCACCGCTGCCGGGGCAACTTCGGCTGAACGCGGGGCGGCTGGTATGGGCGGGGAGGCGCAGCCACGACGGCCACGGGGAGGGACTGGGAGGGCGATGGAGAGCGTCCACGACGGCGAGCGGGAGACGGGAGCGGGCGCCACGACGGGTCTCCCAAGCGGGAGCGCCGGTCCGCAGCCGCCGGTGAGCGCCGGCCGTCTCGGGAGGTGCGCCGGCCGAGAGCGGCGTTCACTGATGGGAACGCCTCTCGAAGCGCGCAGCCGAAAGCGAGCTTCCACAGGCGGGGAGCGACGAGAGGGGGCCGGAGGAGAGTTGCTGCCGGAGGTCTTCCTCCCGCAGCCGTCCGGGAAATGAGGAAGCATCCGGCGCTCGTCGCGGCTGCGCTTTGGGCGCCCGGCCTCGTCCCCCCAGTCGCGGACCATGGCTGCCGGGAGGGAGGCGGACGCCGGAGCCGGCTGCGGGAGGGCATGGGAGCACGCGGGGAGGGGGGGACTAGGACGGGGCGGCGGGAGGGGGGCGCAAGGGAGGAGAGCAGAGGGACAGGAAACCCTCGCGACGGCCTGATATGGGGCCCGGATGGGCCCGCAGCCACGGAAGGCCGCGGCCCAGGCCCGTCTGCGGTTGCCGAGGCCCACGCAGGCCGGCCCAAGGGGAGGCCCAGCAGCGGGGCGGCCCAATGATGATAGGCGGCCCAAGTCGCGCGCCAGCTCGCATGGCCGGAAGGTTTCTAGCGCCGGCGACGCCGCTGGCCGGGCAGGCGGGCGAGCGCGACCGAAGGGGTCCCGGCGAATTCGCGAGCGAAGGGAGGCGCCAAACGCGGAGATCGAGGACGGAAGGGGAGCGACGGAGAGGACCGAGGACACCAACGGCCGGCGGAGGCCGAAGCTAAGCGGCCGGACCGAGGCTGCGCATGGCGCAAGACAGCCGGCGGCTCCGGTCGGCGCGGCTCGCGACGCCTTACTCCCGGCGACCGAGACGGGTCGAGGTCGAGCCGGCGCCGGCAGATGGCGGCGGCCCCGGAGTAAGGCCACCGCGCCATCCGCCAACGAGCACAGAGCGGGAGGGGACGCGTCGCATGAGACACGACAGGCGGCCAACCTCGACGTCGGCGGCCTCGCGAGGTCAGCCACAGACCCGCCGAGGGGCAGGCGACGGGAGCACGACAGGAGGGCGGGCGACGGGCCATGGCGGGAAGAAGGTGGAGGAGGAGGCGCGCGACGGAGGAGGGCGGCGGCGGCGTGGGAGGCGCGCCGCGCGCGGCGGCGCCGGAGTTGCCATCAGCGTCGCCCGAGCGCTCCATCCTGTTTTTTCTCTCACCGCCGCCAAAACTTTCAAGGCTAATTGATAAAATGCATCATGTTTGCTCTGCCCCGACCAAAATGTCCCTTCTTTCTCTGCTACACGCCTTCTCTGAGGCCTCAAGAACGACATCAAGTGTCAGCATGTTGCTAGTAGACAAGATGGCAACCAAATCAGTCAGCTGCCGTCGTCACACCACAAACATGTGTACACACAAAATAAAATCACTAAGAGCATCTCCAACAGCCGCGCTATAGCACATCCACCTCGTGAGAAAGACTGAGCTGAGCGCTTGCCAAAAACTTTTTTAGGCCAAGGCTTGGTTAGTTTTCTTGCTACCGCGCTGCTAGCTCCACTTTTTAGCTTGCACACAGGCATGGCTAGTTTTATGCTATCATCATACTGGCCTCCAGCAGCCACGCTATAATGCAGCAGCAGGCCGTCCGTGCAGCAAAAAATACAACGCGACTCACGGACATTTTGCATATATGGATATTTTGGACAAAAATAAACATGTAAAATTTGACACAAACAAGTTGATGAATAAAAGTTCATGCCCACAAGTTCATCAAAATCATGCCACAAGTTCATCCAGCCAAGTTCAAATGCAAACTAAAAGTTTAAGACATGAAAGACACATCAAGCTTCATCTTCATCTTCCTCTTCTTCGTCTTCGTCCTCATCTTTCGAAGACGACTCTTCCGCCTCCGAAGATGAACCTTCCTCCCTATCCTCATCACGCACCGCATCACGCACCGCCTTGTTCTTCTTCGCGGATGTTTTGCCCTTCTTCGCCCTCGCCGCATTGGGTACCTTCTTGACGGTCTTGGCGGCAGACGGGATGGCGCCGGCCGACGCCACCGGGCGCCGGCGTCGTAGTCATCCGCGGCGGCAAGAAGAGGCTGCGCATAAGGCCGACGCCGCGGAGCTCGGCGATGGCGACGCCAGCCTTCGCCGCGCTAGGGTTTCGGGCGGCGGCTGCAGCGGCGGGCGTGTGTCGCGGATGTCTGTACAGGGTGGGTGAAGGGCGCCAAAAGCGCCCATGGCGAAGGAAGCGCGGCACCGGCTTGCTGGGCGAGGACGAGAGAGAGAGGAGAGAGTCTGGCGCGAAGGCCGAGTGTGCCGCAGCGCTATATTGGCGCCTAAATACACCGCGGATAAGCGTTTTGACCGCGCCTAACCCGTTATCGCGCGCGCCGTTTTTGCACTTCCATTGGAGCGAAGCCAGCGCTTGCCGCTTAAAAGGCCTATTTTGCGGCGCGGCGCTAGTTTAGCGCGGCTGTTGGAGATGCTCTAACTGAGCTGAGACTCGAATTAATCTAATCGATCCAGTATTTTCGTACATTTTCAATCATGTTCAGCAGCACAAGAGAACTACAAGCTACGACGATCACAAAAAAGGAAAACGATGATCACAGCCGAATCTCCCCTTCCTCTAAATCTTCTTGGCAGCTTTGGTGCTGGTGGTGCTGCTGCTGCTTCAGGTCGTGGTCGTCAAGCTTGAGGAAGAGTCCCATCCGTCGCAACAAGTTGTCCGGCCTGGTCGTGTTGTGCTGATCAATGCCAAGGGCCTTCACGTCCTCGTCCAGGGTGTCGTTCGGCATTGCCGTCCTCCCCATCTCGAGCAGCTCCTGACGGGCCTTCTCCCTCGCCCGGGACGTCTCCTCTTTTCGCCGCCTTTCCAAAATCTCGTTGGCACGGGCGATCAGGTCGCGTGTTGGAGGCGTGGTGTTGGCGGCGCGCTGTGCCGGAGCTGGACTGTCGACGCTCTGGTGAGAAGAATCAGAATCCGAACCGCTGCTGCCGCTGATGGTTGCATCTCCGCCAAGATTCTTCGACGAGCTGCAGATGTCCACGTACTCCTCGTCCTCTTCGACGAGCTGCACTGGTGTCGGCCTGACCGGCAAAGGGGAGACGCCGCCGACGATGTCCACGTCTTCGTCCTCCTCTTGGTCTTGGGGCCATCATCTGTTTGTGCTGATGACGCGTCGACGGATTCTTGCTCTCTCGAACGAACTTGTCCAGCTGCTTCTGCATCTCCACAAGGGCCGCGTCTTGGACGGCGTGCATCTCGATCTCGATGTAATCGTCGCAGATGCCGCGGCGGCTGTGCTTCTTCAGCAGCTCCAGGATATGAGCAGGGAGTACATGGGATTCAGACAGCTTGGCTAGCTTCGCGAGGTCCCCGTAGAGTTGGTTCCTCTCCTTGGGCGTCATCTTCTTCACGGGAACGTGAGGGGACGCCTTCCTCTTCTTGGCTGGCGGCTCCTCGGCTTGATGGACGCGCACGCGGGGAGCCGACGGGGACGAGGCGGGAAGCACGGTGGCCGCCTCGGCGAGGAGGCGACGGACCGCGGCGAGCTCTGACTGGAACCGCTGGCGAAGGATCTCCAGCGGGCGCGAGCGCTTCCGGCCGGACATGACGCTGAAGGGCTCCCGGTTCCGGTGGGCAATCTCCATGGGAGCAGCGGAAGATGCGAGAGGATGCGGGGGAGGAGAGGAGATGATGGGAAAGATTGGAAGTGCGCCGGAGAAGATCGACTCAAAGCAAGACCTTTTAAAGCTTTGTGATCATGATGGGAATCGAAGCCGTGTTTGCTCGCTGTGAAGAAATCGAAATGTTTACATTTCGAGTCAGTTTCAGCATCGGATTTGGTTGCATTGCGTGCATCTCAAGATTATTATGTCACTGACGCCTGGTTTTGTTCATGGAGTTTAAATCAAATACAGCCCTTTGGCTTGCAGTCCAGTCATTCATTACAATGCCTTCTAAAATAATCTATTCACTACAAGTCATTTAATTACATTGAATCCTTTTCCAGAAATTATATTTTATTCACGTCGACACGAATTCCAAATTTTATGATTGGTTGCCCGTTTGGAAGCGAATTGAAAATCGCAGGGCCGGGACGTGACAAATATTTGGGCAGCCCCCCACCATGCGGAGTGTGAGAGAACATTGTAGCAGGAGCAGGGTAGGTGTGTGTAGCATGTGGCCAGCAGTCGGCAGCAAGGGTACTCGCCTGAAGGGGCTGGCAAGCAAGGCCGCAAGGGGCTTGGCTCTAGTGTCGCAATGGACTTCGTGACGCTTCGGGTACTCACCTTGGTGCTCGCACGGAATGGATCCTAACATGAAGCTTCGGGTCCCTACCTTGAGCGCCCGCACGGGACGACGTCTCACCAAGAAGAGGTGAGGTGAACTCAACGGTGTCACCCACCAGCAATGGGATAGAGCATGAGCCGCGGACGAGGCTAGATGAGGCCGATGAGGATGGGCCATTGCCCGGGAAGGAGTCGGGGTGGGAGAGGACAAAGTGTCGGGGCAGAGAGGGTGGGAGATTCTAGACAACGGCGACTTTATTGGCAGGAATCCACTTTCCATACCGCAATCAAAAGCGGGGCGAAAGCCTTTTTCGGTTAAATATTACATGCATCTTTATCTTGTCTGTTTAATCTATGCAAATTTACTAACCGGTAGTTTTACAAGAGATACTTTAACAACAATCATTGTCATATACTCTCACTTCAGAAAAATATGTAAACTAGGAGTAAGGTTGTTACTTGACTAGTGATGGTCTAACCCTAGGTAAAACTTGTGCCTCGTGTCACAACCCAAATTTTCCCTAAATTTCGGTTGTGAAATTAGAAGCATATGCATCCATGATTTCCTTGCATATTTGTTTTTTAGGCCAATAAGGACAACGTTTGAATTCAAATCACCATTTGAATTTAATTGGAAGCCATGAAGGGCTCACCCAAAACTTTAATCAGAAAACTTGCATAAGGGCAGGAAATAAATTTCCTACAAGATTATATATATTTGCCCTAATTATTCTTGAGTGAACCAGAGTTTGAAAATAGTTTAGTTTGGTAAATTAAACTACAAGTAAATCTCTGGAATAAATAAAAAAGAAATAAAAACAACTTTGCAAATGGGCCCACTAGTTAATTTGACAAATTATAGTTTGTCAAAAACCCTTGGATAAATGTTCGGATAGCAAGAAATATTCCCAAGGTAATTTAGGAATACTTTATCTTTTTAAAGAAAATTCAAATTCAAATTTGAAAAAATGGAAACAGAAGGCAGAAACAGGAAACAGAAAAGAAAAGAAAGAGGAAGAAAAAGAGAAGGCCCAGCCAGCCAGCTAGGCAGGCCGGCCCAGTTAGCCAGCCGACCAGGCGCACGCCCGCACTGTCTCTCTCACTCTTCTCTCATTGACGCATGGGCCCCACAACATTCCTGCTTGGCAAGAAAACTGTAGTATTTCCCGCCACAATCCTCAACCATACATGAGCATGTCCACCTCAAGGGGCACCGATCTGTGTAATTGATAGCTCTTGGATAAGAATGTCAACGAGAATAGAAATAGAAACATTTGAGATGAAATGGTGATTGTTTGGATGAACTTGCATGCATTGACACTCAACACCTTTAGCATCCACACAAAAGACAAGAAACCCGCCCTTGCATATCCGAACAAATACATAAGCAATTTCTACCACTGAGGTCGTTCTCTCAAAAAGCATTCTTTCGAAGAACTATGTGAGAGATATCACAGTACCAATGTTTGCATTGGTGGAATAACTGACAAAGGGTAGTCGACACTTTTCAAGAAAAAAGGAGCTTACACGTAACTGTCTCCATTCTTGTAGATCAATGGGACATGCTTCATCCAATGTACAATTTTAGAGGTTGGTTTTGCTGCTTGGAAAATAGAAGAACTAATTAAATAGAAAACAATGTTTTACCTGAGGTCCTAGAATAGTCTGTCTTTCGCCTTTTGGTTTACTGGTTGTTTGGTCTGTAAGACTAGTTTCTGTTAATTAGGCGAGCTATATTTGTATGTACTAGCCATCGTATTGATGAATAATATTTGTGTCTGCAGGAAGGACTTGGTCTTGAGTATGATCAAGATGTCGATGTGAACTTCCAACCGTACAGTGAAATGTTGGCGAGTCTCAGCAAAAGGAGAAAAATTTCTCGATGAGGATGTAGTCATGCGAGTATCTCAGATCAGATGTATGTTACAGCAGTTTTATCAGCTGAAAAGCTCCATTGTTCTGGTAGTTTTTTAGGTAGCGCGTTTGCTGTAGTTTGTCCACAGTCCACACAGATGATGTTCATCCACTAATGTTTTGCATAATGTTTATCTGCTCGGAGAACTCTAGCTAGTAGCTTCAGTAGCAGTTTATCTCAGGTTTGCATAATGTTTTGAACCAGTTGTGTGGTATAACTTCTTCGCTGTCTTATATATGTCAAGGCGTCTTACTCTGACAACATCAGCTTATGGTTTTTGCTCTCTGTTCAGTGAAAAATCAGAATCATATTAATATTTACTTTCCCACTTCTCTATTTACATCACATACACAAAATTTAATAGTAACAAAAAAGCGAACGGAATGCTTTACCTGTCAAAGATATATGGAACCCGTTCGGTTTTCCTCATTAGTCAGGCTAGTTATATGCATACACCCTAGCATATCCACGCCGGTATAAACTACAAAAAAATAACTTGGTCAATAAAAACAAGAATATACCCAAGTACATACCAAATCGAAGATCAATGAAATCTGATATGGGTGAACCATGAAACGGTGTTTACATCAACTTATAATCATGGAAATCACCTAGTGAATCTCAAAATAAGAAAGCTCTCAGCTTCTACGTTTTAAATCAAGGATACTTGTTGAATTGGGGGTGGTAAGGGTGTACACCTTGAAGACAGATGATGCATGTGGGAGTCACATTGTGACAAGATGGAGAAGGGCAGCGATTCAATGCAAAATTACCCCCCCACCCCAAGTCGACCGCTCGCTTCTCCGGCTCGTGCGGTACACCCGCTAGAAATCCCGCTGAAGCAGTACTAAGAGTATTTATTGAAAGCTCTATCGTGGTTCTTTTTGCGATGAATCGTGAGGCGGAATCTCCAATCTAGCCAATAAAAAATGATGTATGTGAGATGGTAGCTTTATTACTTTGCTTTGAAATCTACACTTATGTGATTTTGTTTTTAATTGAAGATTGTTCATTTTGATTTGAAAATCTCTGGTTATTTAGTCGAAACTTTTTATCTTTTAGTTGGAAGCACAAGTTTATAGAGTTCCAATTCTCTGCTGAAAGCAAGTTTAGTGAACTAAAAATTAGTAGCTGTAATAAATTGGGAGCTCGGGATAAAATAAAATAAAATACAATTAAAAATGTTCACGTAATTTCGTAACTGTTCACTTATTAATTTTAATTAAAAATATACATATATTAAATTTTATGTTATAAAAATAAAAATAAATTATAAAATATATATTTGTACAAGTAATTTAAAAAGTACATGTATATTTGAATATATTCTCATATAATTTAAAAATGATCACCATTTTAATAAAAACATTCATGCTGTTATTTAGATAAAAGTTTGTGTGTTTTATGAAAAAATATTATAAAAATTAATAGAAAAATATGCATGGATAAATAAATAAGAACCTGGTGTCCCACCAGACTGTCGATCCTCAAATGAATATTATTTAATATATAAAAGAATTTCATAATTATATGAATACATTTTATAATAATACATCATTTTAATAAATCGTGGAAATTTGTTAATTTAACATATTTGTGTGAATATTATTTATAACATACAAATATTATAAATTCATTTTATTACTGTGACTATAATTTATATGTTTTTAAAAAATTCTCAAAAAGTCTAACTTGTGAAAAATGGACCGGACTAACTGCAGCCAATTATTATATTTCATAATGTAAATATATGAATATAGTTATAATTAGTAAGTGAATTTTTCTGAAATTACACGAAATTTTCTGAAATATAGTTTTTTTTTGTATATTATTTAGAAGATACGATTATAATTTACATACAGAAAGATTAATTATCCTTTATATGCAAGATACGTTCTCGGTTGAGTGGCAAGCACCTGTTGTAGGTTTCCATGAGGTCATCGGTTTGATTTCCTCTACCATAATTCTTTGTATTGGATAAAATTTGTATTCACTATTTCACTTCAAAGGCTATAAAGAATCCTTATCCATATTAGACAACAGATGGTAATGATTGGGATGGCTACGCATGCTCGCAAAATATAGAGGGTAAAAAGAAAGGCCCCAGGCCTCGTTTGACGCCTAGTCAGCGTCAATTTTGTATCCGGCCATGATTAAAACCGCATTTGCATGTTCATCAGTTCAATATATGCCGCAAGTTTTAGTACTAAAGTGGTCATTTTGATCAAGTTTAAGCACCGGTTGTGCACTTGGCCCTTTATTTTATTCCATGGAGGTGATCATATACGAAGTACATCGATCAACTCCTATTCACACTACACTTATGGGAGGGAGAGAGGAACATCATGCACTCACTCCCTACAACAAATTATTTAGTTATTTGCAACCACTGCGCACCCCTCCAGTTCGGCGTCGGCCTCAGCATTGATCCTGACATTGAGGAAGTCGACGGTGCGATCTCCCGCTGCAAATGCATCCCAGTATCCATCGGCCAAGGTCTGGACCAGGCACTTCTTGAACATGGCCGGGCGCTTCTCGTGAACCAGCACCCCGGGTGGCCCTATGATCCTCTCCGGCTCCGGCTGGTAGAACATCGCTAGTGACAACCTCTCCTTGTTAGCACTCGTCACCACACGGTGCCATGGTGCCTTGAAGATTGCATTGCTGACGATCTGTGTGCATAGAAATCTCGGTCATGATCAATGCAAACAATTGCATATTTGTCCATTATAGAAGTCCTTAAGTAATTGTGTGTGTATATGCATACCTCCATGCCCTCGCCTACGACGACCAACAGGTCATTACCGAGCACGGGGACATCAACCCAGTGGCCGTCCTTGAGCACCTGGAGGCCGCCGACGTCCTTGTCCATGAGGAGGAGTGTGATGACAGAGTTGTCGGTGTGCGGCTTCAGCCCGTTCACGAGGTCCGGGCGTGGGCAGGGAGGGTAGTAGGTGAACCTCGAGTATGACTTGAACCTCTCACCCACCATGTTGATGAAGAAGCCCTCCTCCTGGTTCAGAAGCTTTGCCATGGCCTTCAGCACATCCATGGTCACTCTACCACTCTCTAAGGTGTATTCGTGTAGGAGATTCCTGCAGATTATATATGATCTCCAATATAAATGCAAATAAAAAATATTTTAAATCACCGAAGGTAACAATTAATGTGTAGATCGAGTGCCTTAGATTCTGTGGCCAGAACTGGAGCCGCCTCTCGTCCTCCGGCTGGAGCTGGAGCCAGAGCCGGTCACACCAGTCGAGGATCTGCTCATCGGAGTCGATGCGGTCGATGCCGTACCCTTCGTTCTGGAACTTGACGCCGTCGATCACGTTGCCGCACTTCTGCTTCTCCTCCAGCGGCAGGTGGAAGAACTTCCTCGTCGCCTCGAGGATCTCGTCGAGGAACTCCTTTGACATGCCATGGCCGGTCACCACAAAGAGGCCCCATGACTGCAGCGCAGAGCGAAGCTTGGCCGCCTCCTCAACATCATCGGGCATGGCCAGACGGCTCACGTCCACGATGGGGATAACCAGCTTGGCTTGCTGAGCGACAGTGGTCGGTCGGTTCTCCTCGCTTAGCACGTACCTGCTCGGCGGCGCCACAAGTCCAACGTCCGCGGCCACCACCTGCACCAGCTTTCCCTGATCCTGATGAACCATCTTGATGCTAGAATAGGTCTTTTAAACCAAGTGCACGTACTCTTTTCTTTTGCGGTATATATATATAGGCTTCAGGTGTGCGCCTATTTCAACGTTATCTACCTAGTATTTGGAGGCCACATGCTTATCATATCCATACTAGATATAAATCCATATCTACATTCAATAGATCTCACCCGTCCACCCATGTCGATCCAACGGCCTATGTTGCTTTGAATCTTGGCTCCGAATTAATTGTCTTAGGTTCTTCGTATCTAGACAAATGTAAGACAATTAGTTTAGGACGAAGGCAATATTATAGATAGATATGTAGATATAGGTATGGATGAAGAAAGAGCGGAACGGAAACCTCGTGTCCTTTTCAAGTGGTATATATAGATATAGGTATGGATATATAGATATAGATATAGA
The DNA here is from genome assembly GCA_021605205.1 of Aegilops longissima. Classification (NCBI taxonomy): domain Eukaryota; kingdom Viridiplantae; phylum Streptophyta; class Magnoliopsida; order Poales; family Poaceae; genus Aegilops; species Aegilops longissima. The sequence goes on along the minus strand of CM038681.1, from coordinate 178,081,679 downwards.
TAGATAGATAGATAGATAGATAGATAGATAGATGTAGATATAGATATAGATATAGATAGAGAGAAAGTCAAAAAGACGTGGTACGGTTGAGGTGTTTTTACAGAAAACCCGGAGGAAGAAAAACCAGAGATGAGAGGGGAAATCAATAGTGGGAGGAGGGAGGGGACAACATAGGGAATTTTTGTCATTTTGGACCACCCACTATGGACAACCTAATGGTAGTATCATAAGTTAGTATCATGCATATGTTAGTGTATGATATTATCTTCTTAATGCATAGTATTAGTATCTTAGATGATATTATTTGTTGCCATGTAAGACACATGCTAGTACATTATTTATTATTATACGGTATCATGATATGATACTCAATCCTTTTTTCTTCATTACCTCATTAAAATTGCCTAGTTGACATACGTGATACTCTCATTACGAGCAGTCTTGTCACGTTTAAGACATAATCTTTCCTTTAAATCAGCCGCATCCGTATCTAAGCCCACAATCTTTCCTTTAAATATCCCATCTTTTACCACAGTCCTTCTTTCAAGCCCACAATCGATTCTTTAGTTCAAAAATCCATCTATTTATCCGGCAAAAAAAATCCATCTATTTATTGATTCTGGGGACCGGTATATTAACCGGTGCGAGTCGGTTCCCCTCAAAGAAAAATTTGGTGCGAGCCGGTTCAAAAATTGGAGGTGGGACTAATCAACATCAAAATTTGTAGCTCAGTTGGTTGTTGTCGCTGAGAGATTCGAAAGGTCCCGAGTTTAATCCTCGAGGTAATATCACGGGCAGTCATAGAACTTGCACTCGATGTTCAGTTTGGTGCTAGAACTTTGAAAATACGGAATGCAGTCACTCAACTTGACTCAAGTGTGCACATACAGTCACAGAATACGCATGCTGGCGTATTGGTGTGTATGGCCCCACCTGTCATTGACTGGAGGTGCTTGACCGAGAGTTTTTTTTTTGCATAAAACACCCTTGCAATTTTTTATCCGTGGGAAAAGTCGACCACCGCGATGTATTTTTGCACAAAACCACTTCATATTTTTTTATTCGTAGGAACGTCAAACACTGTACTGCAAAATTTAACGCAAAAAATTGGGCGCACAAGGTCTGGAACGCACTAGTCGGGATTACCACACTAGCAAGTGTAGCCACTACACCAATCACATTAAGATGCCTGCTAAGGATAAAAAGTCTATATGTACTGGTAAATGTCCCACCTGTTATTCTCACAACCAGAGGCTAGCACAAAAGAAACCCTCGGCACTACAACATGCACCTGTATATGTCGATAATTGATAACTAGCGAGATATGAATTTAAATTTCTTTATTTAGCGGAGGATATGAATTACATAGGACAAGGCGCTCATGCAGCCCATTTTGCACCTGTTTGGTATTTTAGAAATTGGTAGATAGTATGTAAATTATAATTTCAGTAATAAAAATAATCTTTAAATATTTGTGTGTTATAAAAATTGTACATACAAATGAATAACCTACTATCACAAAACATTATATTTTTCTATATTTATATTAACATTTATGAATTACAAAAATATTTTTATGATAAAATATATTCATAATATAAAATGAAAAGTGTTGATATGAATATTAAATCATATATAATATTTAACTTATATTATTAAATCATAAATGTTTAGTAAATGTATGTATTCATCATTTTGTATAGTTTAAATATAAGACACAAGTGTATATTTTATATGGATTCATTAAACATATTTACTTAATAAACATTTTCAGTGTCTGCATTAACTAAATATTTTTATAGAATAGAAAAGTTTATATTTACTAATGATCGTTTGTATGGATAATATTTTTAAACACAGATATTTGAACATAAATTTATGACTTAAGTTTTACAAACATCTTAAATATTTTTGTCTTATGTTTATTAAAATATTGTTTTTCATAATAAACAGGTTTATATTTAAAACAATATATACTAATCATCGTATATATGTAAAATATTTTTAACACACAAATATTTGAAAATAAAAATTGTACTTACATTTTGCTAATATCTTTAAAAATAGCGTGTGCAAAATGGGCCATATTATCTGCAGCCCATATGAACTCCACATGCTTTCTTGTCCTATATATAATGTTGTTATCCAGATCAGACATCCAAACTTGATGGTTGGAGTGGCTAGGCTCGGTAATGTTGTTAGAGTGTGTCGCTTGGTTGAGACCTTGTACGCACACATTTTAGGCATTAATTATTGCAGTATAGTGGTTTGCTTTTTTGCAAATAAAAAAATACGAGGGGTTTTCGTGCAAAAATGCATCACCGCGGACCTTTTTTGTGAATAAAAAAATACAAGGGTGTTCTATGCAAAAATGCATCTGCTGAGTGACTGACGGGTGGGGCCTATACACGGATACGCCCGCAAAGGTATTTTGTGACCGTATGTGCACCCTTGAGTCAAGTTATGTGACTATAATTCCGTATTATTAAAGTTCTAGCACCAAACTGAATATCAAGCGCATGCTCTATGACTACCGGTGATATCACCTCTAGTTCACATGGCGTACATAATTCATCTCATAGCATAGATAGATAAAAAAACTAGTCCAACACGATAAACACTACGGTGCAACTAGAACCTACTCCGAGTCATCCTCATCATCATTCTCGTTGGTGTCGCCTGAGGTATCGAGCCACGTGTCACTATTGCAGAACAGGGCTATAGTCCCGGTTCGTAAGACCCTTTAGTGCTAAAGGGTGGGGACTAAAGCCCCCCCCCCCCTTTAGTCCTGGTTCAACACGAACCGGGACCAAAGCCCCACCACGTGGCATGAGCACTTTCCGGGGAGCTGGGGGCTTTTAGTCCCGATTGGTTACACCAACTGGGACTAAAAGGTTTAGGGGTTTTGGGTTTATGGTTTATTTTTCCTTTAATTTTGTGTTTTTCATTTATTTCTTTTTCATTTGATGGTATTTTACGATACTACATATTGTACACGTTATGCATATATATAAATAGAATTTCTCGTAGAACCAATCATATATATATATATATATATATATATATATATATATATATATATATATATATATATATATATATATATATATATATATCTTGAATGTCTCATACGACCATTCACACATACACATGTATATACAATTTCTCCTACAATCTGCAGATCGTTACATGGAGACATTACAATTTGTAATAGTATTCTTCCTTGAGATCTATGACCTGGCCGAACCAAAAAAAGCTATTTCCTCTTGGATTGCTCGTACGCGATTCGCTGGTAGGAGCTTATCCCGCATCTCCTTCATCTTTAAAGAAAGAGATCAATATGCATGTATTAGTTGTGTGTATATATATTAGATAATGATGTAAAATTATGAATAGTGTTCACGCAAATGTACCCATTGGTCTCTATCAGTTCTGGTCCTTTTGGACGTCATCATGTGAATGTTCTCGCAAATGTAGTATGCACATAAATCAGTTCCCGACGCCTGCTTCAGGGCCTTTATGAGAATAGAATTCAATCAGATAATAATTAATTAAGCATGATAATGGTATTGAAAATAGAATTAAAGATATGGTAACTAGCTGGCACTAGTTACTTAATTAATTACCTTGGTTCGACACCATTTCAGCTCTTTTTTCCATGCGCCATCAACCTGTTTGATGAACTTTTCCCAAGCCTTGCACGCCTGCAAAGAAAATGAATAAAGGAGTTATTAATTAGTTGATATCAGGAAATGAAAAACTAAAGAGGCCGACATATAGTTCGATAATGATTGAAATTACTTGTCGACCATCCCCCTCACGACTGAGTAGTCATGAACGTCTTTAAGTAGTGAGTCCGGTACTTGAACTTTTCCCTCGTCAACTTCAATGATTAACAAGATCCAGTGGAAACTGCATGCGCACACGTTTGCATGTATAATTAAGCGGGCATGTGCATAACTCATCAACTACCCTAAACCCTATACACTTATTAACATCTAGCTAGTAAGCAAAACAGAATTTTTAGTACAAGACAGTGTGACTCACCCGAAGTTGTAAGGAAGTAGTATTTCTGGACAGGTATTTAGGCGCTTCAAGAACTCTAGGAAGCTTTTCTCTATGTCTTTTCGATCTCATTCACATGTCCATGTCTCTTCATTAATGGTTTTTGGGTCAATTAACGCAATGCCATAGCGTCCAGCTTTTTTCATATCATACATCTTCATTCTGCATAATACCACAGAAAAGAATATAGTGAGGATAATTAAAGGTAATGATCAACGAGCACTACAGCTAGCTAGAGACTTAATTAAATTACAGAAAGAAATCACTTATAGACAATAGCAACTGACGATAGATTTGTCGAGTGCGTCTTGATTGAATAATTGAAACGGTTCTGTAAACTCAACATACAAAGCATTTTCATGGTAGTAATGCTCTGGCTTGACTCTCACGATGAGGGACTCTCGTGTAACGCCCTCGATGCGGCTATATCTCCCACGTGTCGAAGCACGACTTAGAGGCATAACCGCATTGAAAGCAATGTTGCAAGTGAGGTAATCTTCACACAACCCATGTAATACATAAGGGAAAGAGATACATAGTTGGCTTACGATGCCACTTCACACAATACATAAATAAACATCCATCATCCAGATTACACTCAAGGTCCGACTACGGAACCAAAATAAAAGAAGACTACCCCAAATGCTATACAGATCCCGATCGTCCCAACTGGCTCCACTCACGATCATCGAGGAAAAGACACATAGTAACGACCACGTTCCTCGTCGAACTCCCACTTGAGCTCGGTTCGCCACCTGCACCGCATCGTCGGCACTGCAACTGTTTTGGTAGAATATGTGAGTCACGGGACTCGGCAATCTCACACCCGCGAGATCAAGACCATTTAAGCTTATAGGAAGGACAAAGTTGTGAGGTGGAGCTGCAGCAAGCGACTAGCATATATGGTGGCTACATTCGCAAAAGAGAGCGAGAAGAGAAGCAAGGCATGGTCGTGAAGCTAGTAGCGATCAAGAAGTGATCCTGACTACTTACGTCAAACATAACTCCAACATCGTGTTCACTTCCCGGACTCCGCCGAGAAGAGACCATCACGGTTACACACGCGGTTGATGTGTTTTAAACAAGGTCAACTTCGGTTTTCTACAACCGGACATTAACAAATTCCCATCTGCCTCATAACCGCGGGCACGGCTTTGAAAGATAATACCTGCAGGGTGTCCCAACTTAGCCCATTATAAGCTCTCACGGTCAAGAAGGATATTCCTTCTACGGGAAGACCCGATCGATCTCGGAATCCGGACTACAAGACATTTCGACAACAATAAAACAAGACCAGCAAAGCCGCCCGAATGTGCCGACAAATCCCGATAGGAGCTGCACATATCTCGTTCTCGTGGCACACCGGATGAGCAGACGCCGGGTTGGCATAGACCCGATTGCCCAAGGGTCGCGGACATCGCTCAAGTTGGACCAGCACTCGAAGGAGAACGGCCGGGGTTAAAATAAAGATGACCCTCGGGCTCGCGAAAACCCGGGGAAAAAGGCTTAGGTGGCAAATGGTAAAACCAAAGTTGGGCCTTCTTGGAGGAGTCTTATTCAAAGCGAACTGTCAAGGGGTCCCATAAATCACCCAACCGTGTAAGGAACGCGAAATCAAGGAACATAACACCGGTATGACGGAAACTAGGCGGCAAGAGTGGAACAAAACACGGACATAAGGCCGAGTCTTCCACCCTTTACCAAGTATATAGGTGCATTAATTAAACAATATATATTGTGATATCCCAACAAGTAAACATGTTCCAACAAGGAACAACATCTCCATGTTCCAACAAGGAACAAACTTCATCTTCACCTGCAACTAGCAACGCTATAAGAGGGGCTGAGCAAAGCGGTAACATAGCCAATCAACGGTTTGCTAGGAAAGGATGGTTAGAGGTTTGACATGGCAATATGGGTGGCATGATAAGCAAGTGATAGGCATCGAAGCATAGGCATAGCAAAAGAGCGAGCATCTAGCAAGCAAAGATAGAAGTGATTTCGAGGGTATGGTCATCTTGCCTGCAAGGTTCTCAGAGTTGTCGAAAGCTTGATCCTCGTAAGCGTTCTCAACAGGTTCCTCGTTCACGTACTCGTCTCTCGGCTCTACCCAAAGCAAGAACACAAACAAAGGAACCACAATAAATCACGGTGCAATGCACAAGCAACATGATGCAATACATAGCATGATATGCGAGATGTGATATGCAATGCGTATGCGTGCTCCGGAAGGAAAATGATGAACCAGGCATCAACTTGGCAAACCAAGTATGCCTCTGGAAAGGTGAGACGATTTCGGTTGAAATCAATATAAAGATCACCGGAATCGGGTGCACGGTTTGCAAATGACAAGCAAAACAAGAATGGCACAAATCTGCCATAAACAACATGATGCCACATAGCAAGCAACAAGAAATTAAGCTACTGCACCCAAACGTACCAACAAAGCATATGGCAGTGATCTACTCAAGATGCTTGACAAAAGATGAACACTGAGCTACGGCTAATTCACATCATAACAGGTCCAAACAAGCATGGCAAAAGTGCAAAATATATCAGCTTCACAGACTTGGAGAAAATACTGAACATGGCAGAATCAGCATCAGGAAGCAATGTTCAGAGCAAGCAAACATCATGCTACAGGAACTTATAATAGCAAAACAAGGCATGGCATGAATCTACTCAAAGCATAGAACAGAAGTCCCTTACTGACCATGAGCCAAAAGGGATCAGAAAATGCAATAGCACCCATGCCAATATAGCAAGTTTAGATTATGATTCAAGAAAGCAGGGCATGACATTGACAGAATTATGTAGGCATCTTCGCGAGCTCGATGCACTCACTACAGAGCATTTCATGATAAACTAAGCATACATCCATCAATAATACATGGCAAGAACAACATCATAGCATACACGGATCAACTACAACAACCTTGGCAAAATTGAATAACATGTAAACAATCTGCCAGGAAACATTTTATAGCAAAAGTAGAGCTCGATTGACTCAAGCTATGGCACTCCATAATTGCAAACAAGGGCATGGATGGATAGAGCATAAACATGTGTTCAAAACATCCTTACTGAAGTATCTCAAAATAAGCATGGATCTCTCGGTAGCATCAAGTTTACATGGCATAAAAATATCAGCAAAACAGGGGCTGAAATCAGCAACATCATGAAGCCTAGTTTGCATGCTTGTGCTAGTCACCACAGAGATCACAAAAATACATGGCATAAACCCCTGTAAAGATGGCATGGCATATTACAAAACACATGTAGGGCTCAAGTTCATAGGGTGCACACATCAATCATGGCAAAAATGACAAAAGTGCATGTTCTGATAAGAATCTGAAACTAACATCACATAGCCATCTTACAACAGCATTTCGGGCATCAATATGAGCTCAAATGAAAATGATGCAATGATTTGAAATTATGTACTCATCGAGGCGAACATTTCGGAATGCTACACGCCCAAAACGGAGCCACAGGTGCAAAGTTATGCTGCTATGAAAATGTAACAAAATATCTGCAGAAATATGACTTAGAGGATTTTTCGGGGCTCGGGGAAGTCAACCTAGATCGGATCCGAACCGGCTCGGGCGCGGATCGAGGTTCGCCGGCGGCGGGAGCAGGGCGGCCGGGACGGCCAGCCGGAGGAGGGAGAGGCCGGAGGAGGGCCGGCACGGGCGGCTGCAGGGAGGAGGCGGGCGGGCCCGAGCGCAGTGGCGGCGCGGCCGACGGGCGGGCGGATCATGGAGCGGGCGGCGCGGCGGGCTGGGCCGCTGCCCGGGCGCTGGCAGGAGGGGCCCGCTCGGGCCTGGGCGGGCTGGGCGGCCGAAGGGCGGGCGCGCCACGTGGCGGCTCCCGATTCGCGGGCGCTGGTGAAGCGACGCGTCTGCTCCGTCCGGACGTGTCCGTTGGCGCGGAGAGGAGCGGGACTAGGGTTAGGGTGGATCTGATCCGGGATTTCGGAGGGGAGGCTATATTTATAGGTAGAAGGAGCTAGGAAGCTCCAAATGAGGTGCGGTTTTTGAAGGAAATATGCCCTAGAGGCAATAATAAAGTTATTATTTATTTCCTTATTTCATGATAAATGTTTATTATTCATGCTAGAATTGTATTAACCGGAAACATAATACATGTGTGAGTACATAGACAAACATAGTGTCACTAGTATGCCTCTACTTGACTAGCTCGTTGAATCAAAGATGGTTAAGTTTCCTAGCCATAGACATGAGTTGTCATTTGATTAACGGGATCACATCATTAGGAGAATGATGTGATTGACATGACCCATTCCGTTAGCCTAGCACATGATCGTTTAGTATGTTGCTATTGCTTTCTTCATGACTTATACATGTTCCTGTAACTATGAGATTATGCAACTCCCGTTTACCGGAGGAACACTTTGGTGCTACCAAGCGTCACAACGTAATGGGTGATTATAAAGGAGTACTACAGGTGTCTCCAAAGGTACATGTTGGGTTGGCGTATTTGAGATTAGGTTTTGTCACTCCGATTGCTCGGAGAGGTATCTCTGGGCCTTCTCGGTAATACTCATCACCTAAGCCTTGCAAGCATTGTAACTAATGAGTTAGTTATGAGATGATGTATTACGGAACGAGTAAAGAGACTTGCCGTAACGAGATTGAACTAGGTATTGGATACCGACGATCGAATCTCGGGCAAGTAACATACCGATGACAAAGGGAACAAAGTATGTTGTTATGCGGTTTGACCGATAAAGATCTTCGTAGAATATGTAGGAGCCAATATGGGCATCCAGGTTCCGCTATTGGTTATTGACCAAGAATAGTTCTAGGTCATGTCTACATAGTTCTCGAACCCGTAGGGTCCGCACGCTTAAGGTTTCGATGATGCTTATATTATGAGTTTATGAGTTTTGATGTACCGAAGGAGTTCGAGTCCCGGATGAGATCGGGGACATGACGAGGAGTCTCGAAATGGTCGAGACGTAAAGATCGATATATTGGACGACTATATTCGAGTTCGGAAAGGTTCGAATGATTCGGTATTTTGAGTACCGGAGAGTTACGGAATTCGCCGGGAGAAGTATTGGGCCTTATTGGGCCTGCGGGAAAGAGAGGGGCTGCCTAGGGCAGGCGCGCGCCCCAAGGCCTAGTCCGAATTGGACTAGGGGAGGGCCGCACCCTTCTTCCCTTCCCTTCCTTCTCTCCTACTCCTACTAGGAAAGGAGGAGTCCTACTCCGGTGGGAGTAGGACTCCCCTTGTCTTGCGCTCCTCCTAGGCCGCCACCTCCTCCTTGCTCCTTTATATACGGGGGCGGGGGCACCCCAACACACAAGTTGATCTACGGATCGTTCCTTAGCGTGTCGGTGCCCCTTCCACCATATTCCACTTCGGTCATATCATCGCGGAGCTTAGGCGAAGCCCTGCGCCGTGAAGTCATATCGTCATGAGCTTAGGCGAAGCCCTGCGTCGGTGGAGCATCATCATCGCCACCACGCCGTCGTCTTGACGGAACTCATCCCCGACACTTTGCTGGATCGGAGTCCGGGATCGCCATCGAGCTGAGCGTGTGCAGAACTCGGAGGTGCCGTCGTTCGGTGCTTGGATCGGTCGGATCGTGAAGACGTCGACTACATCAACCGCGTTGTTATAACGCTTCGCTTTCGGTCTCACGAGGGTGCGTGGGCGGACACTCTCCTCTCGTTGCTATGCCATCACCATGGTCTTGCGTGATCGTAGGAATTTTTTGAAATTACTACGTTCCCCAATGATGGCATCCGAGCCAGGTTTTATGCGTTGATGTCATATGCACGAGTAGAACACAAGTGAGTTGTGGGCGATATAAGTCATACTGCTTACCAGCATGTCATACTTTGGTTCAGCGGTATTGTGAGATGAAGCGGCCGGACCGACATTACGCAGACGCTTACGCGAGACTGGTTTCACCGCTCCGAGCACTAGTTACTTAAAGGTGACCGGCGGTGTCTCTCTCTCTCACTTTAGTTGAACCGAGTGTGGCTACGCCCGGTCCTTGCGAAGGTTAAAACAGCACCAACTTGACAAACTATCGTTGTGGTTTTGATGCGAGGTAAGAACGGTTCTTGCTCAGCCCGTAGCAGCCACGTAAAACTTGCAACAACAAAGTAGAGGACGTCTAACTTGTTTTTGCGGGGCATGTTGTGATGTGATGTGGTCAAGACGTGATGCTATATTTTATTGTATGAGATGATCATGTTTTGTAACCGAAGTTATCGGCAATCGGCAGGAGCCATATGGTTGTCGCTTATTGTATGAAATGCAAAAGCCATGTAATTGCTTTACTTTATCACTAAGCGAGTAGCGATAGTCGTAGAAGCAATAGTTGGCGAGACGACAACGATGCTACGATGGAGATCAAGGTGTCGCGCCGGTGACGATGGTGATCATGACGGTGCTTGAGATGGAGATCACAAGCACAAGATGATGATGACCATATCATATCACTTATATTGATTGCATGTGATGTTTATCCTTTATGCATCTTATCTTGCTTTGTTTGACGGTAGCATTATAAGATGATCTCTCACTAAAATTATCAAGAAGTGTTCTCCGAGTATGCACCGTTGCTAAAAGTTCAGTAGTACCCGGACACCACGTGATGATCGGGTGTGATAAGTTCTCGTCCATCTACAACGGGTGCAAGCCAGTTTTGCACACGCAGAATACTCAGGTTAAACTTGACGAGCCTAGCATATGCAGATATGGCCTCGGAACACGGAGACCGAAAGGTCGAACGTGAATCATATAGTAGATATGATCAACATAGTGATGTTCACCATTGAAACTACTCCATCTCACGTGATGATCGGACATGGTTTAGTTGATTTGGATCACGTAAACACTTAGATGACTAGAGAGATGTCTGTCTAAGTGGGAGTTTTTTAATATGATTAATTGAACTTAAATTTATCATGAACTTAGTACCTGATAGTATTTTGCTTGTCTATGTTTACTGTAGATAGATGGCTCGTCTTTGTTGTTCCGTTGAATTTTAATGCGTTCTTTGAGAAAGCAAAGTTGAAAGATGATGGTAGCAATTACGGATTGGGTCCGTAACCTGAGGATTATCCTCATTGCTGCACGGAAGAATTACGTCCCCGAAGCACCGCTGGGTGCAGTGCCTGCTGCGGAGATGCACCGAAGTTGTGAACGTCTGGCAAAGCAAAGTGATGACTACTCTATAGTTCGAGTGTGCCATGCTTTACGGCTTAGAACCGGGTCTTCAACGACGTTTTGAACGTCATGGAGCATATGAGATGTTCCAGGAGTTGAAGTTAATATTTCAAGCAAATACCCGAGTTGAGAGATATGAAGTCTTCAACAAGTTCTATAGCTAAAAGATGGAGGAGAATCGCTCAACTAGTGAGCATGTGCTCAGATTGTCTGGGTACTTCAATCGCTTGAATCAAGTGGAAGTTAATCTTCCAGATAAGATAGTGATTGAAAGAATTCTCTAGTCACCATCACTAAGTTACTAGAACTTCGTGATGAACTATAGTATGCAAGGGATGACGAAAATAATTCCCAAGCTCTTCGCGATGCTAAAATCGCGAAGGTAGAAATCAGAAAAAACATCAAGTGTTGATGGTTGACAATACCACTAGTCTCAAGGAAAAGGGAAAAGGAAGAAGGGAACTTCAAGAAGAACGACAAGCAAGTTGTTGCTCGAGTGAAGAAGCCCAAGTCTGGACCTAAGCACGAGACTAAGTGCTTTTGCTGCTGGAACTGGTCCTTCGAAGCGGAACTACCCCAAGTATTTGGCGGATAAGAAGGATGGCAAAGTGAACAAAGGTATATTTGATATACAGATTATTGATATGTATTTTACTAGTGTTCGTAGCAACCCCTCGGTATTTGATACTGGTTCGGTTGCTAAGAGTAGTAACTCAAACGGAGTTGCAGAATGAACATAAACTAGTTGAAGGGAAGTGACGATGAGTGTTGGAAGTAGTTCCAGATTGATATGATCATCATCGCACACTCCCTATACTTTCGGGATTAGTGTTAAACCTAAATAAATGTTATTTGGTGTTTGCGTTGAGAATGAATATGATTTGATCATGTTTATTGCAAAACGGTTATTCATTTAAAGTCAAAGAATAATTGTTGTTCTGTTTACATGAATAAAACCTTCAATGGTCATACACCCAATGAAAATAGTTTTCAAAACGGTTATTCATTTAAAGTCAAAGAATAATTGTTGTTCATTTAAATGAATAAAACCTTCGATGGTCATACACCCAATGAAAATAGTTTATTGGATCTCGATCGTAGTGATACGCATATTCATAATATTGATGCCAAAAGATGCAAAGTTAATAATGATAGTGCAACTTATTTGTGGCACTGCCGTTTGGGTCATATCGGTATAAAGCGCATGAAGAAACTCCATAAGGATGGATTTTTGGAATCACTTGGTTATGAATCATTTGATACTTGCGAACCGTGCCTTTTGGGCAAGATGACTAAAACTCCGTTCTCCGGAACAATGGAACAAGCTACTGACTTGTTGGAAATAACACATATATACCGATGTATGCAATCCAATGAGTGTTGATGCTCGTGGCAAGTATCGTTATTTTCTGACCTTCACAAGATGATTTGAGCAGATATGGGTATATCTACTTGATGAAACATAAGTCTGAAATAGTTGAAAGGTTCAAAGAATTTCAGAGTGAAGTGGAAAATCATCGCAACAAGAAAATAAAGTTTCTGCGATCTGATCGTGGAGATGAATATTTGAGTTACGAGTTTGGTCTTCAATTAAAACAATGTGGAATAGTTTCACAGCTCACGCCACCGGAACACCACAACATTATGGTGTGTCCGAACGTCAGAACTGCATTTTATTTTGATATAATGCGATTTATGATGTATCTTACCGATTTACCACTATCGCTTTGGGGTTATGCATTAGAGACAGCTGCATTCACGTTTAATAGGGCACCATCTAAATCCGTTGAGATGACACCGTATGAACTATGGTTTAGCAATAAACCTAAGTCGTCGTTTCTTAAAGTTTGGAGTTGTGATGCTTATGTGAAAAAGTTTTCACCTGATAAGCTCGAACCCAAATCGGAGAAGTGCGTCTTCATAGAATACCCAAAGGTAACTATTGGGTGCACCTTCTATCACAGATCCGAAAGCAAGATATTTGTTGCTAAGATGGATCCTTTCTAGAGAAGAAGTTTCTCTCGAAAGAAGTGAGTGGGAGGAAAGTAGAACTTGATAAGGAAATTGTACCTTCTCCTTATTGAAAGTAGTTCATCACGAAATGAGTTTCAGTGATTCCTACACCAATTAGTAAGGAAGTTAATGATGATGATCATGAAACTTCAGATCAAGTTGCTACCAAACCTCGAGGTCTTCCGGAGTAAGATCCGCACCAGAGTGGTACGGTAATCATGTTCGGAAGTCATGTTACTAGACCATGATGAACCTACGAAATATGAGGAAGAATGATGAGCCCAGATTCATGAAATGGCTTGAGGCCATGAAATCGAGATGGGATCCATATATGAGAACAAAGTGTGGACTTTGATGGAGTTGCTCGATGATCGGCAAGCCATATTATATAAATGGATCTTCAAGAGGAAGATGATGCTGATAGTAGTATTACTATCTACAAAGCTAGACTTGTCAAAAAGGTTTTAGACAAAGTTCAAGGTGTTGACTACAATGAGATTTTCTCAACTATAGCGATGCTTAAGTCTGTCCGAATCATGTTAGCAATTGCCACATTTTATGAAATCGGCAAATGGATGTCAAAACTACATTCTTTAATGCATTTATTAAAGAAGAGTTGTATATGATGCAACCGAAGGTTTTATCAATCCTAAAGGAGCTAACAAAATGTGCAAGCTTCAACGATCCATCTATGGATTGGTGCAAGCATCTCGGAGTTGGAATAAACGCTTTGATAGTGTGATCAAAGCATATGGTTTTATACAGACTTTTGGAGAAGCCTGTATTTGCAAGAAAGTGAGTGGGAGCACTACAACCTTTACGATAAGTATATGTGAATGACATATTGTTGATCGGAAATAATGTAGAATTATTCTGAAAAGCATAAAGGAGTGTTTGAAAGGAGTTTTTTCAAAGAAAGACCTCGGTGAAGCTGCTTACATATTGAGCATCAAGATCTATAGAGATAGATCAAGACGCTTGATAAGTTTTCAATGAATACATACCTTGACAAGATTTTGAAGTAGTTCAAAATGGAACAGTCAAAGAAAGAGTTCTTGCCTGTGTTACAAGGTGTGAGATTGAGTAAGACTCAAAACCCGACCACGGCAGAAGATAGAAAGAGAATGAAAGTCATTCCCTATGCATCAGCCATAGGTTCTATAAAGTATGTCATGCTGTGTACTAGATCTATTGCATACCCTACCACTAAAGCTTGGCGAGGGAGTGCAATAGTGATCTAGGAGTAGATCAATGGACAGCGGTCAAAATTATCCTTAGTAGAATAAGGATATGTTTCTCGATTATGGAAGTGAAAAAAAGGTTCGCCGTAAAAGGTTACGTCGATGCAAGTTTTAACACTAATCTAGATGACTCTGAGTCTCAATCTGGATACATATTGAAAGTGGGAGCAATTAGCTAGAGTAGCTCCGTGCGAGCATTGTAGACATAGAAATTTGCAAAATACTTACGGCTCTGAATGTGACAGACCGTTGACTAAAATTATCTCACAAGCAAAACATGATCACACCTTAGTACTCTTTGGGTGTTAATCACATAGCGATGTGAACTAGATTAATGACTCTAGTAAACCCTTTGGGTGTTGGTCACATGTCGATGTGAACTATGGGTGTTAACCACATATAGATGTGAACTATTGATGTTAAATCACATGGCGATGTGAACTAGATTATTGACTCTAGTGCAAGTGGGAGACTGAAGGAAATATGCCCTAGAGGCAATAATAAAGTTATTATTTATTTCCTTATTTCATGATAAATGTTTATTATTCATGCTAGAATTGTATTAACGGAAACATAATACATGTGTGAGTACATAGACAAACATAGTGTCACTAGTATGCCTCTACTTGACTAGCTCGTTGAATCAAAGATGGTTAAGTTTCCTAGCCATAGACATGAGTTGTCATTTGATTAACGGGATCACATCATTAGGAGAATGATGTGATTGACATGACCCATTCCGTTAGCCTAGCACATGATCGTTTAGTATGTTGCTATTGCTTTCTTCATGACTTATACATGTTCCTGTAACTATGAGATTATGCAACTCCGTTTACGGAGGAACACTTTGGTGCTACCAAACGTCACAACGTAATCTGGGTGATTATAAAGGAGTACTACAGGTGTCTCCAAAGGTACATGTTGGGTTGGCGTATTTGAGATTAGGTTTTGTCACTCCGATTGTCGGAGAGGTATCTCTGGGCCTTCTCGGTAATACTCATCACCTAAGCCTTGCAAGCATTGTAACTAATGAGTTAGTTATGAGATGATGTATTACGGAACGAGTAAAGAGACTTGCGATAACGAGATTGAACTAGGTATTGGATACCGACGATCGAATCTCGGGCAAGTAACATACCGATGACAAAGGGAACAAAGTATGTTGTTATGCGGTTTGACCGATAAAGATCTTCGTAGAATATGTAGGAGCCAATATGGGCATCCAGGTTCCGCTATTGGTTATTGACCAAGAATAGTTCTAGGTCATGTCTACATAGTTCTCGAACCCGTAGGGTCCGCACGCAAGGTTTCGATGATGCTTATATTATGAATTTATGAGTTTTGATGTACGAAGGAGTTCGGAGTCCCGGATGAGATCGGGGACATGACGAGGAGTCTCGAAATGGTCGAGGCGTAAAGATCGATATATTGGACGACTATATTGAAGTTCGGAAAGGTTCGAATGATTCGGTATTTTTCGAGTACCGGAGAGTTACGGGAATTCGCCGGGAGAAGTATTGGGCCTTATTGGGCCCAAGGAAAGAGAGAGGGCTGCCTAGGGCAGGCCGCGCGCTTCAAGGCCTAGTCCGAATTGGACTAGGGGAGGGCCGCCCCTCTTCCCTTCCCTTCCTTCTCTCCTACTCCTACTAGGAAAGGAGGAGTCCTACTCCGGTGGGAGTAGGACTCCCCTTGGTGCGCCCCTCCTAGGCCGGCCACCTCCTCCCGTGCTCCTTTATATACGGGGGCACGGGGGCACCCCAACACACAAGTTGATCTACGGATCGTTCCTTATCCGTGTGCGGTGCCCCCTTCCACCATATTCCACTTCGGTCATATCGTCGCGGAGCTTAGCGAAGCCTGCGCCGGTGAAGTCATATCGTCGCGGAGCTTAAGCGAAGCCCTGCGTCGGTGGAGCATCATCATCGCCACCACGCCGTCGTCTTGTGGAACTCATCCCGACACTTTGCTGGATCGGAGTCCGGGATCGTCATCGAGCTGAACGTGTGCAGAACTCGGAGGTGCCGACGTTCGGTGCTTGGATCGGTCGGATCGTGAAGACGATGACTACATCAACCGCGTTGTTATAACGCTTCCGCTTTCGGTCTACGAGGGTGCGTGGACGGACACTCTCCCCTCTCGTTGCTATGCCATCACCATGGTCTTGCGTGATCGTAGGAAATTTTTTGAAATTACTACGTTCCCCAACAGTTTTCGCCCACACGATCGTGATCGAACGGCGATGGACATGGAAGTGACTTAGAGGGGTTATTGGGCTGTTTTGAAGGGGTGTTGGGCTGCAACTTAAAAGAGGCCTTTGCGAGATATGCGGATAACCGTTGGAGTACCAAACGAGCTCCAAATGGCACGAAACTTGACAGGTGGTCTACCGGTGGTGTACCAAGGCCACTTGACAAACCTCGGTCCATTCCGAGAAAGTTTAGTACCCGCTCACGGAAAAACGTAAAAGGAGGCGCCGGGGGACATAGGAGTGCCGGATTGCAAAACGGACAACGGGGAAAATGCTCGGAATCATGAGACGAACACGTATGCAAAAGAGATGCGCATGAAGACATGATATGAAATGCATGACATGAACAAAATGCAAAACAAAAGACAAAAACCCAACCACAGAGGGAATATCATATCACAATGCCGAAAATGGCAAGAGTTGGAGTTACAAATATGGAAAGTTACATCCGGGGTGTTACATCTCGACCCGTAGTCTTGGTTTCTTTCATGTACCATTCATGCAATTCATACATTCTCGTTGATAGACTCTTGATCTCCTCAGGCTTGACCATAGGTTGGCCGCGAGCATATTTCGGTTTTAGTTCCTCCTATTTAAATTTTTCCATGGGCTCGATCTCTAGGAGTTGATAAACAGTGACACCGGCCTCTTCAGCCATCCTTCTAAGATTGTCGGTTATTACCAGCTGATCAGCGCCTGTACTCACATGTGTTGGCACAATGAGCGGGCGGATCGATTGCACCGCCTGTTCTCCCAGCCGAGGAACAATTTTCCCGCTTTTTTGGCAGCTGCTTGGCTGGAGCTCGAGCTCGACTCCTTTTTTGTGCTTGATATGACTTCTTGATTTGACGCTCATAGTCTGAGTCCCCATGCTTGGGAGCTGGTGGTTCAGCCATACGAATAAAGTAGTCAATGACATGCTCAGGTACTTTCTCCTTTGCTGGCGGGGGCGGTTTCGGTCCAAAATGGGCCTTCAATTAGGCCCTCACTTCGGCTTCGTTTTCCTCTTCGGCCAGGTCGTATGGCAACCTTGGAAGAGGCTTGAGGCTTGGACCAAATTTGTATTTCTTGCCTCCTGTACTTGTACCGCTAGCCGCTGTAGCTGTGGCGCCTGTCTTCCGCTGTTGCTTAGGCGGCGGAGCCCGCTAAGGCGGCGGAGACGGCTGACGCGGTGCCTGACTTGGAGGAGGAGGACTGTGTTGGAGATATGCCCTAGAGGCAATCATGTATGATGATATTTCCTATGTGTTTATGAATAAAGATAGTCCTTGGACATTATCAATGATGTGTATCAGCAAGTATGTGATTTGTTTGTGGGACTATGCATTGTATGATGACTGTCCTAAAAGGTCCCTAGTTGAAAGGGTTGTGTGGACGCGCAGCCGACTAGACTGGCATATGACACGGTCGATGGCTTGGTCTCACTAGCCATGGAGCATTGGATGCTAACCGGATAATATGGACTTGGAAAGGTCTGGTCGGATTCGACGTAGTCGGATCCGAGTCGAGATAAGGCCCGAGTCGGACAGACCCAACTATGAGACGCAGCGATATGTCATCTGTGAGTCTCTAGTACAACATACGTTCTATGTCCTAAGACCTGAGCTGACGCATGTACTCGGGATGGTGACAGACTTGCTTTGGGCCGACCAAACGCTACTCCGATTTGGTAGTTACAAAGGTAGGTTTCGGGTTTGTCGGTCCCATCTTTGCGAGACATGGTCGAGCAAGATGGGATTGCCCTCCGATCGGAGAGATATACTCTGGGCCCCTCGTGTGATCCGACCGGGATAAGCATGGCCATGCGACAAGGATTATGAGATAATCCGGATTGTGGTCGGTATCACCGAACGAGAAAGAGGTTGGGCTAGCACAAGGATGACAGTCTCTCCTTGAGCCCGACAACATATATCGTGCGGCAAAGGGAGCGAAGTGTGACACGTTATGCAGTTCGCCTAACCAGCTTCACGACCGCTTGGTGGTCGCACGCCTTGCTAGAGGCTGCTACCAACCGTGCAGGTGTCGAGGTGATCAAACGTGACCAAGCCGACTTGAACCTAAGGGGTCGCGCAGCAAGGGAAGGAACCTACGAGGTCGGTTCGTAGGACCTTTGGTCGGATGTGATCCGAAGCTGGACTAGGAACATGACCGAGTAGACTTTGGGCTTTAGGGTCCGTGCAAGGCCCAAGTGTTGAGCCTGCGATGGACGCCTATATAAAGTGGAGGTGCGGCACACTCAGTAGGTTGATCGCTTCGGCGCTGCGACTAGGGTTTGCATGTGTTGCGAATAGCCACCTCCACTCGCCGCCGACTGTGTGATCGGACCTAGCAGTCCGCCGCACGGTTTTCCTCGTGCACGCACGGATACCATTAGAGGCGGTGCACTTGCGCCGCTCCGGCAAACTCGTACGTTGGATCGGACGACCGGCTGTTCGAGGGAGATCGAACGCGGAGGAGACGATCCACGCAAACGCGCTACCTCAACTCTTCTTCTGCTGCACGGCACTGCGCGTCTAGTGGTAACGAACTGTGATCCATCTCCCGTAGCATGTTCCTGGATGTTCTGTGCGTAGGAAAATTTTAATTTGCAGTCTACGCACCCTACGTAGAACCCAACAATGGTATCAGAGCCTCTGCTATAGGATTTGGATTCAGATCGTATGCATATTAGATATGTGGAGGCGGCAGATGAGATCTGTTGTCGTTGATAAGATCGGCTATGTGCACGGTTGATGTGATCAACTGCACATGGGGATCGTTAAGGCTATGTTTTCTATCAATCGGGATCGATGAGGTTGTGACATGATCTACCCCTACCGGTCGGTCATCCGCCATCGGGGTTAATAGTGAAACGTAAATCCGAATCGGATTCGCGATGATCGATATGATCGGTCAGATCAGAAAATTCGGCGTGAACGGAGTTCAGATGCGATCTGTGAATTTCGTACCCGACACACAAACCGGTAGAATGCGATTCTATGCATAACTTTGTTTTGCAGGTTTGATGTGAATAGTATGGCTCATATGTATGTGATGCATGTGTGTAATTTATACGTGGCCTGCGTGTCATGTTTGTCAGCCGGCAGGAGCCAAAGTGTTGTCATTATATTGTATAACGACCTGCGTGTCGACTTGCGACTCTATGTAAATTCATTACTAGTCGTAGTAGTTGGATAATAGAGATCAGGTTGGCGGCTTGGCATCCCAGCGTGACAAACAAGATGGAGTTCGTAGATGGTCATCGGAGTCGGAGCCGACCTGGAAGAACGTCCATGAAGGAGCCATACTATTTCACAATATGTGTTATATTTGTGATTGTTATGCTTCTTTGTTTCTATGCATGTTACATTGATATATAGTCAAAGAAAAATGTTACATTGATAGAATGATCCCTCATGAATATCAAGTGAATTGCCATCCCCGGTGTTGCACCTTCACACGTCAAGTACGTCTAGTAGTGGGCTCATAAAATTGGGGTGCTACTAGGTGTCCTTGAACTGAAGGGTTAAATGTCGGACACGGACATGCCTGCATCGAGTTAACTTGACAAGGCTATCAAAGCGGTTTTGGGCCTTGTGGCAAAGAAGGTAGGGAGCCGGGTATGAGATACCTTCCCGACCGGCGTGAGTCGATATAGAATACGATTAGCAAGGAGTTGCTTACGGATAGGTATGTTGGCTATGATGATGCTAAAGCTCACTAGTCGCATGCGCTAGTCGGATCTGAATCACCGAGAGTTTGCGGAGGATGCCAACTTCAGTGGGAGTATTTCATTTAGGCTAGAATTACTCTACATAAACACATTGCTTAGTGATTGCATATTTTCATTTGTAGATCAATGGCACCACCTGCTCAACCCAACTTTGCATTGAAATCAATTCGGAAAAGGATAAACTGAATGGAACAAACTTTACCACCGGTATAGAAATCTGAGAATTGTTCTCAAGCACGATAAAAGGAACATGTTCTAGAGGATCCACTTCGAGAGAAACCTGCCGATAATGCTAGTGCCACGGCTAAGAATGCCTACGAAACTCGTTGATGAATCAACGGAGATCATTTGTCGATGTCTGGCTTGTATGGAGCCGATTTGCAACAACATTTGAAAATGTTGAGGCTTACGATATGATCGAGAGTCTCAAGAGCATGTTTGAGATACGAGCTAGGACCGAAAGGTTCAACGTCTGGCGATCCTTGATGGATTGCAAGCTGAAGGAAGGTGATCCACTGAGCCCACATGTGATCAAGATGATCGGATATGTGCAAGCTTTGGATCGTTTGGGCTTCCCGCTCTTGGATGAGCTGGCTACTGATGTTGTTCTGGGTTCTCTTCCGCCCAGCTATGGGACGTTCATCTCGAACTATCATATGCATGGCATGGATAAGAAGCTCACTGAATTGCATGGGATGCTCAAGGTGGCAGAGCAGGATATTAAGAAAGGCACGCATCAAGTGTTGATGGTGCAGAAATTGGCTAAGTTCAAGAAGAGTTGGTCCAAGAAAAAGGCTAAGGCAAAGGGCATGGAGATGGTAACCTCTTCCGCTGCGCCGAAGTCTGGACCGGACTCGAAGACCGTTTGCTTTCACTGCAAGGAGACCGGTCACTAGAAGAGGAACTGTAGCAAGTGGCTTGCAGAGCATGGCAAGAAGGCCGGAAATGCTTCTTCAGGCAAAGGTACACTTGTTGCATATGTTATAGACATTTACCTTGCTGACATACCTAGTAGCTCTTGGGTATTTGATACCGGATCGGTTGTTCATATTTGCAACTCGATGCAGGGGTTGGTAAGAACTAGGCGTGTGGCACAAGGGGAGATTGACATCAGGGTCGGCAACAAAGCAAGAGTTGCTGCGTTGGAGGTCGGCACGATGCAGCTCCAGCTTCCTTCCGGATTCATAATGGAATTGAATAATTGTTATTATGTTCCTGCACTTAGTCGGAACATTATTTCTGCCTCATGTTTGATGAGTCAAGGTTATGAATTCAGTTTAAAGGACAATGGTTGTTCGATATTTTTGAATGGTATGTTCCACGACTATGCACCCATTGTTGATGGGCTATTTATATTGAATCTAGAACAGAACCGGTCTATAACGTGAATGTCAAGAGGCATAAGCCTAATGAGATAAATCCGACATACTTACGGCATTGCCGGCTTGGACACATTAATGCGAACGCATGAAGAAGCTCCATGATGATGGGCTCCTAACCCGTCCGACTTGGTCGTTCGAGACATGTGAATCATGCTTGCTCGGCAAGATGACTAAGTCTCCTTTCGCAAAGAGTTGCGAGAGGCGTCCGGCTATTGGAACTTATACATAGTGATGTGTGTGGTCCAATGAGCACAACCACCAAAGGTGGCTATCGATGCCGTGACTTTTACCGGCGACTTGAGTAGATATGGATATATCTATTTGATGAGGCACAAGTAGGAGACTTTGAAAAGTTCAAAGAGTTTGAGAATGAGGTTGAGAATCAGCTCGGCAAGACTATAAAGCTTTGTGATCTGATCGTGGAGGTGAGTACATGAGCCAGGAGTTTGATGATCATCGAAAAGTCGAGGTATAGTACCTCAGCTCACACCTCAGATGCACGCCACGGAGAAAGCGGCATGTCGGAACGGAGGAATAGGACCTTGTTGGACATGGTCCGGTCTATGATGAGCAAATCAGATTTACCCTTGTCATTTTGGGGATACGCTCTAGAAACTGCAGCTTTCACACTTAACACGGTACCATCAAAATCCGTAGACAAGACACCACATGAGATGTGGACCGGGAAGAGTCGGTTTGTCTTTTCTAAAGATTTGGGGTTGTGAAGCATTTGTCAAGCGACTTATGTCGACAAGCTTACACCCAAGTCGGATAAATGCATATTCGTGGATATCCGAGAAACCTTGGGATATAACTTCTACAACCGGAAGAGAACAAAGTGTTTGTTGCTCGGAACAGGGTTTTCCTTGAGAAAGAGTTTCTCGGTCGGGAGGCCGATGGGAGGGCGGTTCGACTCGAAGAAATTCGAGGACCACTCGGGGCGGCTCGGCTGGTGATGAGATCATACCGAGTCGTCGGGGAACCCGTAGTGGAAGCGGCACCGGAACCACAGAGGTCGGAGAGATTGCGCAGAGTGCGCGATGTATTGTTGCTAGAAAGCGACGAGCCGGCCACATATGCGGAAGGAATGGTGAGCCCAGATTCCGAGGCATGGCTGGAGGCCATGAGATCCGAGTTAAAGTCCATGAATGAGAATCAAGTCTGGGACTTGGTTGATCCGCCACCCGGCGTGACTGCCATTGGTTGCAAATGGGTCTTTAAGAAGAAAACCGATGTGGATGGAAATGTTCAGATCCAAAAAGCTCGACTTGTCGCTAAAGGTTATGGACAAGTTCAAGGAATTGACTACGACGAGACTTACTCGCCGGTAGCGATGCTGAAGTCGGTGAGGATCATACTAGCTATAGCTGCATATTTCAATTACGAGATATGGCAGATGGATGTCAAAACGGCTTTCCTTCACGGAAATTTAACCGAGGACGTGTATATGATACAGCTCGAGGGATTTGTCAATCCGACTAGCACTAGTAAGGTATGCAAGCTCAAGAGATCCATTTATGGGTTGAAGCAAGCATCTCGGAGTTGGAACATTCATTTTGATGAGGTCGTCACTGGTCTCGGTTTCATCAAAAGCAAAGAGGACTCTTGTTTATACAAGAAGTTAAGTGGGAGCTCGATAGTGTTTTTGATCTTGTATGTGGACGACATACTACTGACCGGGAACGATGTTTCGATGTTAAACTCGGTCAAGGATCATTGAATGGCAAGTTTTCGATGAAGGACCTTGGTGAGGCAGTCTATATTTTAGGCATTAAGATCTATAGAGATAGATCGAGGAGGCTGCTCGGCCTAAGCGAGCACGTACATAGATAAAGTGTTGAAGCGGTTCAACATGAGTGAAGCGAAGAAAGGGTTCTTGCCACTCTCACATGGTATAAGGCTAAGCGAGACTCGAGTCCTTTGACATCGATGAGCGAAGCGGGATGAGTAGGATTCCGTATGCCTCGGCAATCGGATCCATCATGTATGCCATGATATGTACAAGGCCCGATGTTGCTTTTGCAATAAGTCTAACAAGTATATACCAGGCCAACCCAGGAGAGAGTCACTGGGCAGCGGTAAAGACTATTTTGAAGTACCTGAAAAGGACTAGAGAGATGTTCCTAGTTTATGGAGGTGAGGAAGAGCTCGTCGTAAGGGGTTACGTCGATGCTAGTTTCCAAACCGGCGAGAGATGATGTCGATCACAGTCCGGATTCGTATGCGTCTGAATGGAGGAGCAGTGCACTTGATGAGTTCCAAGCAGGATACGGTGGCCGATTCTACCACAGAAGCCGAATACATTGCGGCTTGTGAAGCTGCAAAGGAAGGTGTTTGGATCCGGTATTTTCTGGATGATCTTGGTATTTTCCCAGCCGCTGTGAAACCGTTGGACCTTTATTGTGATAATTCTGGTGCCATCGCACAAGCCAAGGAGCCGAGGAATCACCACAAGGTTAGACACATAGATCGGAAATATCACCTGATACGAAAGATCGTAAAGAATGGTGATGTAGAGTTATGCAAGATTCACACGGATGCAAATGTTGCAGATCCGTTGACTAAGCCACTTCCACAACCCAAGCATGAGGGGCACGTTAGAGCTATGGGCATTCGATGTCTATTTGATTGACTCTAGTGCAAGTGGGAGACTGTTGGAGATATGCCCTAGAGGCAATCATGTATGATGATATTTCCTATGTGTTTATGAATAAAGATAGTCCTTGGACATTATCAATGATGTGTATCAGCAAGTATGTGACTTGTTTGTGGGACTATGCATTGTATGATGACTGTCCTAAAAGGTCCCTAGTTGAAAGGGCTGTGTGGACGCGCAGCCGACTAGACTGGCATATGACACGGTCGATGGCTTGGTCTCACTAGCCATGGAGCATTGGATGCTAACCGGATAATATGGACTTGGAAAGGTCTGGTCGGATTCGACGTAGTCGGATCCGAGTCGAGATAAGGCCAGTCGGACAGACCCAACTATGAGGCAGCGATATGTCATCTATGAGTCTCTAGTACAACATCGTTCTATGTCCTAAGACCTGAGCCGACGCATGTACTCGAGATGGTGAGACTTGCTTTGGGCCGACCAAACGCTACTCCGTGATCGGGTAGTTACAAAGGTAGGTTTCGGTTTGTCCATCCCATGCCGCGAGACATGGTCGAGCAAGATGGGATTTGCCCTCCGATCGGAGAGATATACTCTGGGCCCCTCGTGTGATCCGACCAGGATAAGCATGGCCATGCGACAAGGATTATGAGATAATCCGGATTGTGGTCGTATCCTTTGGACGCGAAAGAGGTTGGGCTAGCACAAGGATGACAGTCTCGCCTTGAGCCCGACAACATATATCGTCGGCAAAGGGAGCGAAGTGTGACACGTTATGCAGGTTCGCCTAACCAGATTCATAGTCTGCTTGGTGGTCGGCACGCCTTGCTAGAGGCCGCTACCAACCGTGCAGGTCGGAGGTGATCCGAACTGTGACCAAGCCGACTTGAACCTAAGGGGTCGCGCGCTTAAGGGAAGGAACCTACGAGGTCGGTTCGTAGGACACTGGTCGGATGTGATCCGAACTGGACTAGGAACATGACCGAGTAGACTTTGGGCTTTAGGGTCCGTGCAAGGCCCAAGTGTTGAGCCTGCGATGGACGCCTATATAAAGTGGAGGTGCGGCACACTCAGTAGGTTGATCACTTCGGCGTTGCAACTAGGGTTTGCATGTGTTGCGAATAGCCACCTCCACTCGCCGCCGACTGTGTGATCGGACCTAGCAGTCCGCCGCACGGTGTTCCTCCTGCACGCGCGGATACCGTTAGAGGCGGTGCACTTGCGCCGCTCCGGCGAACTCGTACGTGGGATCGGACGACCGGTTGTTCGAGGGAGATCGAACGCGGAGGAGACGATCCACGCGGACGCTCTGCCTCAACTCTTCTTCCGCTGCACGACACTGTGCGTCTAGTGGTAACGAACTGTGATCCATCTCCCGTAGCATGTTCCTGGATGTTCTGTGCGTAGGAAAATTTTAATTTGCAGTCTACGCACCCTACCATAGAACCCAACAGACTGGGCTACGCGGTGCCGGACATGGAGGAGGAGAAGGAGTGGGCTGACGCGGTGCCGGACTTGGAGGAGGAGGAGTGGGCTGACACGCTGGCGGACTTGGAGGAGCAGGACTCTGCTAAGGCGGTGGCTAACTTGGAGGAGCATGAGTCTGCTGACGCGGTGGCAGACTTGGAGGAGGAGCCGGCTTACGCGGTGTCGGTGGCCTTGGAAAGACGATGCAATCCTTTCTCCATAGAATGATATGATGTATGGCCTCTCCTAGTGTGCGCTCATCGTCACCTCCAGGAATGTCAAGCTCTAGCCCCGAATATTGTGCCACCACTTCATCAACCGCGACATGAGCATAGCCAACTGGAATCGGATTGCAATGGAAGGTTGCTTCAAGGGGATTTGTATAAGCAACGCCGTCCACCACCTTCGTGGACATGTTCTTCATTTTAAAGTGTAGCTCACAATTAGTGTTATCCATGATGTCATCCACAGGGTATCTATCCAGCAGTGCCTCATCGCCCGAGCAAAACCCACGCTGCTTCTCGGCATGGATAGGACGGTGCTATCCAATGTTGGATCCGCTAGCTGCTGCCGCTGCTGAGACCCCCTTTCCTGGCTAAGTGAGTCGATCTGCTGTCGCTGGAAAGCGAGTGCCAACTCCGCATGCCTTGATTCTAGGCCTTGAAGGCTGTCTGCTTCCTGCTTCCTCTGCTCCTCCTCCAGCTTCCTCTTCTTCTCCTCCTACATCTTCTTTCTCGCACGGCTTCTGTAGTCGGCGTTCTAGTCCGCAAAACCCTCAAACCACGGAACAACGCCTTTGCCTCATGTTCTTCCTGGGTGTTCTGGATTTGCCAGGGCGCGCGTAAGCTTGTCGTTCTCTCTGTTGGGCGTGAACACCCCCGTTCGAGCCTCTTCTATTGCAACAAGTATACTGAGGTCGGCTCCTTTAAGACTTGGCCGCTCCAAAACCTTGCATGTCTTTGGGTCCAACGCACCCCCCATGCGCATAGAACCAAGTCCTGGACCTGGGGGGCCAGCTCAATGTAACTGGAGTGACCCCTTCATCCACCATCTGTTGCTCAGCGAGATCCCACTTAGGCCGGGCCACCTCGTAGCCACCTAGCCCCAGCTTATGGTGCCACTGCTTTTTCGCGGCATTGATCTTTTTTATTCTCGACCATTCCTGAGCTACTTCTGATTCCTTGAATTTCACGAAAGCGTCCCAGTGATCTCTTGCCTTCTCCAGTGTTCCCTTGAATTCTGGAGTCTTCTTTCATCCTTCGACGTACGCGGCCCATATACTTTTCTTGTAGTTGTTGAATGCTACCGCCATCTTCCTAAGAGCAGCGTTCTTGACTTTCTCCACATCTGCATCTGTGAAATGATCTAGTAGGGTGAAATGTGACATGAGAGATTCCCAAAGCCGATCTTTTGCTCTTTGGTCAACAAAAGTAAGATCTGGACGTTCCTTTGCTGGCCTTTTCCATTCTTGAATGGAGATCGGGATTTGGTCCTTCATAAGAACTTTGCATTGACGAATGAACTTGTTCGCATTCTTCTTAGGTTCGCGCGGTTCGCCATTAGGTTTGATGGCATCGATGTTTTACTTTACGCCATCCTTCAACTTTTTGGCTGGGCCTCGAACTGTCCTGCTGCCTGTAGAAGATTTGCTCGATCCAGAGGGATGGAAGAAGAAAGATCGACCCATTAATATATTAAAAATCAATTAAAACATGTGATGATCACCGGATGCCTGCTTATATAAATATACCTCACCGGTCTTTGTTATTTCAATAACAACATTTTCTTCATCATCATAGTTCTCGACTTCATCTATTCGTTCGTCTTTATCAAATATCATACGCTCACCAGTAGGGTTCAGATATTGTGAGCCATCATCTTCTTCAAACTCATCTAGGCGAGGGGATGAGCGTATGATGTTGAACAGGGCCTCCTCTCCTTCTCTGCCAGTATTGTCCATAGCTTTTATTTAACTAATCCAGAAGAAATATAAAACAATTTAGTATTAAAATTAGAATGATTGCATGCATGCAATCAATAAGGAAAAAGTAAATCATAGTACATAATATGCATCTCGAATAATCCAGATAATTAATATGCATCATCGAATATAATCTCGAATACATCGTCTCGAATATTATCGAATAATATAATCTCAAATACATCGTATCGAATATTATCGAATAATATAATCTCTTGTATCGAATACATCACTAGCTAATGCATATCGAATACTATCGAATAATCTAGTTGACTCGCGGTGGACACCCAAAGAGAATAAACCACCACATGATCATAGCTCCAGTGAGATCCCTGAATAACCTGCCAGGTATTTTAGAACCTGACGTCCAACGCAACCATGTAGTGATGTACATGCTCATCCTCCTCCCTGACATGGTGACGTACCACCTCCGCGGGGGACGCCAGCCTCCGCACCGAATGTGGCCCACGCGCCCGCCACCAAAGAAGCTCTGGGTTGACGACGTGACCCGGGTTCCTCACCAAGATGCATACAAGGTAGCACCTCCAGTGCCAGCCAGTGAGCCCGATCCGGACATGGCCTCTCAAGCAGGACGTCTTCGCGAATGGGTCAACGACGAGGATGCGGGCCGGCCATCGTTGACGTCGAGAACAAATTCTATGCAAATGTAACATTTTTTAAATGCCTGTATTGTGATTTCTTATATATGAGAAAAACCTTTAGTCTCCTGGCTATAACAAAATGGCACCATTCTGGATGTGCAAAAAATGGTCCATATTTTTCCTGATCTCATCTACCCTTCTACATGTCACGTTGTGTTGCAAGGCGAAACCCTAGTGGGGATCTTTTCACACTTGGAGGGGGGAAAGAGGAAGAACACACAAGAACACAAGGAGGAACTCACTCAAACAAACCCAAATAACACATCCACTAGAGTAGCATACAAGAGATCCACAAGCATACAAGCACAATTCAAGGAAAGTAGCACTAGGGTAAAGTTCTTCCCACTCCTAGGAGATGAGGTCTTGATGTTGATCTTATCCAAGAGGAGGCCTTGATAATCCACAAGGATTCTTCCCAAGATGGGGGCTTGATCTCCAAGAGGAGGGGATACAAGGAGCAAAGCTCTCTAGTGTCTACCAAATACGTTGCTATCCCTCAAAAGAGCTAGGAGATGAGTACTTAAAGGCTAAGGACGAAATATGAGGGAGAGAGGGGTACAAGGGTCAAAAGACCATAGTGCACGCAGGCACTCTCGGAGGGGTCCGGTCACCCGGACCGGCGAGAGGCGCGCTCTTAGGTGAGACCGGGCACCCGAACCAGGCAGGAGGCCGACTGGAGGGGGCCGGGCACCCGGGGTGTTGTGGCCGGGACACCCGGGGTGGTGGTAGCAGCTCTCGACAGGGGGGGCACCCAGGGCCAGTTGGCTGGGCACCCGGGGCGCCTCCCAGTGTTCAGCCGGGCACCCGGGGCTCAAGGGGCTGGGCACCCGAGGTGTACAGAGGGCCTGCCCGGGGAGATGGCCGGCGGCCCAGGCACCCGGGGAAAGGAGGGCCGGGCACCCGGGGTGTCCAGGCACTTGGCCATTCTCCATAGCTTCGCGTCTCGTTTGTTCTTCTCCCTTCGTCTTCTCTCTGGATGCTTGGGTATCCCTCCTAGCTTCTTCATGGGCTCCTTCATGATACCTAAGAGTGCACAACATTTCCATTTGAGGTAGGACCCAATTCATATGCGATTCCAAACAAAACTCGAAGAGGAGAGAATTGACCTCGTTCTCGATAGCGCGTGCATGAGCTCTTGTCATCGGTCCCCTTGGTGCTTGGGGTGGTGAGTGGACGTCCATGGGGATGGTCGAGGGATGCTCCACATCATATCCCCCCCTTGGGAGAGATCCGTCCATGGATCATGATCATCATCACCATGGTACTTGGCCAAGTCCTTGACATTGAAGATGTCGCTTACGTTGTACTTGTCACGTGGAATGTCGATCTTGTAGGCATTGTCATTGTAGCTTGCGAGCACCTTGAAGGGTCCATCGGCTCTCAGAGGTAGCTTGGACTTGCACTCCTTGGGGAAGCGGTCCTTGCAGAGATGTAACCATACAAGATCTCCCGGTTGGAACACCATCGATGACTTGTTGATGTTGAGCTTGGAGGCGAGGCGGTGTACTTGACGCTCGATCATGGAACATGTTTCTTCATGCATCTTCTTGAGGTAGGTGGCTCTTGCGCTACATCGATGTTCGATCATTCTTGTAGTGGTAGAGGAAGGATGTCTAACAGCGACAAAGGGTTGAAGCCGTAGACAACCTCGAAGGAGGACTTGTCGGTAGTAGAGTGTCTTGCGCGGTTGTAGGCGTACTCGGCGATGGGTAAGCACTCCTCCCACTCCTTGATGTTCTTCTTGATCAACACTCGTAGGAGAGTGGCGAGCGTCCGGTTGATGACTTCCGTTTGGCCATCGGTTTGAGGGTGATATGCCGTGGAGAAGAGTAGCTTGATTCCGAGCTTGGTGCATAATGTCTTCCAAAAGTAGCTTAAGAACTTGACGTCTCGGTCCGACACAATTGCCTTTGGCACTCCGTGTAACCTCAAGATTTCCCTATGATGTTTACTACACAACCTTCTTCTTGTAGACGTTGTTGGGCCTCCAAGTGCAGAGGTATGTAGGACAGTAGCAAATTTCCCTCAAGTGGACGACCAAAGGTTTATCAATATGTGAGAGGCGTAGGATGAAGATGGTCTCTCTCAAACAACCCTGAAACCAAATAACAAAGAGTCTCTTGTGTCCCCAACACACCCAATACAATGGTAAATTGTATAGGTGCACTAGTTTGGTGAAGAGATGGTGATACAAGTGCAATATGGATGGAAGATATAGGTTTTTATAATCTGAAATTATAAAAACAGCAATGTAACTAATGATAAAAGTGAGCGAAAACGGTATTGCAATGCGTTGAAACAAGGCCTAGGGTTCATACTTTCACTAGTGCAAGTTCTCTCAACAAGGATAACATAATTAGATCATATAACTATCCCTCAACATGAAACAAAGAGTCACTCCAAAGTCACTAATAGCGGAGAACAAACGAATAGATTATTGTAGGGTACAAAACCACCTGAAAGTTATTCTTTCCGATCAATCCATTGGGCTATTCCTATAAGTGTCACAAACAACCCTAGAGTTCGTAGTAAAATAACACCTTAAGACACAAATCAACCAAAACTCTAATGTCACCTAGATACTCCAATGTCACCTCAAGTATCCACGGGTATGATTATACGATATGCATCACACAATATCAGATTCATCTATTCAACCAACACAAAGAACTTCAAAGAGTGCCCCAAAGTTTCTACCGGAGAGTCAAGACGAAAACGTGTGGCAACCCCTATGCATAGATTCCCAAGGTCACGGAACCCGCAAGTTGATCACCAAAACATACATCAAGTGAATCAATAGAATATCCCATTGTCACCATAGGTATCCCACGCAAGACATACATCAAGTGTTCTCAAATCCTTAAAGACTCAATCCGATAAGATAACTTCAAAGGGAAAACTCAATTCATCACAAGAAGGTAGAGGGGGAGAAACATCATAAGATCCAACTATAGTAGCAAAGCTCGCGGTACATCAAGATCGTGCCAAATAAAGAAC
Source organism: Aegilops longissima (assembly GCA_021605205.1). Classification (NCBI taxonomy): domain Eukaryota; kingdom Viridiplantae; phylum Streptophyta; class Magnoliopsida; order Poales; family Poaceae; genus Aegilops; species Aegilops longissima. The sequence goes on along the minus strand of CM038681.1, from coordinate 178,050,085 downwards.
ACGAGAGAGAGAGAGAGAGAGAGAGAGAGAGAGAGAGAGAGAGAGAGATCAAACACATAGCTACTGGTACATAACCTCAGCCCCGAGGGCGAACTACACCCTCCTCGTCATGGAGAGCGCCGGGATGATGAAGATGGCCACCGATGATGATCCCCCCCGGTGGTCTTTTAACAGGTCCCGATTGGTTTTTGGTGGCTACAGATGCTTGCGGCGGCGGAACTCGAGATCTAGGTTTCTTTTGGGGTTTCAGTATTTATAGGAATTTTGGCGTCGGTCTCACGTCGGGGGTCTCCGAGTCATCCATGAAGTAGGGGCGCCGGGGGTAGGGCACGCCCTCCACCCTCGTGGATGGCTCGGGACTCTTCTCGCCCAACTATTTTACTCCCGGGCTTCTTTTGGTCTATAAAAATCATCAAAATTGACACGTCAATTGACTCCATTTGGTATTCCTTTTCAGTAAAACTCAAAACAAGGAAAAAAGTAAACCGCTTTGGGCTCTAGGTTAATAGGTTAGTTCCAAAAAATCATAAAAAATAGCATATAAATGCATATAAAACATCCTAGATGGATAATATAATAGCATGGAACAATCAAAAATTATGAATACGTTGTAGACATATCAAGCATCCCCAAGCTTAATTCCTGCTCGTCCTCGAGTAGGTAAATGATTAAAACATAAATTTTGATGTGGAATTCTACCTAACATATTTATCCTTGTAACTATCTTTATTGTGGCAAGAATATTCAGATCCATAAGATTCAAAACAAAATTTTAATATTGACATAAAAACAGTAATACTTCAAGCACACGAAAAAAGCAATCATGTCTTCTCAAAATAACATGTCCAAAGAAAGCTACCCCTACAAAATCATATAGTCTGGATATGATCTATCTTCATCACACAAAATATTTAAATCATGCACAACCCCGGTTTCAGCCAACCAATTTTTTTCATACTTTAGTATTCTCAATCGTTTTCAACTTTCACGCAATACATGAGCGTGAGCCATGGACATAGCACTATAGGTGGAATAGAATGGTGGTTGTGGAGAAGACAAAAGGAGAAGATAGTCTCACATCAACTAGGCGTATCAACGGGCTATGGAGATGCCCATCAATAGATATCAATGTGAGTGAGTAGGGATTGCCATGCAATGGATGCACTAGAGCTATAAGTATATGAAAGCTCAAAAAGAAACTAAGTGGGTGTGCATCCAACTTGCTTGCTCATCTAGACCTAGGGCATTTGAGGAAGCCCATTGAGGGAGTCCTGGATTAGGGGGTGTCCGGATAGCCGGACTATAACCTTTGGCCGGACTCTTGGACTATGAAGATACAAGATTGAAGACTTCGTCCCGTGTCCGGATGGGACTTTCCTTGGCGTGGAAGGCAAGCTTGGCGATACGGATATGTAGATCTCCTCCCATTGTAACCGACTCTGTGTAACCCTAGCCCTCTCCGGTGTCTATATAAACCGGAGAGTTTTAGTCCATAGGACTAACAACAATCATACCATAGGCTAGCTTCTAGGGTTTAGCCTCTCGATCTCGTGGTAGATCTACTCTTGTACTACCCATATCATCAATATTAATCAAGCAGGAGTAGGGTTTTACCTCCATCGAGAGGGCCGAACCTGGTAAAAACATCATGTCCCTTGTCTCCTGTTACCATCCGCCTAGACGCACGATTCGGGACCCCTACCGAGATCCTCCGGTTTTGTCACCGACATTGGTGCTTTCATTGAGAGTTCCTCCGTGTCGCCGCCATCGGGAAGGATGCCTCATCCGCCTTTAAAGAAGGCTTTGTTGCTAAAGGAGCTTTGGCTATCGGCCAAACTCTCCGGCTAGGCGGTTTTCTTATGACCGCTGTTCGTCGCGCCAGCGCCGACGATGACGTCTCGTCATCGGAAGCAATCTTCACGCCAACTCGAACTCGCCGAGCAGTTAGATTCGATGGAGCTCTTCCTTAAACGAGCTCTTGGATCGCATCGCCGCCTCAGGAGTCGCCATGGATCACGATCGATTGGGCCTAAACCCGATCCGAGAGACTAACTCTCCCTGTGTCACCCATCACGTTGTAATGGTGGAGGAACAATGCGGCAAGCCTTCATCTATCTTAAGGACTAGTTATATCCAGATTCCCGATCCTCCAAGCCGGATACCCTTTAAGGGAGGGCGTTACTCAAGCCACGAACCTAAAGTCGCAGCGGGCTAGATTCATTGGACAACATCCAAGAACCCAAGCTTCCGAAGTTCGAAACTCCTTGGCCCTCGAGTCTCAAATTGGGCGAGTTTCGGATTTAATTCCACCCGCCCACCCAAACATAAGCGATCTATCCCAAATTCGCAAGAGCCCGCAAAGCAAAGACACCATTATCGGGCGATTCCTCCTGGTCATGAACAGGATAAAGGACTGTCGCGAGGAGGATGCAATTTCATTCTTCTGCAATAATTGCACGGACAACGGAATCCTCAATGCCATAAGTCGCCGTGAAATTACACGTTTCGCTGACTTGGCGTCCATAGTACGAAAGTACTGTGCGATGGAAAGCGCCTGGAAAACCGAAATAAAATTTTGGGACAATGCGGCCCTGAATACAACCCCAGTCCGAAATAAAAGGGTGCATTATCGCCAGGCACCTGGGTTAAACACCAAAAAGAAAAAACCCTCTATAGGGCATGGAACTGTACTGGAGGGATGGCTCAACGGACCCTGTAAAATTCAGAGTACAGAAGGCGCCACACCAACTCATAGCCTTAGAGCATGTTGGATACTCCTACAGTGGCCGAAGTGGCGAAGAGCTTTAACCCGTAATCCACAGAGCACCAGCCCAGGGATACCAGTACGGTATTAACAGTGTTCGAGACTTTCGCATCAAATAATATGCGGAAACGAACACTCCGCAGCCTTACCGAAGTCTACCAAGTAGCAACAATAAACCCATGGAGTGACACGACTATTACCTTTAATGCCAGCGATGAACCTAAATTCCGAACAGCCCGAGCACCAGCCGCATTGGTCCTCAGTCCAATAGTGGACGGCTTTCGCCTTACCGGTACTCATGGACGGTGGCAGCGGATTGAACCTCATTTACGAGGAAACCCTTCGAAAAATGGAAATAGACTGGAGCCGCATTGAGCGAAGCAGCACAACCTTTAGAGGAATAATCCCCAGTCGGGAAGCGTGTTGTACAGGAAAAATCACACTAGATGTGGTGTTCGGCACGCCGGATAATTACAGGTCCGAGGAGGTCATGTTCCAAGTGGCCCTGCTCAGAAGATGGATATCACGCCTATTAGGGCGAGAGGCATTCACAATTTTTCAAGCTATACCCCATTACGGGTACATGAACCTCAAATGCCGGGCCCAACGGTATCATCACTCTTGCTAGTGACCCGGACATAGCACTCCGCGACCAAATAAGACAGCCAGACCGCCCTTGAGGCACTATCCAAAGCCCTAGCGGCCGAGGAACTGATCGCTATTTGTGCTCCACGGTGAATAGGGACGACGGATACTCGATAAAGATCCAAGTCCACCTCCTTTAAACCGCGGACGAAATAGTCAAATTCCAAGTCCATCCAACGGACCCTACAAAACGGCCTCCATCGGGCTCAATTAAACCCTGATGTAGACGCCGACCACGAGAATTCCTACGAAAATTGGGACATTTTGCTCGCACCCTTCGACATGCCAGAATCCCACGCCCGGCTGGAAAGCACAGCCTAAACATCCTAAAAGGATTCAAGCCTACCAAGCAGGCCCTTGGCGTTTCTCCGAACCTAAGAGACAAGCCATGGGAGAGGAGCTAGCCAAACCATCGGAGGCCGGATTCATCGAGATATAAAACATTCTGGATGGCTAGCAAACCCGGTGATGGTACCAAAGAAGGAAAAATCCTGGCGCCTATGCGTCGATTTCAAGTACCTCAACAAGGCTTGCCCAAAGGATCATTTCCCCCTCCCCCGCATTGATCAAATTATCGATGCTACCACAGGACACGATTCATTGTGTTTCCTCGACGCATACTCCGACTACCATCAAATTAAGATGGCAGAGCCATACCAAGCCGCAACGACATTCATCACCCCATACGGCCCATTCTGCTTCAACACAATGACCTTCGGGCTCAAAACGGCGCAACATATCGGCGCATGATTCGTACATGTCCGCAAACCAGATCGGCAAAACAGTGGAGGCATACGAGATAACGTTGTCGTCAAAACCAAGCATGTCGAAACTCTAGTAGACGACTTGAGGCTCACATTCGACAACCTCCAACATATGACATCAAGCTTAACCGGAAAAATGCGTTTTTGGCGCATCGGCGGAAAGCTCTTGGGCTTCATAGTATCCGTAGAGGAATAGAAGCAAACCCAGCCAAGATCCGAGCTCTGTCACAATTGATATCCCAAAGGACCTCAAGCAAATACAAAATTGACCGGATGCGTGGCGGCTTTAAGCCGCTTTATCTCCGCTGGGAGAAAGGCATTACCTCTTTATCGCCTCCTCCGCAAGACCAACACTTCGAGTGGACGGATGCTGCCACGGCCGGACTCAAGAAATAAAAGCCATATTGGCAACAAACCCGGTCCTGGCCACGCCTAACATGGGCGAACCAATGCTATTATACATCGTGGCAACTCATCAAGTTGTAAGCGCAGTGCTCGTCGTCGAACGTGAAACGGACGGACACAAATTCCCCCTTCAAAAGCCAGTACCCGCATTATTAAAAGATAGCGTACGTGGTATTTATGGCATCTCGGAAGCTGCGACACTACTTTCAAGAGTGTTCGATAACAGTAGCCTCTGAAGTACCTCTTAACGATATTATAAAACAACCGCCACGCGACGGGACGGATTGCCAAATGGGCCATTGAGCTCCTCTCGTTCAACATAACCTATAAGCCACGGCGAGCTATTAAGTCGCAAGTTTTGGCCGACTTCGTCGCCGAATGGACTGAAGCCGAACTCCCTAAAGAGTACGGCACATATTCCAATGGATCATGCACTTCACGGCTCCAAAATGTTGGCTGGTCTGGGGCCGCATCATTCTCGACGTCCCAACAGAGATACAGTTCAATACGTACTCAGATAATGTATACGGACTCCAACAACGCAGCCGAATACGAGGTCATGTAGCGACCGACCCAAAATCGGTCAAGTCTCCGTGGTTCTGTATTCATCCCAAGATCATCCGGCATCGACAAGACATTGATGAAATAATCAAAGTTCAATCACACCTGAATTTATTACACGGTTCTCATATCGAGTCTTTATTACAATAGAATAAATTCGGCCGAAGGCCAACTCATGAGAAATAAACTAAGTAAAGCTGCGGAAGCGTAGAAGAATAGCGAGTCCATCCGACTCCATAGGGCAATCGCCAAACGCGGATCGTAGCCTCAATCTTGATCGGAATACTCCTCTGCAACATAAGACGTTGCAGCCGTGTAGGTCAGCATTTTGAATATGCTGGCAAGTCATGAAGAGAGAGAGAGCAATAATAAAGTTACTAATACTATATGCAATTTGGCTGTGGGGCTCTAAGTTTCATCATTTTTGCGAAAAGCCAATTTTTTCCTACAGTATGGACTTGTTTGCAGAAACTACAAAATTGTTGGTAGTTATTGAGATGGTTCCGCCAACCAATGTCTCATTCCCAATTATTAAATAATAACCCCCTCAATTTATTAATTTCAATGTTGACATTTCGAATACTTCCAAGTTCCAGAGGCTCAAACCGTCCGTAATCGGGACACGACTAATCGGTTAGATCTTTTCTCTGCAGAGGTTTATGACTTTACCCGCAAGAATCGCTCCTCCTTTTAAGTCTTCGCACTTCATGGTGTTTGAAGACGGATGAACGAAACAGGTCTTCCAAGAGCTCCTCCGCCACTTGCGGTACCCATCCAATCCTACCGCTCTTCTACATCTCGTAGCACCGTCCGCCAGAGTCACAACTAGGGTTGACCAAGCGAGCCCATAATGGCTTGCGGCTGCACAGCTTAAGCTTCGGTCAAGGGGTATACATCCGCCTCTTCGTGGCTGGGTGAAGCTTTCCGCAAGATGTCATGGCGCTTCTCCATGCATCCCGCCAACCACTGGGTTCTCCAGGTGCCCGTCAACCGCCCTCCACCCAAGAGTGAATTCAAGTCCATCTTGAGCTTGAAGTTCATGGGGTTGTCATCATCTTGACTCTCACATCTCCCTTATGAATTCACTCAACCAACCCGTCTCACGAGCATAGCAAAAATAAACTACTTCGTCCCGGTCATGGTAACAAGGGAAATGGTTCATCCTACCTCATGATACTACTCAAGAACATAACTTCAAAATTTCACCCATCTGCATGCATGGTGGGGAGGTATAATTCTAGTGCAATAAAAATCATAGGTATTATAAAGAAACATGATCAATGACTTGCCTTGTCGACGATCTTGAAAGCTAGGGACTCGTGGTAGCAAGCTTCAGACCGGAAATTCTACCGAGGCAAACAACAATCATATTAAGCATATAGCACATGATCACTTAGCATAACAAGCATAGTAATACAAAACACATAAAACAAACAAACCAAAACCCAAAGAAAACTCAAGAAATCCAACTCAAAGTGTTCCTACATCAAGCAACAACTAAAAATAGTTTTACATAACAAAATTTTCTTAACAGAACCTAAGCATGGGTTTATGCTACCTAATGAAAGGAATTCATCATGCAACTAGGAGCAAAAAGAATCACCTAAAATCTATTATAAAACTCCTATTAGGCCTAAAGCAAATTCTAGTAAGAAAAATAAAATAAAAGTTTTATTTATTATAAATAAAAGTTCATGCTCTAAAGTTACAGAAACTAACCTAGAATAAACTATCTTTCATGAAAAATAAATTTATTTGCTAAGTAAAACAATAGGAAAACAGTAGCTAGTTAAATAATTAAGAATAACATGATTCTGATTAAAACTATTTTTTATTAATTATAAATGCCCAACTAAATTCCTACGGTTAGGCAATGTCAAAACAAAGTTGTGACAAAAGAATCACTAAAAATAATATTCCTAACTCATTTTATAGCAGATTTACTATTCTGTCTAAATCTAAAATAAAGCAATTTTAAATAATTTTAACATGACTAATTATATTTTCTACAAAAACTACAATAAATTTTCAACCCAACAAAAAAGAATCACTTAAAAATATTAAGTAGATTAAAAGATATGAATTTTACAAAACTGAAACTATTCTGTTAAAACAGAAAACGAAAAATATAAAATTAAAAGAAAAATCGCGCTAATGGGCCTATCTAGCGCTCGGGCGTAATATAACTCAATCGGGCCCTAGTGGTTAAACCGAGTCGGGCCGGTCTAATAAAACCCTAACTAACCGATCTAAACCGAACTAAACCGTTCACTAAAATAAACCTAAATAAAACGTATTCTTTGGCTTCTAATCTAAAGCGTCCGATCGGGATCTAACGGTATGGAGCTCCGCGACTTATCGAGGCGGCGACGGCGACGGGCGGTTCGGGCGGCGACGGTTCCGTGGCTCGGTGGTCGGGGGCGCGCTGGGACCTCCATGGTGCGGCGTGGCGAGGAGTTTGGGGGTGGGGTCGGGCGAGCTCGGGGAGGTGTGAGGTGTTCGGGACGGAGCTAATGGCGGCAGCGGCGCTCTCGGGTCTCCGGCGAGCAATGCGACGAGGGAGAGAGGGTCTGGGCGAGGGGAAGGGGAAACGGGCAGGGGAGGGTATAAATAGGGGGCCTCGACTTGGAGGAGGGCAGGTTGGGCGAGGGATCGGGAGGATCCCGGATCTCGGATCCGCGGCGATGGCTGGGCGTTGGCTTGCTGTGAGGGGAAGAAGGGGTGGGGCCACCCGTCGGTGAGAGAGGGGAGCGGCGTCGGGCGGGCGACGGGCTGAAGGAGGTTCGGTGGGGGCTCGGTCGGCCGTCTGGGCGGCTCGGGCTGGCTGGCCTTTGGCGCTGGGCTGCGCCTGCCGTTGGCTCGGTCGCTGGGTCGGGTGGGCGGGGCTGGCTGGCCGGGCGCCTGGGTCCTTTCCTTTTCTATTTTTTTTGAATAATTAGAGAGAGAGAAAATATATAAATATAAATATTTTATATAGGACATATATATATCAAAATGATGGGGAATATTCCTATAATTTGAACATTTTCCAGGCAAAATCCAAACTTTATAAAAATCATTTTTCTAAAATTCCAAATAAAACTCAAATTTGAATTCAAACTTTTGGCAATGTTTTTCCTCCGATATTTTTGGAGTGTCATGTTTACTCCTCTCATACTTTTTCTCAAGTATTTATCAGGCATAGTTTTGAAATAATTTCCACCGCCAAAATTTGAATTCAAATTCCAACAACTCCAAAACTTCAAACTTCAAATGCCACTCAAATTCAAACAAAATGCATAGATGCTTAGCTATAATTGTAAAACATTCCAAATAGGAAATTTGGGATGTTACAAACCTACCCATTTTAAGATGAATCTCGCCCTCGAGATTCGGGTTGGCTAGCAAATAGGTGCGGTGGTCTCAAGGAGGTCTTCTTCTCGCTCCCGGTGGCTTCCTCCTGAGTGATGACTCCACAAAGACCTTGCAAAACTTGATGATCTTGCTACGGGTGACTCTGTTCGCAGTCTCGAGAATTCGGACGGTTTCTCCTTATAAGTCGATCACCGCCGAGCTGTATGGCCTCTAGGGCACCGTGGTCTCTCAACGGAATATCGGCCATGTCGGCATGACACTTCTTCACTAAGAAACTTGGAAGACATCATGAACTCCGGACAATACTTCCGCAATTCCAACTTGTAAGCAACTTCTCCACGACGCTCGAGGATTTTGTAGGGCCAATGAATCGGGTGCTAACTTTCCTTTGACACGAACCTCTTGATTCCACGAAGCGGAGACACACGAAGATATGCTCGGTCTCCCGCTTCGTAAGTTACTTCCTTGCGTTCATCGTCGGCATAACTCTTACGCCTCGACCGAGCTATCTTGAGTCTATCTCGAATCAGTTTGACTTTCTCTTCGAATCTCGATAAGGTCGGAACGAAAAGTGTTCGATCTCCAACACCATCCCACAAAGAATGGTGTTCGCACCTCCTTCCGTATAGAGCTTGAAGGGGCCATCTTCGATCGGTGCGATAACTGTTGTTGTATGAGAACTCTGCGTATGGCAAATTATCATCCCAGCTAGACCCATAGTCTAGCACACAAGCTCTCAACATGTCCTCCGTAATCTGGTTGACTCTCTCGGTCTGTCCATCTGCTCATGGATGAAAAGCTGTATCAACTCCAGCCTCGCACTCCAAAGTTTCATGTAACCGATTCCAAAACTTTGAGGTAAATTGTGTTCCTCTATCCGACACGATACTCCTCGAACTCCATGCGGATATACGATCCTGGTCATGTATATCTTGGCTAACTTAGCACTGGTATAGGTAGTCTTCACGGAATGAAGTGAGCTACCTTGGTCAATCGATCAACCACTACCCAGATGGAATCATATCCCGAACGGGTCCTGGGTAAACCTGTGATAAAATCCATTCCAAGTTTTTCCCATTTCCAATCGGGAATCGCAAAGGTTGAAGTAACCTCGCTGGCTTCGATGTTCGCTTTACTCGTTGACAAACATCGATCTCGCTACGCACTCGCAATATCCTTCTTCATACCGCCCACCGTAAACTTTCCTTCAAATCCAGATACATCTTAGTGTTACCGGGTGAATCGAGTACGGTGAATCATGAGCCTCTGAAGAATTAGCTTCCCGAGTTCGGGATCATTGGGTACATAAATACGATCCTCGAACCATATAGCTCCGTATTCATCCTTACGAAATCCTTTAGCTTTTCCTTCATTCATCTTTTCTTTATCTCATCAATTTCCTTGTCCGACTTCGAGCTTCACGAATCCTTTCGCCAAAGTGGACTGAACTTCCAGAGTTGCAACATATCCTCTCGAACTATCTCGACCGGAGATCTCTCGAGGTCATCGACTAACTCTGGGGTAATCCTCCCGCTATAAGAGTATTCACATAACTCTTACGGCTCAAGGCATCTGCTATAACATTAGCCTTACAGGTGGTAATGCAATCTCATGTCATAGTCCTTGATTAACTCTAGCCATCTCCTCCGCTCGAGGTTCAACTCTTCTGCGTGGAAATATACTTCAAGCTCTTATGATGTGTAAACATCACAACGGTTTCCGATAAGAAAATGTCTCTGTGTCTTGAGTGCATGCACTACGGCCGCTAACTCCAAATCATGTGTGGCATAATTCATCTCGTGAGGTCGAGCTGTCCGGAGGTATAAGCTACAACTTTTCCTTCCTGCATGAGTACTCCTCCGAGTCCCCGACGAGAAGCGCCACAATATACCGTAATCCTTGTGTATGTCCGCAAAATCAATATCGGGCTGTAACCAAACGTTTCTTCAATTCTTGAAACGGCTTCACAATCCTCGGTCCAAATGTACTTGGCATCCTTCTTCAACAGCTCACCATGGGCTTGGCAATCTTCGAGAAATTTTCAATAAACCTCCGATAATATCCTCGCGAGTCCGAGAAAACTGCGGATCTCCTTAATCGAGGTGGGCGATCGCCAATCGGTGACCGATTCAACCTTGGCGGGTCAATCGCTATTCCTTCTCCTGAAATAACATGTCCGAGGAATCCGACTTCCTTCACCAAAATTCACATTTACTAAACTTGGCATACAATCGATGTTCTCAAGTTTCTCCGAACTAGACGCAAATGTTCCTTATGCTCTTCCTCGCTCTTGGAGAATATCAAGATATCATCGATGAACACCACGACAAACTTGTCCAGATATTCCATAAATACCTTGTTCATCAAATTCATGAAGTATGCAGGGCATTAGTCAATCCAAATGACATGACGGTATACTCATATAAACCATACCGTAGTGAATGCTGTTTTGGGTATATCCTTTTCACGGATCTTCAACTGATGATACCCTGATCGAAGATCGATCTTGGAGAATACCTTGGCTCCAACTAGCTGATCAAATAGATCATTAATCATCGGCAGAGGGTACTTGTTCTTGATGGTCACGCTGCTCAACGAACGATAATCCACAACCATTCTCAAGGTTCCATCCTTCTTCTCTACCAAAAGAACTGGGCTCCCCAAGGTGATGAGCTTGGCAATATATCCTTTCTCCAATAGCTCATTAATTTGATTCTTGATCTCTTTCAAATCGCTCGGGGCATCCGATAGGGTCTCTTGGATATCGGGTTGTGCGGGCAATAACTCAATCAGAAATTCAATGTCTCGTCCGTGGCATTCTCGTAATTCCTCGGAAACACATCGGAAAATCTTGCACCATCGGCACTTCCTCTGAACAACTCCGTGAGGGAATGCACTGATTCTACATCGGGATACGCCTCGATACATACTTGATCCTCTTCGCCCGGTGGTGAGCAGAATCGACTTCTTGGGCACATCTATGTTTCCTTCAAACTTCACAACCAATCCATGCCTAGGATCACATCCAAGGTCCTGGGTCTCCAATACTATGAGGTCTGCGGAAATTTATGGTTTCGATGTTGAGGGTTGCATGACAGCCTAAGCCTCGCCATCATTTCTCCTCTGCGAATCGACGCCAAGGGGCTTCTAAGGGTTTCAGTGGGCAGCCCGCACTTTTCCACAACTACCCTTGATATGAATGAATGCGTTGCACCGTAATCAAAGAGTACCAATATTGAACGTGAATTCAATAAAACTTACCAACCACAATGTTCGGCTGATCATAGACGCCCTCCACGCCAATGTGGTTCACCCGAGCATGAGGAAAGGGTTGGGTTTCTTCGCTGAGCTTCCATTGCCGCTTTCCATTCCTCTGCTTGGCCTCCGGGCAGTCGGTGACATAGTGCCTGTTTTCGGCACTTGAAACAGTGATGTGACTCAGATCCTTTGAGCCGGGCAGGACGATCTTGGTTGCCATTGCTGCTTCCATTGCCATTTCCATTGCTCGACTTGTTGTCCTGGTTACGGTTGTTCCCATTTCCTCCATGGTTATGTCCTCCATGGTTGTGATGGGTATGCCCTCCGAGTATGGGGTATAACGGGCTTCGCTGAGCTCCGAGTTGTACTTCCCCGCCATACTTCCGCTATGCTATCAATCTGCTGTTGCTTGCCTTCAAGTATGGTGGCCTTGTCTACCAGCTCCTGGTAGTTATTGAAGGTAGCCACCATAAGCTGCATACCCAGCTCGTCATTGAGTCCCTCGAGAAACTTTTCCTGCTTTGCGGCATCTGTGGCCACATCATCCGGGGCATAGTGAGCTAACTTGCTGAACTCATCCACGCATCGCCCCACAAGATGGTTCCCTCGGCGAAGTTGCGGAACTCACGCTTCTTCGCACTCATGGCTCCGGCTGAAACATGAGCGGTGCGGAAAGCTCGTTGGAACCGATCCCACGTGATGGTGGCGATGGGATAAGTGGCGGTGTAGTTCTCCCACCACGGCTGCAGGTCCATCAAGTTGATGTGCGGCAAAGCGCACCTTCTCTCGCATCCGCATCCAACAAAGGACTAACTCTCTTCCGACCTTGCGGAGCCAATCATCGGCCACAATCGGCTCAAGGTCTGCTAGAGAACACCGACGGATTCATCCTTAGGAATCGAGTCAAGTTGTCAACAGGGGTGGTGGCGGTGGATTGTTGTTGTTGTTGTTGTTCGTTCGATGAGCATCCGCATGAGGGCATTCTCTGCTGGATCACTGGGTGAGCTCCGCGGAAGTTGAGACCGGGTCACGTCTCGGAGGCATCCGTGTTTTGGAGTGGATGAGAAAATTAGAATAAAACAATGGTCTAATGAGAAATATCACTACCCATATGAATGCACAATCATAATACACCAATCATTTATTCAATCCACTCAAACATGGTTCAATATCGATTACAAAATATTTCACGACTAATCGAAAATAACGGCCTAACTGATCGATGGAAAAAGTAAAATAACATGGCGGTCGACTAAATGTCTTCATCAATTATCCTTGCGTCCTCCGACCCAAAATCGGTCAAGTCTCGTGGTTCTGCATTCATCCCAAGATCATCTTTGGCACTCACAAAGACATTGATGAAATAATCAAAGTTCAATCACACCTGAATTTATTACACGGTTCTCATATCGAGTCTTTATTACAATAGAATAAATTCGGCCGAAGGCCAACTCATGAGAAATAAACTAAGTAAAGCTGCGGAAGCGTAGAAGAATAGCGAGTCCATCCGACTCCATAGGGCAATCGCCAAGCGCGGATCGTAGCCTCAATCCCGATCGAATACTCCTCTCGCAACATAAGACGTTGCAGCCGTGTAGGTCAGCATTTTGAATATCTTTGGCAAGTCATGAGAGAGAGAGAGCAATAATAAAATTACTAATACTATATGCAATTTGGCTGTGGGGCTCTAAGTTTCATCATTTTTGCGAAAAGCCAATTTTTTTCCTACAGTATGGACTTGTTTGCAAAAACTACAAAATTGTTGGTAGTTATTGAGATGGTTCCGCCAACCAATGTCTCATTCCCAATTATTAAATAATAACCCCCTCAATTTATTAATTTCAATGTTGACATTTCCGAATACTTCCAAGTTCCAGAGGCTCAAATTGTCTGTGAATCGGGACACGGCTAATCGATTAGATCTTTTCTCTGCAGAGGTTTATGACTTTACCCGCAAGAATCGCTCCTCCTTTTAAGTCTTCGCACTTCATGGTGTTTGAAGACGGACGAACGTAAACAGGGTCTTCGAAGAGCTCCTCCGCCACCGCCGGTACCCATCCAATCCTACCGTTCTTCTACATCTCGTAGCACCGTCCGACCAGAGTCACAACTAGGGTTGACCAAGCCAGAGCCCATAATGGCTTGCGGCTGCACAGTTAAGCTTCCGGTCAATGGGGTATACATCCATCTCTTCGTGGCTGGGTGAAGCTTTCCGCAAGATGTCATGGCGCTTCTCCATGCATCCCGCCAACCACTGGGTTCTCCAGGTGCCCACAACCGTCCTCCACCCAAAGAGTGAATTCAAGTCCATCTTGAGCTTGAAGTTCATGGGGTTGTCATCATCTTGACTCTCACATCTCCTTATGAATTCACTCAACCAACCCCGCCTACGAGCATAGCAAAATAAACTACTTCGTCCGGTCATGGTAATAAGGGAAATGGTTCATCCTACCTCATGATACTACTCAAGAACATAACTTCAAAATTTCACCTACTGCATGCATGGTGGGGAGGTATAATTCTAGTGCAATAAAAATCATAGGTATTATAAAGAAACATGATCAATGACTTGCCTTGCTGACGATCTTCGAAAGCTAGGGACTCGTGGTAGCAAGCTTCGCACTCCGGAAATTCTACCGAGGCAAACAACAATCATATTAAGCATATAGCACATGATCACTTAGCATAACAGCATAGTAATACAAAACACATAAAAACAAACAAACCAAAACCCAAAGAAAACTCGAAGAAATCCAACTCAAAGTGTTCCTACATCAAGCAACAACTAAAAATAGTTTTACATAACAAATTTTTCTTAACAGAACCTAAGCATGGGTTTATGCTACCTAACAGAAAGGAATTCATCATGCAACTAGGAGCAAAAAGAATCACCTAAAAATCTATTATAAAACTCCTATTAGGCCTAAAGCAAATTCTAGTAAGAAAAATAAAATAAAAGTTTTATTTATTATAAATAAAAGTTCATGCTCTAAAGTTACGAAACTAACCTAGAATAAACTATCTTTCATGAAAAATAAATTTATTTGCTAAATAAAACAATAGGAAAACAGTAGCTAGTTAAATAATTAAGAATAACATGATTCTGATTAAAACTATTTTTTATTAACTATAAAATGCCCAACTAAATTCCTACGGTTAGGCAATGTCAAAACAAAGTTGTGACAAAAAGAATCACTAAAAAATAATATTCCTAACTCATTTTATAGCAGATTTACTATTCTGTCTAAATCTAAAATAAAGCAATTTTAAATAATTTTAACATGACTAATTATATTTTCTACAAAAACTACAATAAATTTGCAACCCAACAAAAAAAGAATCACTTAAAAATATTAAGTAGATTAAAAGATATGAATTTTACAAAACTGAAACTATTCTGTTAAAACAGAAAACGAAAAATATAAAATTAAAAGAAAAATCGGCGCTAATGGGCCTATCTAGCGCCCTGGGCGTAATATAACTCAATCGGGCCCTAGTGGTTAAACCGAGTCGGGCCGGTCTAATAAAAACCCTAACTAACCGATCTAAACCGGAACTAAACCGGTTCACTAAAATAAACCCTAAAATAAAACGTACCCCTTCGGGCTTCTAATCTAAAGCGTCCGATCGGGATCTAACGGTGGCGGGAGCTCCGGCGACTTACCGAGGCGGCGACGGCGACGGCGGCTCGGGCGGCGACGGTTCCGTGGTTCGGTGGTCGGGGCGCAAGGGACCTCGTGGTCTGGCGTGGCGAGGGAGTTCGGGGTTGGGTCAGGCGAGCTCGGGAGGTGTGAGGTGTTCGGGACGGAGCTAATGGCGGCGGCGGCGCCTCGGTCTCCCATGAGCGATGCGACGAGGAGAGAGGGTCGGGCGAGGGGCGAGGGGGGAACGGGCGAGGGGAGGGGTATAAATAGGGGGCCTCGACTTGGAGGAGGGCAGGTCGAGCGAGGGATCGGGAGGATCCGGATCTCATGGATCCGGCGAAGAGAGCAGGCGTGGCGTTGGCTTGCACGAGGGGAAGAAGGGTGGGGCCACCCGTCGGTGAGAGAGGGAGCGCAGATCGGGCGGGCGGCTGAAGGAGGTTCGGCGCTGGGGCTCGGTCGGCCGTCTACTGGGCGGGCTCGGGCCTGGCCGGGCAGCTGGTGGCTGCGCCTGCAAAGGCTGGCTCGGGCCCGCTGGGTCTGGTGGGCTGGGCTGGCTTTCGGGCGCCTGGGTCCTTTCCCTTTTCTATTTTTTTTTTGAATAATTAGAGAGAGAAAAATATATAAATATAAATATTTTATATAGGACATATATATATCAAAATGATCAGGGGAATATTCCCTATAATTTGAACATTTTTCCAGGGGCAAAATCCAAACTTTATAAAAAATCATTTTTCTAAAATTCCAAATAAAACTCAAATTTGAATTCAAACTTTTTGGCAATGTTTTTCCTCTGATATTTTTGGAGTGTCATGTTTACTCCTCTCATACTTTTTCTCAAGTATTTATCAGGCATAGTTTTGAAATAATTTCCACTGCCAAAATTTAAATTCAAATTCCAACAACTTCAAAACTTCTGAAACTTCAAATGCCACTCAAATTCAAACAAAATGCATAGATGCTTAGCTATAATTGTAAAACATTCCAAATAGGAAATTTGGGATGTTACAGAGGCCCTGCTACATGGTCTCCGGATGGCAGTCTCCATGGGCATTCAACGCCTAGAGGTGCGCGGGGATTCGAACCTCGCGATATCCCAAATAAATGGAGACTTTGATGCCAAGGATCCGAAAATGGCAGCTTATCGCAACGCCGCCCTAAAAATGTCACTCGGTTCAAGGGCTCAATTTCACCATATAGCTCGGGAAAACAATCAGCAGCAGACGCCTTGGCATGCATTGGCGCAAAGCGATGCCGCCCCCCAATATCTTCTTGGAGAGGCTGTTCAAGCCATCCAGATATGGGAAGGGAGTCCGAAATAACAGCCCGACCCAACCGCACCGCCCGACACGAACATTCTCGACACAACGGAGGCTCGCCAACGAAGTAACATCTTCAGCCCACGTAATAATGGCAGTCATTGCCCGCGGATGTAACCATTCGTAGCCTACCTAACCAGGCAGGAACTTCCCGAGGACCAAAACGAGGCATGTTGCATAGTGCGGTGATCTAAAGCCTATAAAGTCCATGAGGGAGAGCTTTATAAGAAAAGCACCACCGGAGTCCTTCAAAGGTGTATCTCCGAAGAGGAAGGGCGGAATCTTCTGGCTGAAATTCATGCCGGACTCGGCGAGCACCGCGCCGCAGCCCGGGCCCTTGTAAGCAAGGCCTTCCGTACGGGATTTTATTGGCCGACAGCCCGGGCAGATGCTCAGGACTAAGTCCAACGATGCGTCGGTTGCCAGCTCTTTGCTAACCAAAGCCATATGCCACCCACCGCCCTCCAAACTATACCCATCACCGCCCTTTGCGGTCTGGGGCTTGACATGGTTGGACCCCTTAAAGGAGGAACCCACAAGCAAAAATACCCTCTGGTCATGGTGGATAAATTCACCAAATGGATAGAGGCCCAAGCTCGTTAAGACGGCCGAATCCGGACCGTGATAGACTTCATATCGTGGGTCGATACATCGCTACGTCATCCCCACAAAGATCATCACCGATAACGGCACGAACTTTATGGCCGACGAGGTCAAACTCGTGCAAAAACATGGGCATCAAGCTCGACTATGCTTCACCTATCACCCACAAACTAACGGTCGGTCGAGCGAGCAAATGGTCTAATCATGAGCGGCATCAAACCCAGATTAGTGCGTTCCTCAAGGAATCCAACACGACCGGGTAGAGGAGCTCGACCAGACTGGGGCTGCGGACCACGCCGAATCGCACCACCGGATACACACCATTCTTTATGGTATACGGCGCAGAGGCGGTTCTGCCTGCGACATAATTCATGACTCACCTCGCGCGCATGTACGAAGAAAGAGAAGCCGAACTCGATCGGCATGACAGTTGGACGCCTTTGGAGGAGGAGCGTGACGTGGCAAAAGCCCGCTCGCATTCTATCAACAGCAGGCTCAAGATATCAAAGCGAGTAGAAGCACGGGCCAAAACTTACAATGTTGGCGAAGTTAGTTCTACGCCTGTCGGACAAGAAAAAGGACAAACTCAAGCCCAAATGGGAAGGTCCCTTTATTATTGACCAAGTCCTGACTGTTGGAGCGTACCGTCTGCGAGATGCAGCGGATAACCGACTCGAGCCGAACGCATGGAACGCAGCCCGTCTCTGAAGATTCTACGCCTAGCGCCGGATTATGTGTTCATATCCTTCCTCTGTCTATTTTTTACACATTAGCTGTCTTATATTTCTCTCCTTCTCCCTCCCTTTCCCTTACAGCCTTAAGGGCTCATTCACGCCTTGTTCGCACACAATTGACGCGCTATCCACGCTCATTATACCTAGGGGCTTCTTTAACAGAAGCTTATTTATACGGGCTTCATGCCCAACACATGTGTCACACTTCCGCATGTACCTTTATTCACCATTATATGCATCGATATGACTTAAGTTTTGGCCAAGCTGGGTTGCTCGGCTCGTGCTTACCCCTCACGCTCCCAATTGTTCGGCTAGGTGGTAAAGGAGCACCTCTGCGATTGTTACTCGCTGGTCAGCCGGATGTGTACCTCAGACCGGATGAAGCCGAAAGCTAGCGTTCTTAAGGGAATATTCGGTCGGTGAACTAAAGATGATTTCTCACTTGTTTATTTATCTGCCCCAGTGATGCTTTTTTGCTTTTTGCAGTCCGACATGCACTTTAGGGCATGCCTCCTGTGGAAAGGAACCCCTAACGGAACTATTCTCCCGGAAGATGTTTCTTACTAACCATGTAATATAACATAACTAGTTGGGCACTTTTCTGTTCAAGCACTAATGACCCCTACGCCTGGTCTCCATGCATGCCCCGGTTCTTACATAACCGAGAGGGTATTCGGACACACTCCGGACTATTGGGTCCCGAGGTTGAAGCGAAAAGGTCCGCCATGAAAAATGATCTACAATCTGGCTAGAAGGCATTTTACATGTCATCTTAAATTACATAGTCAATTTGACTGGGCATATTCCTCTTCAATACCATCCAACAGGCTGTCTAGTTTATAGTCCTGTTAGGAATATTTGGCGGCCAACTCTACTTGGCCGTACACTAAGCTCATAGGGATCTCCTTCCCATCGCCCCCACAGTCCGACTCGCCATGTGGTTTGGGTCACCTTCGTACCGCTGCCTTCACCATGGCCCAGCCTCCTCGGCGCTTTGACGGCAGGCCGATATCTTCCATAACCGAAGCGCCGCCGCGCCCCTTAAGACTTCTCGCAAGCTCTCCAAGGCCTTCGGCATGGAGACAGATGGCCACAAGGCTCGGGCGACGCTTTCATCACCGCCAACTCGCTCCTGCAGCTTGTAAGAGCTCGAAGAAGGTCACCCAGAACCGGGCATTTCTCCGCAGGACGACACTGTGAGCATACCTACAGACATAACTCGTTAGTCGACTTCCTCGCCAAAATCTTTTTCAAAGTTCGCTCAAGCACTTACTAAACATGCCGCTACCGAAGCCGCCGATTCTCCTTCACGGAGTCCGGCAGGTGAGCACTAACATCCTTTAGTTCCTCGCCCGGTGGGTGTTGGCATCTTGAGATTATTCTTCTCCGCCTCACCTTCATAAGCACGCCTCGCCGCCTTTAACCGGCGCAAGAGTTGTTGCTTGTCCGATCTACTCCGCCATCTCGCAATGTTATTGTCGACGGTACACACGCCGCACTTCACAACATACTTATCTTTCAAGCATATATTACCGGAGGGGTCTCTTGGCCTCCCTATCGCGCTAGTGCGGCCTCAAGTTGGGCTTTGCACCTCCAGCTCCCGAGACAGTTGGGTATTCTTTTCAGAAGATCCTCAGATCACAAATGATCCTTAAATCAGTTATTCTAACTGCTTCAAGTCTCGGGGCCATGACATATATAACCATCAAATTTACTTACCCGTATGTCTTTCACATACCGCTCCGTGGCTCGCTAGACCATTTTGAGCGGCACGGAGGTACGATCTCCGAATTGAAGGCGCCCAATGCCTCTTGGGAGAAACAAGCGCTATGAAGAACTGTTCGCGGCGCTGTGATTCATGGTACTTCCACCTCGGAGTTGGTGGCAGAGCAGTCTGTCCGCATCCTCCGCCGAGGAGCGTCCCACACACGCCTCATGTTCGCCCGCTTCGACTGGCTTTGAGCCTGGCTGGTGGAGGCGCGATTGGCAATCTCCGGATATAGTCCGCGAGCCCTCTTTCTCCTAAAAAGGAGAGCACGGGCGTTAGTATGCATCGAAGAATGATACCTTGAATAAGGCAGCGTGCCTTATCGCTGCGCCGGTGCCCCGACCCGGACTGCCTGTCTCTTTAGCCTACCCGGCCTCGCGGTCCCTTGTTGGCTAGTCGCCGCAGGCTCGGCATTCCGCCTCGAGATCCTTCCCTACAAAACACCATTGGTATACGGTGATAAAAAATAAGCACGGATGGATCATCTTCGAAGTATTAGGACTTCGGTCTCGATTACTTGTGAGGCGGGGAGCAGTCCAGGATAATTGGCTGTAATAGCCACCAAGGCATTGTCGATGCTCAGTTGGTAAAATACCCCATCGATCAGCTCCACGAATATGTCCGGATCCTCTTGGGAGGCTGGATCGAGGGACCGTTCTGGATCCTCGGGTTGTGGAGGAGGGCTGTTTATATCCTTTACGGCCCGACGCAATTCCTGCGTCGAAATCACAAGATAAGGTACTTGACTATGGGAATATGGAACGGATGGGCAAAAAAAGTGTCTGCTTACCCAGCTTGGAGGATTGTACATAGAAAATCCGACCTGAGAATTGACGCGGAGGAATTCATCCTCTTCTCCCTTGTACAATGCGGACAAGATCTTCGTCCGAGCGGCAATCGATTCCGCCCCTTACGGCCGCAGCGGGTGGCATCATCCTCCCGCTGAAATCCCACATGGGTGGCCTCTATATCAAGCGGCCGCACTTCAAGATAATGCATATGGCCATGACCTCGATCATGGTCATCCGAATGAGCTAACAGCCTTATCCGCTCATCGATAAAGAACGCCCTTGTCATTTTCCTTCCGAGGATCCGTGGATGCCAGCTCAGGCGCTTCTTCAAGGGAGCATTATCAAACTCAGGGAGGCCGATCCGAACAGGATCCGGTAGGGGGACATCTTCTATGTAAAACCATTCTGAAGGCCAGTCTTCGGACGCCTTCTTTGGGGTTTCGGATAGATATCCGGTCCCGGCGATGCGCCATACTTCGGCTCCGCCCACTTGATATATTGACCCCTTCTAAGAACGGGTTACAAGGCAGAACAACTTCTTCCACAGCGCGAAATGAGCCTCGATGCCCAAAAACAGCTCGCAAAGGGCTACGAAGCCCGCAATATGCAATATGGAGGCAGCGAAGGTTGTGCAACCGAGGTCAGAGAACCTGTGAGCCCCGGAGAAACCGATGAATTGGAAACCGAGCCCTCTTATCAAATAAGGGACAAGGCATACCCACTCTCCTTTGAGGGATTGGGACGCCTCCGCTTGCTCTCCACCATTATAGGTGGCAAGCCGGCTCGAACCGGGACCATGTAGGCTGGGGAGAAACCCTTGGCTTGAGCGCCACTAGCTCGCTTGCGGGACGGAGCATCTCTCCCAATCTCCAGTGCCGAGGGCTGGGAGGGCGAGAGGAGGAGCTGCGCCGACCGCCATGATGGAATGGATCTCGCTTGATGCGCCCGATGAATGCTCGAAGGGAATATGGTGTGATTTGGATCTAAATCTCGCTCTTTAAAAGGCAGCTCATTTACATAGCTAGGGGTAAATGTAAAACACCTGGCTTTTCGATTCATTCGTCGACACATAGAAGATGGCCATTATTGGCGTGGAAGCCAAGGAGCGCAATATTCATGAGAAGCCAGACACTATTCAACAGGTACACGGAATCTGGAGAAGAACCCGCCTTGCAATGCCGAGGACAATCTACGCGCCGGACTCATCGTCATTGAAGCCTGGTTCGGGGGCTACTGAGGGAGTCCTGGATTAGGGGGTGTCCGGATAGCCGGACTATAACCTTTGGCCGGACTCTTGGACTATGAAGATACAAGATTGAAAACTTCGTCCCGTGTCCGGATGGGACTTTCCTTGGCGTGGAAGGCAAGCTTGGCGATACGGATATGTAGATCTCCTCCCATTGTAACCGACTATGTGTAACCCTAGCCCTCTCCGGTGTCTATATAAACTGGAGAGTTTTAGTCCGTAGGACGAACAACAATCAAACCATAGGCTAGCTTCTAGGGTTTAGCCTCTCTGATCTCGTGGTAGATCTACTCTTGTACTACCCATATCATCAATATTAATCAAGCAGGAGTAGGGTTTTACCTCCATCGAGAGGGCCCGAACCTGGGTAAAAACATCATGTCCCTTGTCTCCTGTTACCATCCGCCTAGACGCACAGTTCGGGATCCCCTACCCGAGATCCGCCGGTTTTGACACCGACACCCATCGTTGGAATATACAAGCCAAGTTCTATGATGGAAAATTCCCACTAGTATATGAATGTGACAACACAGAAGACTCTCTATGATGAAGATCATGGTGCTACTTTGAAGCACAAGTGTGGTAAAAGGATAGTAGCATTCCCCTTCTCTCTTTTTCTCCTTTTTTTGTTTTTTTGTCTTTTTTGTCGTTTTATTTTTTGGGCCCTCTTTCTCTTTTTTGCCTCTTTTTTTTCGTCCAGAATCTCATCCCGACTTGTGGGGGAATCATAGTCTCCATCATCCTTTCCTCACTGGGACAATGCTCTAATAATGAAGACCATCACACTTTTATTTACTTACAGCTCAAGAATTACCACTCGATACTTAGAACAAAATATGACTCTATATGAATACCTCCGGCTGTGCACCGGGATGTGCAATGAATCAAGAGTGACATGTATGAAAGAATTATGAAAGGTGGCTTTGCCACAAATACGATGTCAACTACATGATCATGCAAAGCAATATGACAATGATGAAGCGTGTCATAATAAACGGAACGGTGGAAAGTTGCATGGCAATATATCTCGGAATGTCTATGGAAATGCCATAATAGGTAGGTATGGTGGCTGTATTGAGGAAGGTATATGGTGGGTGTATGGTACCGGCGAAAGTTGCGCGATACTAGAGAGGCTAGCAATGGTGGAAGGGTGAGAGTGCGTATAATCCATGGACTCAACATTAGTCATAAAGAACTCACATACTTGTTGAAAAATTCTACAAACCATCAAAACAAAGTAATACACGCATGCTCCTATGGGAAGGGTTGGTAGGAGTTAACTATCGCGCAATCCCGACCTCCACTCACAAGGAAGACAATCAATAAATAAATCATGCTCCAACTTCATCAAACAACGGTTCACCATACGTGCATGCTACAGGAATCACAAACTTTAACACAAGTATCTCTCAAATTTACAATTACTCCACTAGCATGACTCTAGTATCACCATCTTCATATCTCAAAACAATCATAAAGAATCAAACTTCTCATAGTATTCAATGCACTTTATATGAAAGTTTTTATTATATCCCTCTTGGATGCCTATCATATTAGGACTAAATTTATAACCAAAGCAAATTACCATGCTTTTTAAGACTCTCAAACTAATATAAGTGAAGCATGAGAGTTCATCTATTTCTTCAAAATAAAACCACCTCCATGATCTAAAAGATATAAGTGAAGCACTAGAGCAAACGACAAACTACTCCGAAAGATATAAGTGAAGATCAATGAGTAGTTGAATAATTATGTAACTATGTGAAGACTCTCTAACATTTAAGAATTTCAGATCAAAACAAAAGAAAATAAAATGACGCTCCAAGCAATACACATATCATGTGGTGAATAAAAATATAGCTCCAAGAAAGGTTACCGATGAATGAAGACGAAAGAGGGGATGCCTTCCGGGGCATCCCCAAGCTTAGGCTCTTGGTTGTCCTTGAATATTACCTTGGGGTTCCTTGGGAATCCCCAATCTTAGGCTCTTTCCACTCCTTATTCCATAGTCCATCGAATCTTTACCCAAAACTTGAAAACTTCACAACACAAAACTCAACAGAAAACTCGTAAGCTCCGTTAGTATAAGGAAATAAAATCACCACTTTTGGTACTGTTGTGAACTCATTCGTTATTTATATTTTTGTAATATCTACTGTATTCCAACTTTTCTATGGTTCATACCCTCCGATACTACTCATAGATTCATCAAAATAAGCAAACAACACATAGAAAACAGAATCTGTCAAAAATAGAACAGTCTGTAGTAATCTGTAACTCTCAAATACTTATGTAACTCCAAAAATTCTGAAATAAATTGGTGGACATGAGGACTTTGTCTATTAATCTTCTTCAAAAATAATAAACTTAAAATAACTCATCTGTAAAAAATGACAGTTAATCTCGTGAGCGCAAAGTTTTTGTTTTTTACAGCAAGATCACATTAACTTTCACCCAAGTCTTCCCAAAGGTTCTACTTGGCATCCCCAAGCTTGGGTGAAAGTGCAACTATCCCTAGGTGGTTTTGGTAATTCCTAACAACATATAGCTCATTGAGCTAACATCATTCCAAGATGAATATTTCAGGAAAAGCTCAATGGATGGCATGGCATGGATGAGAAAAGTGGATCCCTCAAAATGCTAAGGATAAAAGGATTGGCTCAAGCTCAAAAGCTCAAGACTCTACATTTTATATTTTAGTGATCCAGGATCACATTGAGTATATAGGAAAAGCCGATACTATCAAGGTGGGATGAGGTGTTGCTTAATGAGTTTCTTGCTCTACAGTGATTAGTGATATGCTCCAAAACCCTCAACTACTTTCTCATATCCACATATGACCTAAACCAAAAGTCAAACTCGGCCCTACCGATTCTTTCTACCCGGCGCCACCGAGTTCAGATGTCATAGCCACTGCCACAAACCCTAGGAAAATCGGTCTCACCGATAGGGATCTCGGTCTCACCGAGATGGGATTGTAATCTCTCGGTTTCCCTTCGTAACGTTTCGGTGCCACCGAGATGAGCGATCGGTCCCATCGAGATTGCAATGTAAACTCTCTGTTTCTTTTCGTAACATTTCGGTCTCACCGAAATGAGCGAATCGGTCCCACCGAGTTTACCTCACCAACTCTCTGGTTAGCTTATTACCAAAATCGGTCTCACTGAGTTTGTGTAATCAGTCTCACTGAGATTACGTTATGCTCTAACCCTAACCATATCGGTCCTACCGAGTTGCATGTCGGTCCCATCGAAAATCCTAACGGTCACTAGATTTGTTGAATCGGTCCGACCGAGTTTATCAATTCGGTCTCACCGAGTTTGGCAAGTTGTGTGTAACGGTTAGATTTTGTGTGGAGGCTATAAATACCCCTCCACCTCCTCTTCATTCGTGGAGAGAGCCATCAGAACAAACCTACACTTCCAACTTGCTGTTTCTGAGAAGGAACCACCTACTCATGTGTTGAGGCCAAGATATTCCATTCCTACCATATGAATCTTGATCTCTAGCCTTCCCCAGGTTGCTTTCCACTCAAATCTTCTTTCCACCAAATCCAAATCCTGTGAGAGAGAGTTGAGTGTTGGGGAGACTATCATTTGAAGCACAAGAGCAAGGAGTTCATCATCAACACACCATTTGTTACTTCTTGGAGAGTGGTGTCTCCTAGATTGGCTAGGTGTCACATGGGAGCCTCCGACAAGATTGTGGAGTTGAACCAAGGAGTTTGTAAGGGCAAGGAGATCACCTACTTCGTGAAGATCTACCGCTAGTGAGGCAAGTCCTTCGTGGGCGACGACCATGGTGGGATAGACAAGGTTGCTTATTCGTGGACCCTTCGTGGGTGGAGCCCTCCGTGGACTCACGCAACCGTTACCCTTCATGGGTTGAAGTCTCCATCAACGTGGATGTACGATAGCACCACCTACCGGAACCACGAGAAAAACATCAGTGTCTCCAAATTGCGTTTGAATTCTCCAAACCCTTCCCTTTAAATTTCTTGCAAGTTGCATGCTTTACTTTCCGCTGCTCATATACTCTTTGCATGCTTGCTTAAATTGTGCTAAGATTGCTTGACTTGTGCTAAGATAGCTAAAATCTGCCAAAGACTAAAATTGGGAAAAGGATAAGTTTTTATTTGGTCAAGTAGTCTAATCACCCCCCTTTAGACATACTTTCGATCCTACAAGTGGTATCAGAGCTTTGGTCTCCATTTGCTTTGATTTCCATATCTTTTGGTGGTCATAGCCTTGGTTTCACAACCTAGGAGAGTATGGCGTCTAGCGAGGGAAATTATCACCGTAGAGGTCCTTACTTTGATGCTACTAATTTTGCTAGTTGGAAGCATAAGATGAAAATGCATATTCTTGGAAATAACCCCGCCGTTTGGGCTATTGTGTGTATTGGCTTGCAAGGTGAATTCTTTGATGGGAGAGAACCGAACCCTGAAGCTAGTGCGGAAGAGTTGAAGATGTTGCAATACAACGCTCAAGCTTGTGATATCCTCTTCAACGGATTGTGCCCCGAAGAATTCAACAAAATCAGCCGTCTTGAGAATGCAAAGGAAATTTGGGATACTTTGATTGATATGCATGAAGCTACCGACTCCGTCAAGGAATACAAGTTGGATGTGCTTCAAAGTCAACTTGACAAGTTCAAAATGAAGGATGGTGAAGGTGTCGCTGAAATGTACTCTAGACTTGCTCTTATCACAAATGAGATTGCCGGCTTAGGAAGTGAAGAGATGACCGACAAATTCATCATCAAGAAGATCCTAAGAGCTTTGGATGGAAAATATGATACCGTGTGCACATTGATCCAAATGATGCCCAATTATAAAGATCTCAAGCCAACGGAAGTCATTGGAAGAATTGTTGCTCATGAGATGTCACTCAAGGATAAGGAGGAACTTCACAACAAGTCAAGTGGTGCTTACAAAGCCTCATGTGAAGCCCCCACATCATCAAGTGAGAAACAAACCTTCAATGAAGAATTGAGCTTAATGGTGAAGAACTTCAACAAATTCTACAAGAGTAGAAGCAAAGAGAGAAGCTCCAAGTCAAGGTCCTACAATGACAAAAGATCTTCTAGTCGAGAGCGCAATTGCTACAATTGTGGGAGACCCGGACACTATTCCAATGAGTGTACGGCACCCTACAAAAGAAGAGAAGGTTCTCCAAAAATAAGTAGAAGAGAAGAATCACCACCAAGAGAGAGAAGGAGTAGAGATGATCGTTATGAACGAAGAACATCCCGGAGGAGCAAGGATTCGGAAAGGAGGGACACGTCATCAAGGAGCTACACAAAACGAAGACATCAAGCTCATGTTGGTGAATGGGTGTCCGGCTCCGACTCCGACAATCACTCCAAGAGAAGCTATCACTCCGACTCCGAATATACTCAGGATGAAGGTGTTGCCGGTCTAGCACTTGTGTCAACCGACTCCTATGACATATTTGATTCACCTAATGAAGGAATTGGAAGATGATTCATGGCTAAAGGCCCAAAGGTAACACACCCCGAGTATGTTGATTTCAATAGTGATGAAGATGACTTGTTAGGTGATGATGATTTACTTGTTGACAACTCTAGTGATGAATACTATGATGAAACGTCAATTAATCATGCTAATCAAGATAAAACGAATGACAATGATAAGGAGAAGATTGAGCTTCTAACTAAAGAACTGAACACTCTTAAGTTAGCTCATGAAACTATCTTAGATGATCATCGAGAACTTTTAAGGACTCATGAGAAGTTATGCTTTGAAAAGCTCAATCTTGAGCAAGAGCATGAGTTCTTAAAGGCAATCAAGGATGATCTTCGTAAGAGAAGTTCTTCTTACATTGCCAAGCGTTTACTCTTATCTACTTACATGCCTCAAGTCAAGTCCATTAACAAAAACAAGAAGGATTCTTCCTCTAGTAGTAACAATAATCATGCTAAATCCAATGTTGTTGCTTCTAGTAGTTCTCTTGATTCCACTAATGATTCTCTTAGCCAAGTTACACTTGAGCAAGAAAATAGCTTATTGAAGGGAATTATAGAGAAAGGTGTTTACAAGAGCCTTGCGGGAGTAAGCAATTTGAGGAAATTGTACGCAAGCAAGGAAGGCACGGAAGAACTAAGGTGTTGGTTTTGAACGAAAGTTCAATGCCAATGGAGTTGAGTGGGAAGAAGATCAATACCCCAAGACGAAGTTTGTTCCTCAACAAGAGAAGTATGATCCTACTTCCTTCAAGGGGACACAAGCTCAAGATGATCTTCCACCACAAGACCACAAGCAAAAAGGCAAGGACAAGCTTCAAGAGGAGATTGATGCATTTGAAGAAGCTCCTAAGGCCTTGGTCAAGTGGGTTCCCAAGACTACGACAAGTTCTACTTCATCAAGTACAACTACAACTCAAAGGATTCCCATCAAGATGATGTGGATCCCGAAGAAGAAGAACTAGAGAGTTCTTGAGGGTGACTCCGTGCTACGTCTTGAGCTTGCGTTGTTTCCCCGAAGAGGAGAGGATGATGCAGCACAGTAGCGTAAGTATTTCCCTCAGTTATTGAGAACCAAGGTATCAATCCAGTAGGAGGCCACGCACAAGTCCCTCGTACCTGCACAAAACGATAGCTACTCGCAACCAACGCGATTAGGGGTTGTCAATCCTTCACGGTCACTTACTTAGAGTGAGATCGATAGAGATAATATTTTTGGTATTTTTGGTATAAAGATGAAAAGTGAAAAGTAAAAGGCAAAGTAAAAACAAAGCAAGTATAAAAGTGATGGAGATTGATATGATGAGAATAGACCCGGGGGCCATAGGTTTCACTAGTGGCTTCTCTCAAGAGCATAAATATTCTATGGTGGGTGAACAAATTACTGTTGAGCAATTGACAGAATTGAGCATAGTTATGAGGTTATCTAGGTATGATCATGTATATATGCATCACGTCCGAGACAAGTAGACCAAACGATTCTCGCATCTACTACTATTACTCCACTCATCGACCGCTATCCAAAGATGCATCTAGAGTATTAAGTTAAAAACAGAGTAACGCCTTAAGCAAGATGACATGATGTAGAGGAATAAATTCATGCAATATGATAAATACCCCATCTTGTTATCCTCGATGGCAACAATACAATACGTGCCTTGCAACCCTTTCTGTCACTGGGTAAGGACACCGCAAGATCGAACCCAAAGCCATGCACTTCTCCCATTGCAAGAACTACCAATCTAGTTGGCCAAACCAAACGGATAATTCAAAGAGACTTGCAAAGATAACTCAATCATACATAAAAGAATTCAGAGAACATTCAAATATTATTCATAGATAAGCTGGATCATAAACCCACAATTCATCGGTCTCAACAAACACACCGCAAAAAGAAGATTACATCAAATAGATCTCCACGAGAGAGGGGGAGAACATTGTATTGAGATCCAAAAAGAGAGAAGAAGCCATCTAGCTACTAGCAATGGACCCGAAGGTCTGAAGTAAACTACTCACACTTCATCGGAGAGGCTATGGTGTTGATGTAGAAGCCCTCCGTGGTGGATGCCCCCTCCGACGGAGCTCCGGAACAGGCCCCAAGATGGGATCTTGTGGATACAGGAAGGTACGGCGGTGGAATTAGGTTTTTGGCTCCTGTTCTGATCGTTTGGGGGTCCGTAGGTATATATATGAGGAAGGAGTACGTCGGTGGAGCTTCGAGGGGCCCACGAGGCAGGGGGGCGCGCCCTAGGGGGGGCGTCCCCCACCCTCGTGACTGCCTCTCTGATGCCTTGGCGTAGGGTCCAAGTCTCCTAGATCACGTTCAGTGAGAAAATCACGTTTCCGAAGGTTTCATTCCGTTTGGACTCCGTTTGATATTCTGTTTCTTCGAAATACTGAAAAAGGCAAAAAACAGCAATTCTGGGTTGGGCCTCCGGTTAATAGGTTAGTCCCAAAAGTAATATAAAAGTGGAAAATAAAGCCCATTATAGTCCAAAACAATAGATAAAGTAGCATGGAGCAATCAAAAATTATAGATACGTTGGAGACGTATCAGGCATCCCCAAGCTTAGTTCCTGCTCGTCCTCGAGGAGATAAATGATAAAAAGAGAATTTTTGATGCGGAGTGACAATTTGGCATAATTTCAATGTAAATCTTCTTAATCATGGTATGAATATTCAGATCCGAAAGATTCAAGACAAAAGTTCATATTGCCATAAAAATAATAATACTTCAAGCATACTAATCAAAGTAATCATGTCTTCTCAAAATAGCATGGCAAAAGAAAGTTCATCCCTACAAAATCATATAGTTAGGCTATGTTTCATTTTCGTCACACAAAGATGTTCCCAACTTCTATACCCCCGATGACAAGCCAAGCAATTGTTTCATACTTAAATAATCTCAAACTTTTTCAACCTTCACGCAATACATGAGCGTGAGCCATGGATATAGCACTATGGGTGGAATAGAATATGATGATGGGGATTGTGTGGAGAAGACAAAAGGAGAAAGTCTCACATTGACGAGGATAATCAACGGCTATGGAGATGCCCATCAATTGATGTCAACATGAGGAGTAGGGATTGCCATGCAACGGATGCACTAGAGCTATGAATGCTCAACAAAAGAAAACTAGTGGGTGTGCATCCAACTTGCTTGCTCATGAAGACCTAGGGCATTTTGAGGAAGCCCATCGTAGGAATATACAAGCCAAGTTCTATAATGAAAAATTCCCACTAGTATAATAAGACAACTTATGAGACTCACTATATGAAAAACATGGTGCTACTTTGAAGCACAATATATGAGACTCACTACATGAAGGTGCTACTTTGAAGCACAATATATGAGACTCACTACATGAAGAACAAGGTGCTACTTTCAAGCACAAGTGTGGAAAAAGAGATAGTAGCATTGCCCTTTTTATTTATTTTCTTTTTTTTGGGACTTTCTTTTTTTTGGCCTTCCTCTTTTTTTTATTTGGGCAATGCTCTAATAATGATGATCATCACACTTCTATTGATTACAACATAAGGATTACAACTCGAAACTAGAACAAGGTATGCCTCTATATGAATGCCTCCGGCGGTGTACCAGGATGGTGCAATGAATCAAGAGTGACATGTATGAAAAATAATGCATGGTGGCTTTGCCACAAATATGATGTCAACTACATGATCATGCAATTGCAATATGACAAAAGTAAAGTATGTCATGATAATGATGAACGGAACGGTAGAAAGTTGCATGGAAATATATCTCGGAATGGCTATGGAAATGCCATAATAGGTAGGTATGGTGGCTGTTTTGAGGAAGATATAAGGAGGTTTATGTGTGATAGAGCATATCGTATCACGGGGTTTGGATGCACCGGCAAAGTTTGCACCAACTCTCAAGGTGAGAAGGGCAATGCACGGTACAAAAGGTAAAAGTGCGTATAATCCATGGACTCAACATTAGTCAAAAGAACTCATATACTTATTGCAAAAATTTAGAAGTCATCAAAAATCAAGTACTACGCGCATGCTCCTAGGGGGATAGATTGGTAGGAAAAGACCATCGCTCATCCCCGACCGCCACTCATAAGGATGCACAAGCCAGGTACACTTCATGTTTCAAATTTGTTACACAACTTTAACCATACGTGCATGCTACGGGATTTGCTAACTTCAACACAAGCATTTATCAAATTCACAACTACTCAACTAGCACGACTTTGATATTATCACCTCCATATCTCAAAACAATTATCAAGCATCAAACTTATCTTAGTATTCAACGCACTCAAAAGGAAGTTTCACATATCTTGAATACCAAGTATATTAACATTAAGCAAATTACCATGATATTAACGACTCTCAAAATAATCTAAGTGAAGCATGAGAGATCAAGTTTCTTTAAAACAAATCCACCGCCGTGCTCTAAAAGATCTAAGTGAAGCACTAGAGCAAAAATTATCACGCTCAAAAGATATAAGTGAAGCACTATGAGCAAACTATCAAGCTCAAAAGATATAAGTGAAGCACATAGAGTATTCTATCAAATTCCAATTCATGTATGGCTCTCTCAAAAGGTGTGTACAGCAAGTATGATTGTGGTAAACTAACAAGCAAAGATGCAAATAATACAAGACGCTCCAAGCAAAACACTTATCATGTGGTGAATAAAAAATATAGCTCCAAGTAAATTACCGATGGAAGTGGACGAAAGAGGGGATGCCTTCCGGGGCATCCCCAAGCTTTGACTTTCTGGTGTCCTTGGATTATCTTGGGGGTGCCATGGGCATCCCCAAGCTTAGGCTCTTGCCACTTCTTGTTCCATAATCCATCAAAAAGAATTCACCCAAAACTTGAAAACTTCACAACACAAAACTCAATAGAAATCTCGTGAGCTCCGTTAGAGAAAGAAAACAAAAGACTACTTTAAGATACTGTAATGAACTCATTCTTTATTTGTATTGGTGTTAAACCCATTGTATTCCAACTTCTCTATGGATTATAAACTATTTTACTAGCCATAGATTCATCAAAATAAGCAAACAACACACGCAAAACAGAATCTGTCAAAAACAAAACAGTCTGTAGTAATCTGTAACTAACACAAACTTCTGGAACTCAAAAAATTCTACCAAAATTAGACGACCTGGAAAATTTGGTTATTGATCAGCAGAAATTGGAATCAGTATTTTATCACGTTCTGGTGAATTTTAACAATTCGGGCACTGAGCGCAAAGTTTCTGGAAATTACAGCAAGATCAAATAACTATCATCCAAGAAGATCCAATAGGATTAACTTGGCACAAACACTAATTAAAAGATAAAACCACATATAAACAGAGGATAGATGGATTATTTATTCCTAAACAGAAACAAAAAAACTAAAAATAAAATTGGGTTGCCTCCCAACAAGCGCTATCGTTTAACGCCCCTAGCTAGGCAATAAAGCAAGGATAGATCTAGGTATTGCCATCTTTGGTAGGCAATCCATAAGTGTCTCTCATGATAGATTCATATGGTAATTTTATTTTCTTTCTAGGGAAGTGTTCCATGCCTTTCTTTAATGGAAATTGGAATCTAATATTCCCTTCCTTCATATCAATAATTGCCCCAATCGTTCTAAGGAAAGGTCTACCAAGAATAATAGGACATGAAGGATTGCAATCTATATCAAGAACGATAAAATCTACAGGCACATAATTCCTATTTGCAACAATAAGAACATCATTAATTCTTCCCATAGGCCTTTTAATAGTGGAATCTGCAAGATGCAAGTTTAGAGAGCAATCATCAAACTCACGAAAATCTAGCAAATCACACAAGATTTTGGGAATAGTAGAGACACTAGCACCCAAATCACACAAAGCATTAAACTCATGATCTTTGATTTTAATTTTAGTGGTAGGTTCCCACTCATCATAGAGTTTCCTAGGGATAGAAACTTTCAACTCAAGTTTTTCTTCATAAGATTTCATCAAGGCATCAACAATGTGTTCGGTAAAGGCCTTATTTTGACTATAAGCATGAGGAGAATTTAGCACGGTTTGCAACAAGGAAATACAATCAATTAAAGAGCAATTTTCATAATTAAATTCCTTGAGATCCAATATAGTGGGTTTAGAAACATCTAGATTTTTATTTCTTTCAATCCCACTTTTATCAATTTCATCATCAAGATCTAAAAACTCCGAATTCTTAGAACGCCTTCTAGGTAAAGGAAGATCATATTCAGTTTAATCAAGATTCATATTTCAAAACAAAGATTTAATAGGGGACACATCAATAACTTTCAAATCTTCATCTTGATTTTCATAGGAATTAGAAGAACACGCTTTAATAAAGGCATCTTTGGAAGCACGCATCCTAGCGGTTCTTTCTTTGCACTCATCAATGGAAATTCTCATAGCTTTGAGAGACTCATTGATATCATGCTTAGGAGGTATAGATCTAGGCTTTAAAGAATCAACCTCAAGAGAAATTCTATCAACGTTCCTAGCCAAATCATCAATTTTAAGCAATTTCTCTTCAAGCAAAGCATTAAAATTCTTTTGTGAATTCATAAACTCTTTAACACTACTCTCAAATTCAGAGGGCATCTTATTAAAATTTCGATAAGAGTTGTTGTAGGAATTTCCATAATTATTAGAAGGATTACTAGGATAAGGCCTAGGATTAAAATTCCCTCTATACGCGTTGTTACCAAAATTATTCCTACCAAAAAAATTCACATCCATAGATTCATTATTATTCTCAATCAAGGTAGACAAAGGCATATCATTAGGATCAGAAGAAACACTCTTAGTAGCAAATAATTTCATAAGCTCATCCATCTTTCCACTCAAAACATTAATTTCTTCTATCGCATGCACTTTTTTATTAGTAGATCTTTCAGTATGCCATTGAGAATAATTAACCATAATATTATCTAGGAGTTTAGTAGCATCTCCTAAAGTGATTTCCATAAAAGTGCCTCCCGCGGCCGAATCTAAAAGATTTCTAGAAGCAAAATTCAATCCAGCATAATTTTTTTTATAATCATCCATAAGTTCAAACCATGAGTAGGACAATTACGTATCATTGATTTCATTCTCTCCCATGCTTGTGCAACATGTTCATGATAAAGTTGCTTAAAATTCATAATATCGTTCCTAAGAGAGATAATCTTAGTGGGAGGAAAATACTTAGAGATAAAAGCATCTTTGCACTTGTTCCAAGAATCAATACTATTTTTAGGCAAAGATGAAAACCACGCTTTAGCACGACCTCTAAGCGAAAAAGGAAATAGCTTCAATTTAACGACATCATTATCAACATCTTTTTCTTTTGCATATCACATAAATCAACGGTTATTCAGATGAGTAGCGGCATCTTCACTAGGAAGGCCGCGAATTGATCTTTCATAACAAGATTCAACAAAGCAGTATTGATTTCACAAGATTTAGTATTGGCAAGAGGAGCAATCGAAGTGCTAAGGAAATCATTATTATTGGTATTGGTGAAGTCACACAATTTGGTAGCATCTTGAGCCATCGCGACAAACAAGCAATCCAACACACGAGCAAACAAACGGACGAGGAAAAGGCAACGGGAAAAAGAGAAGGAGATTGGGAAAGAGAGGGCGAATAAAACGGCAAGGGTGAAGTGGGGGAGAGGAAAACGAGAGGCAAATGGCAAATAATGTAATGCGAGAGATAGGGATTGTGATGGGTACTTGGTATGTTGACTTTTGCGTAGACTCCCCGGCAACGGTGCCAGAAATCCTTCTTGCTATGTCTTGAGCTTGCGTTGGTTTTCCCCGAAGAGGAGAGGATGCTGCAGCACAGTAGCGTAAGTATTTCCTTCAGTTATTGAGAACCAGGGTATCAATCCAGTAGGAGGCCACGCACAAGTCCCTCGTACCTGCAAAAAACGATAGCTACTCGCAACCAACGCGATTAGGGGTTGTCAATCCCTTCACGGTCACTTACGAGAGTGGGATCTGATAGAGATAATATTTTTGGTATTTTTGGTATAAAGATGAAAAGTGAAAAGTAAAAGGCAAAGTAAAAACAAAGCAAGTATAAAAGTGATGGAGATTGATATGATGAGAATAGACCCGGGGGCCATAGGTTTCACTAGTGGCTTCTCTCAAGAGCATAAATATTCTACGGTGGGTGAACAAATTACTGTTGAGCAATTGACAGAATTGAGCATAGTTATGAGGTTATCTAGGTATGGTCATGTATATATGCATCACGTCAGAGACAAGTAGACCGAAACGATTCTGCATCTACTACTATTACTCCACTCATCGACCGCTATCCAACATGCATCTAGAGTATTAAGTTAAAAACAGAGTAACGCCTTAAGCAAGATGACATGATGTTGAGGAATAAATTCATGCAATATGATAAATACCCCATCTTGTTATCCTCGATGGCAACAATACAATACATGCCTTGCAACCCTTTCATCCTTTGGGTAAGGACACCGCAAGATTGAACCCAAAGCCATGCACTTCTCCCATTGCAAGAACTACCAATCTAGTTGGCCAAACCAAACGGATAATTCAAAGAGACTTGCAAAGATAACTCAATCATACATAAAAGAATTCAGAGAAGATTCAAATATTATTCATAGATAAGTTGGATCATAAACCCACAATTCATCGGTCTCAACAAACACACCGCAAAAAGAAGATTACATCAAATAGATCTCCATGAGAGAGGGGGAGAACATTGTATTGAGATCCAAAAAGAGAGAAGAAGCCATCTAGCTACTAGCTATGGACCCAAGGTCTGAAGTAAACTACTCACACTTCATCGGAGAGGCTATGGTGTTGATGTAGAAGCCCTCCATGGTGGATGCCCCCCCGTGAGCTCCTAACAGGCCCCAAGATGGGATCTCGTGGATACAGGAAGGTACGGCGGTGGAATTAGGTTTTGGCCCTGTTCGATCGTTTGGGGATACGAGGTATATATAGGAGGAAGGAGTACGTTGGTGGAGCTTGAGGGCCCACGAGGCGGGGGCGCGCCATAGGGGGCGCCCCACCTCGTGACCGCCTCTAATGCCTTGGCGAGGGTCCAAGTCTCTGGATCACGCTCGTGAGAAAATCACGTTTCAAGGTTTCATTCCGTTTGGACTCGTTTGATATTCTTTCTTTGAAATCTGAAAAAGGCAAAAAACAACAATTTTGGGCTGGGCCTCCGGTTAATAGGTTAGTCCCAAAAGTAATATAAAAGTGGAAAATAAAGCCCATTATAGTCCAAAACAATAGATAAAGTAGCATGGAGCAATCAAAAATTATAGATACGTTGGAGACGTATCACTCCGCCAACATATTTCACTCATATCATTTTGGCAACAACAAGTGCAACCAACTTGCACATCTTGCACTAGTTCAAGGAGTCACAAACCCTCTTGTTGGTAAGACAAGGGACAAGGTAATCTAATGCTTTCATAGACATCATCTTGTGTGTGCATCACTCTATGTCTATGAATATCCTTGTTTGTTCCTTGTGGGACTAACCCGTGTAGGTATTGAAAGTGCAACTCACTCCAAAGGATTGCTCCAAATGATCTTCATCAACATTGAGCATCCACATCTTCAACACCTACATGAAGTCATCATCGACAAAACCCAAGGTTAGTTCATCCCTCTAAGGGGGGATCTCACATCTAGGGGGAGCATTACTCTAAAAATTGAGACAAAGCAACTCTAATCGTGTGAACACATAAATGCATTATGTAAAAGTGGTAACCCCACTTGATCTTAAACGATGAGTATGACCTATGATCAAATGTTCTCATTTGACTCCTAAGTCAATATACTCATATATAGATGACCTAGTCATCGCTAATTGTTTGATAGATGCTAGAATTGTTTGTGCATGCTTCGCCACATATTTCATTTGCTATTTTATTGTGTGAGCATGTTGGTTGCATATTTTACTCATTCGAGGACATCCACTTGTTGTTTGATTGATTGGTTTCTTTTTTGCCAAGTGCATGGACAAGAATGCCTAAGAACCTTCTCTAGCTATCTATGCTTTTCTCGTCTCAAACTCTATTCATGCTACATCACAAAATTTGATCAAGTCAGATTCGAACCACTCTATGTGAGGAGCACTCGAAGTCCCCGATTCGTCATAGACTTAAACTTCCAAAACTTCTTTGTGTGTTTCGGTCTGACCGATACCTCCATTTCGGTCATACCGAGATCACTAAGTCGATCTAGGTTTTCAATCTCGGTGCAACCGATTTGAACTTTTCGGTCACATCGAGTTGCTGTAACTGTCAACAATTATGCATCTCGGTGCCACCGAGTTGTTCCACTCGGTCACACCGACAGGGTCGGGCTATATATACTCACGGGCAAAAATTTGGAAACTTTCTCCAAACTCATTCGCCCGCGCATAGCTCGCTCTGCCTCCAGGGTCTCTGGATCGTCCTCCTCGTCGCCAGCCGCCTCCAGTCGCTGGTCTCCGCCGCCGTCAACGAAATTCACCCTCGCCGTTGCCGCCGTAGCGAGTTCATCACCAAGCTAGGGTATGGACTCGATCACAGTGCTATCCCCGTCCGATTCCTAGCACATTGTGTTCATCATGATTCTTGCCACGATTGAAACTATTCTATCCAGTCAAAACAATCCATAGTTTAGAAGTGAATTGAAAACTTAGGGTTAGGTTTCCGCCGAAACCATCTCGGACCCACCGAGTTGCAGAACTCGGTTCCACCGATTCGGCTAAGGCCATTGCACAAGTGATTCTCGGTCTGACCGAGAATTGCAAATCGGTGTGACCGAGTTCAGGACTTTGTGAAACCCTAGCAGTCTCGGTGCCACCAAACTGTGATTCGGTCTGACCGAGTTCACTAGTTTAGGTTCCAAAAGATGCTTCGGTATCACCGAGTTTGCAAATCGGTTGATCCGAAATGCTTTCTGTGGAAAACTAAAACTAAGTTTTTGACTCATTCTTTTGCAAAAATCTCTGCATTTTGTGATGCTCATCCACTCTATCTCATCTATATCTATTCACAGGGTCTGCAGTCAGTGTTTGCAATATGTCTAATCAGAGTGACAGCCAGAACAAATCAGAGGAGCAGGTTCAAATGAGTGAGGGCACTAGTCCCTCTAGCAGCTCAGATGAGGGTAGCAGGAGCACCCCAAGCAACTTGCCCAAAGCTGCCACTAGGACAAGAAAGAAGAGAACCTTAGAATCTGAGGATGAAGACTATGTGGCTGTTGAGGATGAGGCCATTTCCAAGAAAAAGGCGCTCAAGAAAGAATATAGCTCATTTGCAAAGAACTAAGCCGGTCCGAAGACCAAAAGGCTAGCAGGAAGACAACCCATGTCTAAAGCCAGAGCCTCCACTCAAGCATCTTTGGAATCTCAACCCAAAGAGGCTGCTGCTGAAGGGAAGAAGAGGAAGGAAAGGGTCAAGAAGACCATGGCCAGAGTTATTGGAAAGCCTTCCATGATGGAAGAGGAGGAAGACGAAGAGGTTGCTGCACCAGCACCCAAGGCTCAGAAGCTTATGGGTGATGCTATTAGGTCAGGGGCTGCATCATCAAAGCCCAAAGAAGCACCCAAAGCTGCCTCCAAGCCCAAGATTGCACCAAAGAGGAGTATTAGAAACATTCCAGCTGCTGAGAAGAACAAGGCTCCAATGCCTGAAATTGTTGCTGAGGAAGAAGATGATGAGACACATGTCTTGAGAAAGTTGAAGCCGAAAATTCCAGATCATAATGATGCTCATCCTGTAGCTGAGAACATGAAGATTAGGAGAGACTCGGGATTGAGGCTATGGAGAGAGTCAGATCCATATGCCACCAGAAGGAGGACTGCTGTTGACTACAGGTTCCACACAAAGGATCAACAAGACTTCTATGAGACAATTTTGCTTGACAAGAAGCCTATAGTGTGTGACATGAGGTGGGTCGACTGGACCTACATGAAGGAGAATGAGGAACACTATCCTGGTGTGTATGACAGTTTCAGTGCATGTGGAGTTGCAGACTTTGTTGGGCAGAAGCTCACAAAGTGGAATGAGGAGCTCATAATGCAATTCTACTCCACAGCACACTTCTATCCAGATGCAGGATAGTATGGATGTCTGAAGGTACAAGGTACCAATCAACTATTGAGGAATGGGCAAATCTGATCAATGCACCTAAGGAGGAAGAGGATGACTTGGATGTCTATGCCAAGAAGAAGATGGATCACAACTCTATGGCACATATGTACAAGGAGATCCCAGATGCTGCAATAGATTCACATACCAACTGCATCCTCAGGCATACTCTATTGCCCAAGTCAGGTGATCACAACATGATCCGAGGCCATGTAATAAACTTGCTACACATATTTGATGTGCCACAGAAGTTCAAGGTCATGAGCCTTATAGTTGAGACTATCAAGAGGACAGCTGCTGACCAGAAAAGAAGTTGTGGATATGCCCCATAGATCCAGGAGCTGATTAACTCCAAGATGGGCACATGCACATACCTGTTGGATAAGGAGCATATGCCTATCTATCCAGACTTTGAGGACAACCAAGTGGTTATGGATGAAGATGAACCATCTTCAGTGCAAGCACAAGCTAAGAAGGAGAAGGCAAGGACAGAGAAGGCTGCCAAGATGCCAACAATGGAAGAGGCATCTCAGTACTTTTTGAAGAGCAAAATGGATCAACTTGGCTACTTGATTGCATCCACTCTGAGGATTGAGAAGGGGCTGGCCACCTTGACTCGAAACCAGGAGAGCTTGAGAGGATCATGGAGCGAAGTTCTATGACATGGATGTGAAGGTGGCGAGATCCGATCTGTTGTTGAGCAGCTTCAGGATGATATGCAGGAGAGGAAGGGCAAGTCAACCACTAAGGCATTTTCCAGAGTGCCTAGAGCTGAGAGATCAGCTGCAGTGCCAGTGACAGACACCAGAGCCACTTCATCTGCACCAGCTACAGCTCCTACAGCTCTAGCGCAACCAGCTTCAGCACCTACACCTCCAGCTCCATCTACATCAACTGATGCTTTCGTCCTTGGCGTTCTATCTACACCACCACCTGAAGATCAAGCCTGAGAGACGATTTAGTACTATGCATTTTCTATGAACTTTTTGGTAACTTGTTGCCAAAGGGGGAGAAAAATGTATAGATCATAGGCTTCGAGAGAGAGTGTTGCTTTTTATTTTCTCTTGCTTTGGTGGTTGAACTTTATTTGCTTGTTTGAGATACTTTATGTCTGTGTGATACCTGGATGATCATGTGTTTGATCATATGCTACATTTATGCTTGTTGGATGACATTATCCTTCTTATCTCTATATGATCATTCACTTTGCTTGGTGATGAGTGCATGTATTCAATCATTATCATTTTGAGCGCTCCACCAAGATGTATGTGACATGGAAGAGTTACCCATGAGCCTAACTCCTTGTGCATTTGCAGTCCAAAGCAAATCTTAAACTATGCACAAATTTAGGGGGAGCTCTTGCTTATCACATACTTCTCAAAGCGACAATGTTTTTCACTCTTATTATCATTTATCGAAGCTTTGATCTATATGTTGTCATCAATTACCAAAAAGGGGGAGATTGAAAGTGCAACTATCCCTAGGTGGTTTT
Source organism: Aegilops longissima (assembly GCA_021605205.1). NCBI lineage: Eukaryota > Viridiplantae > Streptophyta > Magnoliopsida > Poales > Poaceae > Aegilops > Aegilops longissima. The sequence continues at coordinate 178,009,142 of CM038681.1, read as the reverse complement.
GGTAATTCCTAACAACATATAGCTCATTGAGCTAACATCATTCCAAGATGAATATTTCAGGAAAAGCTCAATGGATGGCATGGCATGGATGAGAAAAGTGGATCCCTCAAAATGCTAAGTATAAAAGGATTGTATCAAGCTCAAAAGCTCAAGACTCTACATTTTATATTTTAGTGATCCAAGATCACATTGAGTCTATAGGAAAAGACGATACTATCAAGGAGGGATGAGGTGTTTCTTAATGAGTTTATTGCTCTACAGTGCTTAGTGATATGCTCCAAAACCCTCAACTACTTTCTCATATCCACATATGACCTAAACCAAAAGTCAAACTCGGCCCTAGCGATTCTTTCTACCCGGCGCCACCGAGTTCAGATGTCATAGCCACTGGCACAAACCCTAGGCAAATCGGTCTCACCGATAGGGATCTCGGTCTCACCAAGATGGGATTGTAATCTCTCTGTTTCCCTTCGTAACGTTTCAGTACCACCGAGATGAGCGATCGGTCCCACCGAGATTGCAATGTAAACTCTCTGTTTCCTTTCCGTAACATTTCGGTCTAACCGAAATGAGCGAATCGGTCCCACCGAGTTTACCTGGCCAACTCTCTGGTTAGCTTATTACCAAAATCGGTCTCACCGAGTTTGTGTAATCGGTCTCACCGAGATTACGTTATGCCCTAACCCTAACCATATCGGTCCTACCGAGTTGCATGTCGGTCCCACCGAAAATCCTAACGGTCACTAGATTTGCTGAATCGGTCCGACCGAGTTTATCAATTCGGTCTCACCGAGTTTGGCAAGTTGTGTGTAACGGTTAGATTTTGTGTGGAGGCTATAAATACCCCTCCACCTCCTCTTCATTTGTGGAGAGAGCCATCAGAACAAACCTACACTTCCAACTTCCTGTTTCTGAGAAGGAACCACCTACTCATGTGTTGAGGCCAAGATATTCCATTCCTACCATATGAATCTTGATCTCTAGCCTTCCCCAAGTTGCTTTCCACTCAAATCTTCTTTCCACCCAATCCAAATCCTATGAGAGAGAGTTGAGTGTTGGGGAGACTATCATTTGAAGCACAAGAGCAAGGAGTTCATCATCAACACACCATTTGTTACTCCTTGGAGAGTGGTGTCTCCTAGATTGGCTAGGTGTCCCTTGGGAGCCTCCGACAAGATTGTGGAGTTGAACCAAGGAGTTTGTAAGGGCAAGGAGATCGCCTACTTCGTGAAGATCTACCGCTAGTGAGGCAAGTCCTTCGTGGGCGACGGCCATGGTGGGATAGACAAGGTTGCTTCTTCGTGGACCCTTCATGGGTGGAGCCCTCCGTGGACTCGCGCAACCGTTACCCTTCGTGGGTTGAAGTCTCCATCAACGTGGATGTACCATAGCACCACCTATCAGAACCACGACAAAAACATCAGTGTCTCCAAATTGCGTTTGAATTCTCCAAACCCTTCCCTTTACATTTCTTTCAAGTTGCATGCTTTACTTTCCGCTGCTCATATACTCTTTGCATGCTTGCTTGAATTGTGCTAAGATTGCTTGATTTGTGCTAAGATAGCTAAAGTCTACCAAAGACTAAAATTGGGAAAAGGATAAGTTTTTATTTGGTCAAGTAGTCTAATCACCCCCCTCTAGACATACTTTCGATCCTACATTGGGCCTTTGCATATCATAAGCATAATCAGTCTCATCATTAATAGTATGGATAGCACCAATAGTATAGCAATTATCATCATCACAATGAGTAATAGGAGCAACATCATTTGGAAGGGATACCTTTTTACCTTTGCTTCTTCGTATTTTCTTTTTCTTCTTTGCATCATGTGTGGGTTTAATCCTCTTTTTGGAGCTCCTTATTAATGAGATTGGTTGAATAGAAAGCTCCTCCTCATTACCTGATTCATCATAAGAAAGAATAGGAGGATATTGGGAAATCTCTTCCCTTTCATTAGTATTCTCTTCATCTTCTATTTGTTTTCTTGTCTTTATGTAATTGGCAATATAAGGATTTTCAATGCAATTCACTGCACAATACATAAAGATTTCCTCTAGATCAAAATCAAGAACTTTATCCAGAACAAATTCTGGAAGATCATTAGTTATACGTTTCATTTGTTCATAACCCACAAGCAAACTAAGTTCATTATGATGCGCAAGGTAAATCAAGTCATCACAATTTTTGGACACGATTCGATCATGAAACAATTTTCATTGGAGATTTAAATGGTCACGTTCATTGCAAAGTTCACAAGGATGGCAAAGAAATTTTAAATTTTCAGCACAAGCATCTAGCCTCTATTGCAACCATTTAGTTTCTAAATACTTATGCCTCTTGCAAAATCTATCTTCCCTATTTGGTGTGTGCTTGCAAGCTCTATGCACTCCACAAAAATTGACATGCTTATAAGAGATATTTTTATCATGACTAGTGCAATCATCATTAGTACTATGGATATTCAAAGAGTTCATACTAACAACATTGCAATCATGCTCATCATTCAAAGATTGTATGCCAAACATTTTATTGCATTCTTCTTCTAACACTTTGGCACAATTATCGGAATCCTTATTTTCACGAAAGACATTAAAAAGATGCAGCATATGAGGCACCCTCAATTCCATTTTCTTTAGGTAGTTTTCTTTTACAAACTAACTAGTGATAAAACAAGAAACTAAAAGGTTCGATTGCAAGATCTAAAGTTGTACCTTCAAGCACTAACCTCCCCGGAAACAGCGCCAGAAAAGAGCTTGATGTCTACTACACAACCTTCTTCTTGTAGACGTTGTTGGACCTCCAAGTGCAGAGGTTTGTAGGATAGTAGCAAATTTCCCTCAAGTGGATGACCTAAGGTTTATCAATCCGTGGGAGGCGTAGGATGAAGATGGTCTCTCTCAAACAACCCTGCAACCAAATAACAAAGAGTCTCTTGTGTCCCCAAAACACCCAATACAATGGTAAATTGTATAGGTGCACTAGTTCGGCGAAGAGATGGTGATACAAGTGCAATATGGACGGAAGATATAGGTTTTTATAATATGAAATTATAAAAACATCAAGGTAACTAATGATAAAAGTGAGCGAAAATGGTATTGCAATGCGTTGAAACAAGGCCTAGGGTTCATACTTTCACTAGTGCAAGTTCTCTCAACAAGGATAACATAATTAGATCATATAACTATCCATCAACACGCTACAGAGAGTCACTCCAAAGTCACTAATAGAGGAGAACAAACGAAGATATTATTGTAGGGTACGAAACCACCTCAAAGTTATTCCTTCCGATCAATCCATTGTGCTATTCCTATAAGTGTCACAAACGGCCCTAGAGTTCGTAGTAAAATAACACCTTAAGACACAAATCAACCAAAACCCTAATGTCACCTAGATACTCCAATGTCACCTCAAGTATCCACGGGTATGATTATACGATATGCATCAGACAATCTCAGATTCATCTATTCAATCAACACAAAGAACTTCAAAGAGTGCCCCAAAGTTTCTACCGAAGAGTAAAGACGAAAACGTGTGCCAACCCCTATGCATAGATTCCCAAGGTCGCGGAACTCGCAAGTTGATCACCAAAACATACATCAAGTGAATCAATAGAATAGCCCATTGTCACCACAGGTATCCCACGCAAGACATACATCAAGTGTTCTCAAATCCTTAAAGACTCAATCCAATAAGATAACTTCAAAGGGAAAACTCAATTCCTCACAAGAAGGTAGAGGAGGAGAAACATCATAAGATCCAACTATAGTAGCAAAGCTCGCGGTGATGGAATCCCCCACCGGCAGATCGCCGGAAAAGGCCCCCAAGATGGGATCTCATGGGTACAGAAGGTTGCGGTGATGGAAAAGTGGTTTCGTGGCTCCCCTGGATGTTTTTAGGGTATAAGAGTATATATAGGCGAAAGAAGTAGGTCGGTGGAGCTACGAGGGGCCCACGAGGGTGGGGGCGCGCCTACCCCCCTGGGCGCGCCCTCCTGCCTCGTGGCCGCCTCGTTGCTTCCTTGACTTCCACTCCAAGTCTCCTGGATTGCGTTTGTTCCATGAAAGATCCTCGCGAAGGTTTCGTTCCGTTTGATATTCCTTTTCTACGAAACACTTAAATAGGCAAAAAATTAGCAATTTGCACTGGGCCTTTAGTTAATAGGTTAGTCCCAAAAATAATATAAAAGAGCATATTAAAGCCCATTAAACATCGAAAAAAGATCATATAATAGCATGGAACAATAAAAAATTATAGATACATTGGAGACGTATCAAGCATCCCCAAGCTTAATTCCTGCTCGTCCTCGAGTAGGTAAATGATAAAAATAGAATTTTTGATGTGGAATGCTACCTAACATAATTTTCAATGTAATTTTCTTTATTATGGCATGAATATTCAGATCCGAAAGATTCAAGACAAAAGTTTAATATTGACATACAAATAATAATACTTCAAGCATACTAACTAAGCAATTATGTCTTCTCAAAATAACATGGCCAAAGAAAGCTCATCCCTACAAAATCATATAGTTTGGCTATGCTTCATTTTCGTCAGACAAAATGCTCTCATCACGCACAACCCCGATGACAAGCCAAGCAATTGCTTCATACTTTAGTATTCTCAAACTTTTTCAACTTTCATGCAATACATGAGCATGAGCCATGTACATAGCACTATGGGTGGAATAGAATATGATGGTGGAGGTTGTGTGGAGAAGACAAAAAAAGGAAAGTCTCACATCGACGCGGCTAATCAACGGGCTATGGAGATGCCCATCAATTGATGTCAATGCGAGGAGTAGGGATTGCCATGCAACGGATGCACTAGAGCTATAAATGTATGAAAGCTCAACAAAAGAGACTAAGTGGGTGTGCATCCAACTTGCTTGCTCACGTAGACCTAGGGCATTTGAGGAATCCCATTGTTGGAATATACAAGCCAAGTTCTATAATGAAAAATTCCCACTAGTATATGAAAGTGACAATATAAGAGACTCCCTATCATGAAGATCATGGTGCTACTTTGAAGCACAAGTGTGGAAAAAAGGATAGTAGCATTGTCCCTTCTCTCTTTTTATCTCATTTTTTGGGCCTTCTCTTTTTTTATTTGGCCTTTCTCCTTTTTTAATTTATTTTTTATTTGGACTTTTTTTATTTCCTCACACGGGACAATGCTCTAATAATGATGATCATCGCACTTCTATTTATTTACAACTCAAGGATTACAACTCGATACTAGAACAAAATATGACTCTATATGAGTGCCTCCGGCGGTGTATCGGGATAGGCAATGAATCAAGAGTGACATGTATGAAAAATTATGCATGGTGGCCTTGCCACAAATACGATGTCAACTTCATGATCATGCAAGGCAATATGACAATGATGAAGCGTGTCATAATAAACGGAACGGTGGAAAGTTGCATGGCAATATATCTCGGAATGGCTATGGAAATGCCATAATAGGTAGGTATGGTGGCTGTTTTGAGGAAGATATAAGGAGGTTTATGTGTGATAGAGCGTACGATATCACGGGGTTTGGATGCACCAGCGAAGTTTGCACCAAATCTCAAGGTGAGAAAGGGCAATGCACGGTACCAAAGAGGCTAGCAATGATGGAAGGGTGAGAGTGCGTATAATCCATGGACTCAGCATTAGTCATAAAGAACTCACATACGTATTGCAAAAATCTACAAGTCATCAAAACCAGGCACTACGCGCATGCTCCTAGGGGGATAAATTGGTAGGAAAAGACCATCGCTCGTCCCCGACCGCCACTCATAAGGAGGACAATCAAAGAAACACCTCATGCTTCAAATTTGTTACACAATGGTTACCATACATGCATGCTACGGGACTTGCAAACTTCAACACAAGTATTTCTCAAATTCACAATTACTCAACTAGCACGACTCTAATATTACCATCTTCATATCTCAAAACAATCATCAAGTATCAAACTTCTCATAGTATTCAATGCACTCTATATGGAAGTTTTTATTATACCCATCTTGGATGCCCATCATATTAGGACTAATTTTATAGCCAAAGCAAATTACCATGTTGTTCTAAAAGAATCTCAAAATAATATAAGTGAAGCATGAGAGATCAATAATTTCTACAAAATAAAACCACCACCGTGCTCTAAAAAGATATAAGTGAAGCACTAGAGCAAAATTATCTAGCTCAAAAGATATAAGTGAAGCACATAAATTATTCTAATAAATTCCAATTCATGTGTGTCCCTCCAAAAGGTGTGTACATCAAGTATGATTGTTGTAAACTAAAAAGCAAAGAATCAAATCATACAAGACGCTCCAAGCAAAATACATATCATGTGGTGAATAAAAATATAGCCTCAAGTAAAGTTACCGATAGACGAAGATGAAAGAGGGGATGCCTTGGCATCCCCAAGCTTAGGCTTTTGGTTGTCCTTGAATTTTACCTTGGGGTGCCTTGGGAATTCTCAAGCTTAGGCTATTTCCACTCCTTATTCCGAAATCCATCAAATCTTTACTCAAAAACTTGAAAACTTCACAACACAAAACTTAAACAGAAAATCTCATGAGCTCCGTTAGTGTAAGAAAACAAACCACTACTTTAAGGTACTGTAATGAACTCATTCTTTATTTATATTGGTGTTAAACCTACTGTATTCCAACTTCTCTATGGTTCATACCCCCGATACTAGCCATAGATTCATCAAAATAAGCAAACAACACACAAAAAACAGAATCTGTCAAAAACAGAACAGTCTGTAGTAATCTGTATCAAACGAATACTTCTGGATATCCAAAAATTGAAATAAATTTTTGGACGTGAGGAATTTTTCTATTAATCATCTGCAAAAAGTATCAACCTAAAATCACTCTCCAGTAAAAAATGGAAGCTAATCTCGTGAGCGCTAAAGTTTCTGTTTTTTACAGCAAGATCACAAAGACTTCACCCAAGTCTTCCCAAAGGTTCTACTTGGCACAAACACTAAGTAAAACATAAAACCACATCTAAACATAGGCTAGATGAATTATTTATTACTAAACAGGAACAAAAAGCAAGGAACAAAAATAAAATTGGGTTGCCTCCCAACAAGCGCTATCGTTTAACGCCCCTAGCTAGGCATTGAGAATTCAATGATGCTCAGATGAAAGACAAGAATTGAAGCGAAAAGAGAGCATCATATAGCATATTAAAAACACATCTAAGTCTAACATACTTCCTATGCATAGTCATATTATAGGAAAATAAATTATCAAGACAAGCAAAACTAGCATATGCAAGAAAGAAGTAAGAAACAATAATAATCTCAACATAACAAGAGGTAATTTAGTAACATGAAAATTTCTAAAACCATATTTTCCTCTCTCATAATAATTACATGTGGGATCATATTCAAATTCAACAATATATCTCTCACATAAAATTTTCTCTATATGATCCACATGCACGCAAAGTTGACACTCTTCCAAAATAGTGGGAACATCATTAACTAAAGTCATGACCTCTCCAAACCCACTTTTATCAAAAAAATCATAAGATTGAACATGATCCAAGTATGTGGGATATAAAGTTGACACTCTTCCAAACCCACTTTCAATATTATTGCAAACATTATTATCAATCTCATATTCATCATGGGGCTTATATAATTTTTCAAGATTGTAAGAAGAATCACCCCAATCATGATCATTGCAACAAGTAGTGGACATAGCAAAACTAGCATCCCTAAGCTTAGTGTTTTGCATATTATTAGCACAACTGACGTTAACAGAATTTATAATAATATCATTGCAATCATGCTTTTCCTTCAAGGAGCTATCGTGAATCACTTCATAAATTTCTTCTTTCAACACTTCATCATAATTTCCATATTCATGAATTTCAAGCAAAACCTCATAAAGATAATATAGTGCACTCAACTCACTAGCAATTGGTTCTTCATAATTGGATCTTTTAAAAAGATTAGCAAGGGGATGAGGATCCATAACAATAGATTTTTCAGCAAGCAAAGATGCAAGCATATAGAGGGCACATGGCAACACGAGCAAACAAAAGGACGAACGGAAGAGGGGCGAAGAAAAGGAAAGGGTGAAGTGGGGGAGAGGAAAACGAGAGGAAAATGGCAAATAATGTAATGTGAGGGATAAGATTTTGTGATGGGTACTTGGTATGTCTTGACTTGAGCGTAGATCTCCCCGGCAACGGCGCCAGAAATCCTTCTTGCTACCTCTTGAGCATGCGTTGGTTTTCCCTTGAAGAGGAAAGGGTGCTGCAGCAAAGTAGCGTAAGTATTTCCCACAATTTTTAAGAACCAAGGTATCAATCCAGTAGGAGACTACACGCAAATCTCCTAGTACCTGCACAAACAATCAAGAACCTTGCAACCAACGCGATAAAGGGGTTGTCAATCCCTTCACGGCCACTTGCAAAAGTGAGATCTGATAAAGATAATAAGATAAATATTTTTGGTATTTTTGTTGTATAGATTGTAAAGTAAAGATTGCAAAATAAACGGCGACAGAAATTGGCAAGTTGATGATAAACTAATATGATGTAAAATTGACCCGGGGGCCATATGTTTCACTAGTGGCTTCTCTCAAGATAGCATAAATTACCGTGGGTGAACAAATTACTGCCGAGCAATTGATAGAAAAGCACAGAGTTATGAGAATATCTAGGCATGATCATGAACATAGGCATCACGTCCGTGCCAAGTAGACCGAAACGATTGTGCATCTAGTACTATTACTCCACACATCGACCGCTATCCAACATGCATCTAGAGTATTAAGTTCATAAGAACAGAGTAACACATTAGGCAAGATGACATGATGTAGAGGGATAAACTCAAGCAATATGATATAAACCCCATCTTTTTATCCTTGATGGCAACAATACAATACGTGTCGATTCCCTTTCTGTCACTGGGATCGAGCACCACAAGATTGAAACCAAAGCTAAGCACTTCTCCGATTGCAAGAAAGATCAATCTAGTAGGCCAAACTAAACCGATAATTCGAAGAGACTTGCATGGATATCAAATCATGCATATAAGAATTCAGAGAAGAATAAAATATCGTTCATAGATAAACTTGATCATAAACCCAACATTCATTGGATCCCGACGAACACACCGCAAAAAGTATTACATCGAATAGATCTCCAAGAATATCGAGGAGAACTTTGTATTGAGAACCAAATAGAGAGAAGAAACCATCTAGCTAATAACTATGGACCCGAAGGTCTGTGGTAAACTACTCACACATCATCGGAGAGGCTATGGTGTTGATGTAGAAGCCCGCCGTGATCGAATCCCCCTCCGGTAGATCGCCGGAAAAGTCCCCAAGATGGGATCTCACGGGTACAGAAGGTTGCGGCGGTGGAAAAGTGATTTCATGGCTCCCCTGGATGTTTTCAGGGTATAAGAGTATATATAGGCGAAGGAAGTAGGTCGGTGGAGCTACGAGGGGCCCACGAGGGTGGGGGCGCGCCTAGCCCCCTGAGCACGCCCTCCTACCTCTTGGCCGCCTCGTTGCTTCCTTGACTTCCACTCCAAGTATCCTGGATTGCGTTTGTTCCAAGAAAGATCCTCGTGAAGGTTTCGTTCCATTTGGATTCCGTTTGATATTCCTTTTCTGCGAAACACCGAAATAGGCAAAAAAACATCAATTTGCACTGGGCCTTCGGTTAATAGGTTAGTCCCAAAAATAATATAATAGAGCATATTAAAGCCCATTAAACATCCAAACAAATAATATAATAGCATGGAACAATAAAAAAATTATAGATACGTGGGAGACGCATCAGTCATCCACGAGGCAGGGGGTGCGCCCAGGGGGGGTAGGGCGCGCCCTCCACCCTCGTGGATGGCTCGGGATTCTTCTGGCCCAACTATTTTACTCCGGGGGCTTCTTTTGGTCCATAAAAAATCATCAAAAATTGGCACGTCAATTGAACTCCATTTGGTATTCCTTTTCTGTAAAACTCAAAAACAAGGAAAAAACATAAACTGGCACTGGGCTCTAGGTTAATAGGTTAGTACCAAAAATCATATAAAATAGCATATAAATGCATATAAAACATCCTAGATGGATACTATAATAGCATGGAACAATCAAAAATTATAGATAGTTGGAGACGTATCACCCTACAAAAAAGATTTGCAACATGTGAAGCATCGTCGATCTTATTGCATGGGATAAAATGAGCCATTTTAGAGAATCGGTCCACAACAACAAATACGGAATCCTTGCCATTTTGAGTCCTAGGTAATCCTAGCACAAAATCCATGCTAATACCTTCCCATGGTTGATGTGTAATAGGAAGTGGTGTATGTAAACCATGGGATTGAGATTGTGACTTAGCTTTGCGGCATGTAGAGCACCGGTTGGTGAAGCGTGAGACATCGCGGAACATATTGGGCCAAAAGTAGTTCATGGAAAGCGTGGCAAAAGTCTTGTCGCATCCAAAATGTCCCATGAGTCCGCCTCCATGAGCCTCTTGCAAAAGTAACAAACGAAGAGAAGACTCGGGGATGCATAGTTTGTTAGCTCTCATTAGATAACCATCTTTGATATAATATCGTTCCCAAGATGTATGCATCATACACTTAGCAAAAGGAGTAGAAAAAGTTACATCGTGCTCATACAAATCTTTGATATGATCAAATCCAACAATATTCAATTCAAGTTGAGTAATTAACATGCATTTGCGGGAAAGAGCATCCGCCACAACATTCTGTTTGCCCTTAATGTACTTTATCACAAAGGGGAAAGATTCAATAAATTCACTCCATTTAGCATGCCGTTTATTCAACTTGGTTTGGCCTTTAAGGTACTTAAGTGTCTCATGATCGGTATGTATGACAAACTCATGTGGGCGAAGATAATGCTCACAAACATGCAATACATGCACTAAAGCATACAATTCTTTGTCATAGATGGGATAATTAAGTTGGTCACCGGAAAGTTTTTCACTAAAGTATGTAGCTTTTCTTGCATCAAAACTCCACCAATTCCGTTACCACTAGCATCATAATGAATCTCAAAAGTTTTGTCAAAGTTAGGCAAAGCAAGAATCGGAGCATGAGTAAGCAAAGATTTGAGCTCATCAAATGCGGTAGATTGCAAAGGTCCCCAAACAAAGGATGCATTTTTCTTACTCAAAGCATGCAACGGTGCGGCAATAGTGCTAAAGTCTTTCACAAAGCGATGATAGAAACCCGCTAGACCAAGGAAACTACACACTTGTTGCAAATTAGTTGGTTGTGGCCAAGTTTTAATTGCTTCAATTTTTGACTCATCAACATGAACACCCTGTGAAGAAACAATGAAACCCAAGAAAACAAGTTTGTCAACACCAAAGGTGCATTTTTCCATGTTGGCATAAAGACGTTCCTTGCGAAGAGTTTGCAAAACGGCCCTAACATGATTTACATGATCTTTGATGGATTTGCTAAATACAAGTATGTCGTCAAAGTAGACCACAACAAACACTCCAATGTAAGGACGAAGCATGAAATGCATAAGATGCATGAAAGTACCGGAAGCTTCTGATAAACCCACATGCATAACTAACCACTTATACAAGCCAAATTTAGTTTTAAAAGCGGTTTTCCATTCATCACCTTCTTGAATACGTATTTGGTAATAGCCACTTTTAAGATCAATTTTTGAGAAAATGGTGGCACCGCTAAGCTCATCTAGCATATCATCAAGGCGAGGAATGGGGTGCCTATAATGAACGGTGATAGCATTGATGGGTCTACCACTACTGCAGGATGGTCCAAACGCGACAGTCGAATCAGAGAACCTGCGACGACACTGTGTGCGATGCCATAATCGCAAACGGTGGTGTAAAAAACCATCAAAAAGGGTGCAAAATGTTTGCGATGACGGATGCATAAAAAATGGTTCAGATTTTAGTTGCGTGTGCGACGCAGGGCATACAGTTCAGTTCAATTAACTATTTGCAATGAGGAGGAACAAAAGAAATGGGCAGCCAGATGAAGGTGTGTGCGATATACATCATACAGTTCACTAGGATGAACTGTGTGTGATTAGGCAACACAATTGAAACGGTTCAACTGAACAAGATGTGTGTGATACACGGCAAACAAGTCCGTAATAAAAAATGTGTGCGAAGACCAATATTAACACAGACGATTGCTGCTAATAAGCCGTGTGATTTGCTCTGTCTACAAAAGAATAACATGTGTGTGTATGTATGTATGTATATATATATATATATATATATATATATATATATATATATATATATATATATATATATATATATATATATATATATATATATATATAACTGAAATAAACATCCAATTACATAAGTGACTATACAGATCATTCGCACACACCTCAATAAACAATTGCATGCATTCTAAAGTAGGAGAAACGATCATCTAGTCATCTACTTCTTGTGACGCTCCCGCCACTGCTCTATGGCTCGATCCCTCGTCTGGGGCAGGAAGAAGACACTTCCTCATGTCAACGATCCGCCTTTACATCTCGTAGCTTGTGTACGCGTCCTTGGTCGCGTACTTGACATGTTGTTCATCCAGTCTCTCATGCCACACACTGTGCCAGGTGTTCTTGTCCTTCTTGCTCTCATTCTTCACCTTCATGTAGTAGGGGTCGATGATGGCTGAGGCGAGGTCAACCAGGGAGTTCAGTTTGTTTTTGTCGCTGCCCCAGACCTTGTAGTGGTGCTGGATGTTGACAAGATTCGGGCATTTCAAGCCCGAAACCTTGAGCGCTTTTAGATCGTTGGTGGTGTCCACCATAGCGAAATTGTAATTGGAGCTGTTGATAAACCTGGAGAAACGCTCGCAAGGCCTTGTGGCCAGGTGGTAGTGGTAGACGAGGATGTCATGTCGCACGCACAACTAGGCGACTACAATCTTCTGATCGTGCCCGGCACGACCGATGGTGTACTCGAGGTCGAAGACGACCACTTGGTACTTGTCCTCGGCAAGGAACTGCTCCATAATTTAGATGGAGCTCTCCACCGAGACCGGATCGTTCGTGTACACCACTGAGAGGGCCTTCCCCCTCATGTGGGTGTCCACTACGTGATGCGTGGTGAACTGCCCGCCGTTGTCGTCGTCGGCCGCTGGAAGCGCCATTGGAGCCACGGGGAGCACCATTGGAACCGCTGGATGTCCTCTCTGTATGTGTCATCATGGATGAGATTATTGTGTCGTGTGACGCGAGAGATGAGGGTAAATGGGCGCAGGAATAAAAGGGGGTTGGGCGGCCTGGATTCTCGGCGCGTCCGCATGGTAGTTTTTGCAGCGGGTAACTGCATTGTCGCGACGCGCCCGGTGCAACCGCATGCACACGAACGTGCGTGATCGTGCACCGGCCCCAAACACTGGCAGCATGCGTGGAGGGATGAGGGCAGAGCACCCGGAGGGATGCGAGAGCAGAGCACATGCGGCGAGACGCGAGCAGAGCGTGCCGCGGCCGCCTCAATCGCAAGCAACCACACGCATAGAGCAGTTGAACATGCAGGAAATGGTCACCTACAAGTCGGCCGACAGTTGCGTCACTACGTAGAGAGCGGCCGTGTGCTACTAACCTCCGTCTTGGTCTATAGTCTCCTTTAGATTCTGTGCCATACTTTGCCCTCAAATTTAACCAACAAAATGTTAATGGATGTTATAAAAATTATATAACTGGAAACTATGTTCAAATACGAATCCAACTATATAATCTTTGGCGACATGCATTCGTATTTTATTAGTTAATCCGACTTATAAACCAGGATGGGGGTATAGTAGGTAATTATATCACAAACGTTTTTTTATTAACCATATGTGTACGTGGCCTTTCGTCCTCCTCTCGCACATCTTGTCACCCCGCTGCCGCAGACGGCTTACAGCGCAAGCTTCCGCAGCGCGCGGGGGCGTTCTTTTGGCCAAACGGTGGCGCCAATGAATCGTCGGTGAGCCCGTTCCTGCGCAAGCTTCCCACCCTACTTGGTGAAATCTCCCCAAATCCCAGTGCTTACCGGCCTGCTATATAAACCCTCACGACCGGCGAGTCATGCGTCGCATTTTCCCCTCCCTCCCTGTAGCTTATCTCGTCTGCTTCTCCCACAATCGCCAGCGGCATCGGTACGTCCTCGTCGCTCAGCCACTGCGCCGTCATCAGAGGACAACTCCAGCTGGGAGGCTACACCGCGGCGGCGGCGCAGTCCTCAGCGTAGTTTAGTGCATGTGGCGTCCCGCTTGGGTGTGCGCGGAACACCCACCACACGCTCCGCCGCCGCTGCCCGTCGGCAGCTGTTGCCGCCCGCCGTTGCCACCACACCACCGTCGAAAGCCTGGGCCATCGCCCGCTCCGCCGCCGCAGACCGATGGCGGGAGGTGGTCGTCGTGGACGCCACCCCACTGCCAGCCGCCGTGCCCATCACCCGCTCTGCCACCGCGGCCCGAAGGCGGGAGGTGGTGGTCGTGGCCGCCACCCCATCGTCAGCCGCCGTGGCCGCCAGCCCACCGTTGACCTCCGGGGTCATCACCCGCTCCGCCACCACCGCCCAAAGGCGGGAGGTGGAGGTGGATGCCTACACGTGCATCAGTGGCCTTGTGCACTACACCGAGTTCCTGCGGGAGGAGGAGGAGCGCCTCGTCGAGCATGCAAAGAGTCTTACCACCACCGTGGCCGCGGCACATGCCGCCTCAGAGGAGAGGAATCAGGAGATCTTCAAGGAGAACCACCACTTCGAGAGGGGTCGTCTGGAGCGGCAGAGGGTGTTCGAGGTGAGCGTCGCTGAAGGTGCAGCAACGGTAGGCACTGTATTGCAGTTGTCCGGCTTGTCGGTAGGCTCCTCCTCTGCCTCTTACTGAGCGCGCTTGGCAGAGGAGAGGCTGCTGGAAGTAGTACAAAGCCCCTCCGTAGTAGTAGTAGTAGTAGTAGTATTAGGGGCTATTTTGTTCACTTCATCTGACTATAGATGTGGTGGAACTATACAACGTACTTAAAATTAGCTAGTATATAAAGTAGAACTAGCTATTTCAGTACGTGGTTGGCAACAATTGGTGAAAAGTTTGGTCGGTTCAGTTGTCGAGTTGAACTGTTTGTATAAAGAACGACTGCTTAATCTATGAATGAAATCTATGCTTAATTACTGAATTTTAATTGCAAAAATTAGATACTGCTAGTGATTTTTAGCTTCATATTTTGACAAATCGCAGTGTTACAAGGTTGACAAATGGCAATGTTACTAGATCAACAAATATCAACCTTTCCAGTTTGACAAATGGCAACATACCCAATATGACATATGCAAATTTTACCAAATTGTTTGTAAGTGGTTGCACATGGGTCATCCAAAATAACCGTTTTCGTTGAAGAGATGCACAAATCCTGCTCTCACTTTGCATACGGGTGTTCTATCTAAAACATTTGCGATCAAGAGCTGCACAAATCTTGCTCGTCACATTTTCCCTTGGCTTCCTGGGGAAGCTGTCGGTTTGCATACGAGTGTTCTAACTAAAACATTTGCGATGAGTATTTTATATTTAAAACCCATTGATGTTTTTTTCAAAAGAAAATCGTTTGATAAGTCTGTACATTAAGAGAGAAAAACACAAGTTCGCTCAAACGATATATTTCATTCAGTCATACTGCGAATTTATATTCATATGATCGAGATACAATATTAAACCCAAGAAAAAAAACTATTTCCGGCGGCGGCGGAGGCGGCGTGCCGTGCCGTCGTTGTCGTTGTCGTCCTCCGGGACGCCGTTGTTGAAGTCTTCAATGCAGCACCGAATGTTCTTCACATGTAAATCAAACATCATGTAGTCGCGCGATCGACGGGCGGGGCGCGGGAGGATGGCAGCTGGTGGCGCTGAGAGGTAGCGGTCGATGTCGGTTCTATATCCGGCATATCTCGTAGTAGGGGTCCTAAGCTAGGCGTCTTGGAGCGATGGTAACACGGACACATGATTTTACCCAGGTCCGAGCTCTCTCGAAGAGATAATACCCTACGTCTTGCTTTTGATTATATTCATATGGGGTGTAGTACAGGGTACATGTATCTACCACAAGATTGTTTTAATGAATATGAGATGCCCTATTGACTAGTTTGGCCTCGGTTTATATAATGCATAAGAGTCCTAGGGTTTTAGGAGAGTCCTCGTCTTGGGCGCCAAGTCTTGTGGAATATCCCTTGTATACGGCATGGGCTGTCCGAACTGGCCCAATAGTGAACCGCCGCGGGGGTCCTCGGCCCGACCCACTGGTTGGGAGACGACATGGCGAGTACCCCCTAGTCCAGGACATCGTCAGTAGCCCCCTGAACTGGTCTTCAAGTTTGGGACGCTCCTTGGTTCTTCCGAACTATTCTTCATCTTCGGTCGTCCGTCTTGAAAACTGGCTCAACAAATATTCCCATCTTCGATCTTGAGGATTGCTGAGTTAAATCCGAAGAGTTCACACCTCGAGCATTCGAGGAGCTCTTTAAGTCTTTGGCCTTTGTCAATGCCTTATTATTTTCACGCCACACCTCATGTTTGAAGTTGTTCCCGTGTGGCGGTGTCCTCTTGCGTCTGAGCTCCAACGCCAGACTGCATCCAAGCTCCAACGACGGACTATATCCGAGCTCCAACGCTGGACTGTATCTGAGGTGTCATAGATCACCTTGGTTCGAAAAAGTTGAAGGAATTCAGCCAAGCTTAATGCCGGAAATGCCCTCTATGGAGCCAACCACTTGTATCTGAGCTTTATGCCGGACTGCATTCGAGGTGGTGCACTACCTCGGGTGTGGGCTGATTTTTTGTGAATTTAATTCTGATTTGTGCAATTTATTCTCTGCCGAGTTGTGCAGCCAGTAGCCCTCAAGGTGCGTGTCGGCCTAAAACCCAATATGCACATTAGAGGAGATAATGATCGATGGACGAGCCTTTGAGAGAGGGTTTTGAGAAGTCGCCGTAATATATTAGCTTGATGCCGGGTAAGTCCCAGATGGTACCTATTGTTGTCCTAAGACGCGTTTGTGCATAGCTCGGTCAAGCCGAACACTGAGCAATTTGACTTTTCTGCATTAAATAGGCAATGCAGTAGCCCCCATGACACTAGTCAGGTGGCAACACCAGATTAGGGGATCGATGTGCCATTTTAATATTAGTAAATGATAATCCCAAAGCCCAGTAGCCCCCCAGCCTTAATGTGGGCATGGGTGACCGAATTAAGGATCGATATCCGGAGTAAAATCACAAATTATGTGTAATGATTCTATATATCCAAGTACTCCACATCATTATTGCTCAGATCCACATTGTACAAAACTTTGTTGACCGACCATCGGCTTCAACCTCCTCGGCCAGTAGCCGGGGAGTGTTTTTCCTACTTTATAAAGCCTTTATAAGGGCAAAGATTGACGACAAACAAGGCAATCCGGCCATATGGTTTTATAAACAAAGGTACGCGGAGAGATATGTTATATTACTATTAACGTAAGAAACATCTTCCAAAGAAAATTGTCCCGCTATCGATTCCTTTCTTTGGGTTGTCATGCTGACCATGATCATGAAACCTCACCTCTGATCAATGTGGGAGGAAAATATTGAGGATTTAGTTTGGGGAAAGTTCCCGAACGTTGTGGTTTTATTGAACCAAAATTTTCACTTCCGTCGTTGCCGACCAACTATATTCTTAAGATAGCTAGCTTTCGGCTTCACCCAGTCCGAGGTACTAATCCGGATGACCCGGTAGTATCACAGAGGTGCTCCCTTTACCCCCTAGCCGAACAATCAGGAACGTAGGCTTAAACACAGGAGCCAGGCAACCCAGCTTGGCCAAAATCTGAAGTCAAATTTGATGCATATTTATGGCTTTATGACGATAATTACTGAAGGCGGTGCTTGTATACTGAATACAAACACTGATGATATATGTTTATTTTAACTCCACTGCGTCCGTTTATCAGTTGAAAGTGGACCATCATCGTCTTCTACCCCTTTGTAGATACTACACATGGTGTTTCCGCAGTAAGAAGACAACCTTTAGCCGACGTCTCGGTGCCCGGAGGCGGTTGTGTTAGCGGAAACAAGGCAATCAGATATGCAAGCTTTATAACTTTCACTTAGTCATAGGAGCTTTAAACTGGGGAAGGTAGCTACGAGCCCCCGGTCAGTGTTTGGCACCGACCGAAGTCTAGCCATTAATACTTCGACCAATGTTATGAAAGGCCCATTGTTTAAAATGGGGTAATCGGTATCGATCTATAGTTTGACACCATCATCGGATCGCTGACCAGTTTACGCCCATTGTGACAGTCAATTTTTGGCTTTCTCCACTGAGGTGCTTAACCATTCAAGCTGGAAGTACAATCGCAGTGGTTCTCCCTTTGCACGCCTAGCCGAACAAAGCGGAACATAGGAGGCAAGCACAGGAGCCGGGTAACCCAACTATTGACCGAAGACACAGTTCGAAACTGATGCATATAAAGCAATATCCGAGAACATTTTGCCGAAGACTCCTCAGAGTACCTGGTCTTTTGATGGGTTCGGCTCTTGCCGCAGCCCCGTGTTTGATGTTGCCAGGTGTCCGGCGTTGTACTACAAGACTTATGCTAGAAACACACAAATAGGTTAAAAGTTTCGTAAGCTTGGAAAACCAAAAACTTCATTAAAAACTTTACGTCCGAACTAAATCAAGTTTGTGGTGCCAATCCGAACATTGGTCTTAAAATTAGTTTGTGCTTCCGTCGTGTTTTAACTTGACACATCCGATCTCAAGATTTCAAGCGGGCCAGCCTTCGGCTTCAACCTCCCTATCCCGAAGGCGGAGTGTTTCTCAAAGGCCATATTAGCGAACTAAACTCGAGCGGCTTTAGAGAGAGACCAGGCCATCTTGCCATTGACCGTACACTTGAGTCGAAAAAGGAGTGGTAGAAAAAGATTTCACAACGACTCGAAGAAGAGTTTGATTGCAAAGCGACTCATATAAATTTAAGAGCCCCAGTTAATTTGGGTAAAATAAGTGTTTTTAACAAATAACATTTTTAACAAACTAAGTGCTTTGTTTAACACAAATATAAAGTTTGGTCGAATCGAATATTAATTAAAAAATTGAGCATGGAAGCGACTTAGCTGGTTAATGTGCTCATGTCGATGTGTGGCCCTGTCGGCGTCCTAGGAATGGGGGTCCTGAATTGCTCGCCATGCCCCCGGCGTGGCTCCACCACAAGCGCCAGACGCCCATCTTCACCAGCAAACACTCAAGACCCTCGCGAGGGGCCAAGCCTCGCGAGGCGGACAACACAAGACCTCCTCGGGAGCGAACTCACCAGGCTGGCTCGCGAGGGGCGGAGAGATCAAGGCAAGGGACACCTCGCGAGGTTCCTGTGATGCAAGCCATGACGACTGCAGCTAGGCGGGCATCAGTGCACGCAATGTCCTCGTTTCCCCTTTGGTGCTAAAGGGGCAAGCGCAGGCGAGGAGTCCCGAGGCATCAGACAAAGGTTTCCATATCGATGCAATGAGACCAAGACCAGCAGGACGGCAAGACGGAGGTCACCGTGGAGCCCAAGACGGCATCACCACCAGAGCCTTTGGCAGGTGAAGACCACCTTTAGTCAGGATAACTCGCACTAGTTGTCTCCCTTCGAATTTGGCCGTTGTTGGCTCCCTTCCCGCTCAATATTTGGGAAGAGGACCAGAGCCTCTATAAATAGAACTAGCCACCACAGTAGGAAGGGACGAACTCATCTCATACTAGATCCATTCCATCCTCACACTCACCAAGCACAAGAACACCTCTCCTCAGGAGGCTGTTCTTCCCCTTGCACTGTTCATCACCAGCCCAAGAGACAATCCACCACACCACACTGGAGTAGGGTATTACACCACAAAGGTGGCTCGAACCAGTATAAATCTCGTGTCTCTTGTGTTGCGGGTTCGTCGAGCTAAGCTTTGAGATCGCGGTGAGACTGAGGGTGTGATTAGGTAGGGGAGAGATCTTCGTGCGCACCCCAGTGTTCGAACCTCAAGGGTTTTGCCAGAACCCGGAATCTGACATTTGGCGCGCCAGGTAGGGGTGCGCCGAAGCTTTCCTCCGTCGATCCGCGTCCCATCGCTTCATCGCTTCCATGGTGGACGCTCGCCAAGCCCGCGCTGAGCGTCGGGCCGCCCTCGCCGCCCACGTCGCTCAGGCAGCTCCTGTCAGCGGGCCTCCCCGCTGTTCTCCGTCACCCACCGCCAACGCCGCCACCGGCCCAGCGGGGAACAAGCAGCAAGCTTCCTCACTGCACCCCTTGGTGCGGCGGGACGGCTGGACCGCCACTCCGTCGCTGACCCCGACCGGCTCGTCATCTCACGCTCGTCGCGCTCCCACGGACACGCAGGCCGCGCTGCTCATGGCACGCAAGCTCCTGCGCTACCGCCCCGTCGACGACCTCTACGAGGACTGGCTGGACCGCATCGCCGAGCTCGTCAGCACCGTAGGGGGCTCCCCTGCGCCATCCCTCTCGCTGCCTCGCCCTCCGCCAGCTGCAGGCGACGTGGCTCACGGAGCGCCTCCACCACCCCTGCACCAAGACGGCGTTCTGGCACCGAGACGTGCGGCCCCCCGGCATGACCCACCGTACTGGGCGCCCGCGCGAGAAGAAGGAAGCTGCCAAGAAGTTCCTCGGTCGCTGGAGAACGCTCCCGCGCTCCCCGCACCACTGCGACAAGTCCGTGCGCCGCCTGCGGCGACGGTGCGCGGGCATCAAGGGCAGGCTCCGCATCAGCAAAGGGTCCCGGTGGCCACCGCAGGCTGCCGCGCCTTCACTCCTGGGCTGCGTAGCGTCGCCTGGCCGGGCAAGTTCAAGCCAGGCCTGCCTCCTCGCTACGACGGCACCCCCGACCCCACGGAGTTCCTACAGCTCTATGAGCTGAGCATCGAGGCGGCCAACGGCAATGAAAAAGTCATGGCGAACTGGTTCCACATGGCTCTAAAGGATGGTGCTCGCTCGTGGCTCCTGAACCTGCCCCCAGGCTCGATCTCCTCCTGGAACGAGATGCGCGACCGCTTCGTCGCCAATTTTCAGGGCACTCGCGACCACCCTCCGGCCACGGGTGACCTGTGCCGCATCACGCATCAGCCAGGAGAGACCCTGCAAAAGTACATCTAGCGCTTCAACAACCTTCGCCTCAAGATCCCCAAGGTGACGGACGAGGCCATCATCTCCGCGTTTTCTGATGGCGTTCGTGACGTCAAGATGAAGGAGGAGCTCGCCATCCACAAGGAGCTGTGCACGACCTTGGAGCTGTTCAACCTGGCGACCAACTGCGCAAGAGCTGAGGAAGGGCACCTTTCCCTCCTTGAGCTCCCGGCTGCCGACCCCGAGGAGAAGAAGGCCAAGGCCAAGGACGTGAAGCGCAAGGGAGTGGCCGTGCTTGCAGCGGAGCCGGATACGAAGCGCGGCCGGGACCTTCCCGAGTCATCCAAGAGCAGCCATCCATTCTGCGCCTTCCACAACGTACATAGCCACAACGCTAACGACTGTCAAGAGCTCAGGGCCATTCGAGATGGACGCCTCGGTCGACGCCCCGAGCGCAACGACCAGGGCTACAACCGAGGAGGAGGACATGGCGGAGGGCGCTGGGACGACCGCGGCTCCCGCCAGGAGTGGCGCGACCAACCTCGTGAGGACCGCTGGCAAGACCAGCCTCGTGAGGGCGCCTGGAGGGATCAGCCTCGCGAGGATCGCCCTCGGGGCAATGCTGGACTTCCTCCGCTGCCGCCACCACCAAGAAGGAACGACGACCACCATCAGGACGAGGGGGCTGGGGGCTTCCAAGAGCCGCGTGCTATCACCTGCATCTTGGGTGGAGCTCAGGCCCCAGCCTCTCAGCATATCTTCAAGCAGTTTGCTCGCGAGGTGAACACAGTCCTCCCCAGGCTCGAGGCCACACGACCGCTCAGGTGGTCCAAGTGCGCCATCACTTTCAGCTCAGCAGAACAACTCAAGTGCGCGGCCACCGCTGGCGCCCTCCTGATGCTCTGCTCACCCGTCATCAGCAACGTGCAGGTCACCAAGACCCTCATCGACGGTGGCGTAGGGCTCAACATCCTGTCCATTGAGACATTCGACAGCCTCCAAGTGCCATATGATCAGCTTCAGCCTACCAAGCCTTTCTCAGGAGTAACCGATGGCTCCACCACCCCGATAGGGCAGGTCCGCCTCCCTGTCACCTTCGGACAGTGTGACCACTACCGCACCGAGCTCATCGACTTCGGCGTCGCCCACATCCGTCTGCCGTACAACGCCATCCTCGGGTATCCGGCCCTGGCCAAGTTCATGGCAGTGACACACCACGCCTATAACGTCCTCAAGATGCCAGGGAGTGGTGGGATCATCACGGTCCCCTACGAAGAAAGAGATGCGGTGTGCTCCCTCGAGCGCGCCTTCCAAGCTGCATCCATCGAAGACCCCGACAACAATGCATCGCAGTACCCTCCTGAGGTCGTCCCCAAGAAGAAGAAGCAGTTGCTCGACAGGACTCGGCGGCGCCCAGAGGTGCCACGTCAGGATCGGCGCCCGCGCCTTGGGTGCCTCCCTCCCACGCATAGGAAGGCGCGCCCGGCGCCCTCCTCGGGCAGGGCTCGAGGGCTCTCTTCTGGAGGGCCTCAGACCTTGCCTACATCACGAGGGAGGCGCTCGGGAACCACATGGAGGCGTGCTTCGCGGCATGTTTCCCTCAAGAGGACGCCGGACGAGGAACGCCTAGCGCTCAGGAGTTCATTGCCAAGACCACTCAGGAACTGCAGGATGCAAGAGCCATGCGGGCCGACCACCGCTCACCTGGTGCGCCTCCCCATCCAGGCGAGGACGGCGGGCTGCGCGTCTGCGTTGACATCCCAGGGCTCAACAAAGCCGCATCTCAGGAGATCTTCTGGCCTTCGCACGTGCGACGCTGCGAGGGCCCACCTCACAACTACGTTTGCATGCCATTTGGCCTGCCGAGCGTGGCATCCACTGATAAGCACATTTCATATATATAATTTTGGCATACAAATATATCATTTGTTGTGATCTGACCATTAATTCTTGCTGTGAACTGTTGCATATTCACATGAAAATCATATAAAAGGATTGTTGACTAGTCATTTGTCTATTTTGCAGAAAATTGCGACAAGGCACAAAATTCTTCTACTTCAAGTGATCAAGTGATGGAGTCAAGGAGCTGAGCGTGAAGGAAAGAAGAAACCGGGGGCCAAAACTAAAGAAGGAAGGGATCTACTTGGAAAGAAAGAAGAAAGGAGAAGGGACAAAGTAAAAAAAAGACAGATCAGGGAGGGGATCAAAATCCCTAGCGCGGCTCCATTCCCAAATCGGGCCTGGACATCTCTCCCTTCCCCAACCTCCTTCTCCACCTCCGGCCGCCGCCACGGCCAGGCCGGCGTGGTGGCGTGCCAGCAGCCTCCATCCACTACACCAGCAGCACCCAGTACCACCATCATCTCCATCCACCAGCGCCACACCACCCATCCACCTCTCCCTGCTGCTTCCCCTTGCTACTCACGCCCTAAACCAACTATTGGGATCGCCGGCGTCTGATCTGCTGCTCCTTCTTCTCCTATACCTGCTGCTGCTCATCTTCTTCCCTCGCCTTGCTGCTGCTCCTCCCTCTTGCTTCACCCCTGCTGCTGCTCCTCTCAACGTCTTGCTGCTGCTCTTCTCTAAATCCCTCTGCTGCACCTTCTCTCCTCGCACCCCTGCTGAACCTCCTTCCCTTCGCTCGCTGCTCTGTGTGTGAGTGTGTGTGTGTGTGTTAGTGAGTCCAGTGTGTGTGAGCATTTGTGTGTGTGTGTGTGTAATTTTGTGAACTGTTAGTGTTGAGACTTGATCAACTATATTTTGTACTAGTGCAATATTTGTGCCCTGTTCGTCAGTTATTGGTTTGTAAAACTTCAGATCACTTCTTGGTAATTATGTGTTGAACTTGAAGGATGGTTGATAGCTCCAGTACATGTATTTTTTTATGTTGTCTCAGTTTCTAGTCTATATATGTAGTGCTCGTGATGTGCTCTTTCCTTGTATCTCAAATATGCTTCTGTTCCCAATCTTAAATGTTTGCTAGTGTATTTGTTTTCTCATTTGTTAGTCGATGTATCCACTATGTGTAGTAATGAAAATCCTAAAAACATTGACTTGCAAGTTATTCTTCATCCTGTCTGGTTATTTGCTTGTGTTGTTAAGAGGTAGGTGATTTTGTCCTACTTTGAGTGGGAAAACTTGTTTCATTTTCTTTTGTATTGCATTACCAGAAACCTTTTCGTCTGATCTAGCTTTAGCTGAGCACGACTGTCGTTGCCTAGTCCCTATGGAGAACACGACATCCGTAGTTTGGGGCGTAAAACCCCACTACACTTACAATTGATCATTTTGGCACCGTTGCCGGGGACTAGCGTCGAGCGTTTGTGTGAAGCTATAGACTAGGCTTAGTATAGTTCTTGTTTAAATTTCCAGTCAAATTTATTTCTGTGTTTCTTTTACCTTTTTACCTTTTGTTGCTTCGGCTTATTAGGATACTAACCCTCTCACCAGTGCTTGATGTTTGTGAGCGTGTGTAGGATATCATACTATTTGTAGGCTGATTGACAGTTGCACTTGAACATATGGCTTTAGTACGTGATCTTTGGTTGCCAAGTAGTTTGGACACGATGACAGGGCCAATTTGGCCATCTATTGAGGCCGAAAATTTTGAGTTAAGGCCTGGACTTATTGCTCTTGTCTTGCAGAATCAGTTTAGAGGATTACCCAATGAAGACCCTCATGAGCACATTTGTAATGTCCTGGAGTATGCCAATACAGTCCAGTACCATGGTGTTTCCCAAGATGCTATCAAGTGTATGTTGTTCACATTCTCTCTCTGAGATGCTGCTAAGGACTGGTACTATTCTTTGCCATCAAGATCATACACTTGGGATGATATTTCGCAAGCTTTCCTGCACAGATATTTTCCACTTTACAAGCAAGCTGCAATTCGTGACCAGATCCTCAGTTTTGTGCAAGATGGAAGTGAGAGCTTGTATGCAGCTTGGGAGAGATATAAGTATTTGCTTAGAAAATGTCCTAATCATGGGCAAAAGGATTGGTTAGTGCTCCAGATATTCTATAGAGGGCTAACACATGCTTCAAGAGATCTTATTGATATGTCAGCTGGTGGAACAATCATGAACAAGACCGTTGAGGATGCAATTATTCTCATTGAGAGCATTGCCTTCCATCAAATGCAATGGGGTTATGAAAGTCCTATTTCAAATACGAAGGTTGCAAGCCGTCTGCAATCAGAAGCTGTGTGTTCCATAAGCGAACAGAAATCATCCATGGTGCCTAATATTCAAAACCAGCATGTTTCATTCCGGGGACAACAACATTTCAAACTGAATTAGATCCTCCATATAGAAAGATTGATCTTACTTCAATTATCCTTGATGATGATTATGATATTTTTCAAAATGATGCAACCATTGTAGATCAGATGGAAACCACAGTAGAAGATCTAATACCTCATGGCAATGAAACTGTCCAGAATGAGTCAAAGTTGCAAGAAGATGTTTATGAGGAACCTACTCTGATTGATGCTAAGTTGAGACAACAAGATATGGAGAAATTCACTTGTGTTAGTCAACTATGTGACTGATGGAATTTAGTCGTGTCACCAATTGCCCACATTTGTGTTACAACTGTATCTGGGCTATTTGTCAAGAAGAAATCATTAGCTCCACCGATGGTTGCCTCTATCACAGTTAAAGAGAGTATCTCAGAGAAGAATAGTGAAGATGAGATTCCAACTCCTGCACATACAACTAAGCAAGTCGGAGACATTCCAAGGAGAGAGATACAAGAGGATGAGTCAAATTTAGAAGAGTTGATACTTCAATATCCTGAGAAGATCCCACGTGTTGCTGAGCTGCATGACTGGTGGAAGTCATCAGTGTCACTGTTGAAACTTAGCAGTGATGGTGATGAGGAGAACATTACTCAGAAAGACAGCGAGGTAGTGATCTCAGCACCCCTACCAGATCGTGTTAGTGCATATTCACAGATGGGGACACTTCAGACTCAATTAGGTGTTGCTGGTAGTAGCACCATAGAAGATCCACAGGAAGAGAGACCTCAACTTGAAGAAGATTTACAAGAAGACAAGGAACAAGATGATCTAGAGTTGGAACAACCAAGCGATCATGTTGAAGACCCAATGTCTACCACTCCCGAAGTAGTAAAAGAAGCTATTGTAGTTGAAGATGAACGACCAGAAATACTTTTGTCCATCGTCATAGAGGAGCGTGATGTAGCAGGTTTATCTAATCCTCTCAATGACATGCATCCTTATGATTTCTTTGCTTCTACCTTCCATTACATGATACCATCTATTAAGATTGATTTGAAAACTCATTTGCTTGGATATGATGATACATACACTGTTGGTGGTATTGCTCTCATTTATGATGATGACACTTATTCTCCTCATGCTAGTCCTTTGCTTAATGTAACATATCATTCCCATGCTAGTATTGAGCTTAATGATAAATATCATCCTCATGCTAGCATTGAGCTTACCGATTTCTACCATCCTAAACATGTGCTTTATAGCTATGCTTATGTAATTGGGTATTCTATTGATGATTTAGAGGGCATCGACCCTATCACTTGTAGTCGTTGTTTGTGTGAGTCCTATTTTAGGTTTTTGCTACTGCACCGTTCACTACATGCTGACCAGGTTCGAGGTGACATTCCTTGGGACCCCGGTGGATTTAGAGCATGGTGACGAGGAGAAGCAAGGAGCACACATGAGGATGAGAGAAGCAGGAGCGTGTACGAGGAAGCAAAAGGAGAGGAGTCACAATGCAAGAAGATGTGAGATGATTGAGCGAGTGCTTCATCATAGCCCGGTGAGCTGTTTCATGACCCCAATCTTAATATATCATCCATTGATACATGCTGAATCATTTGATATTTGGGTTGTTTGAGCCATTTCTTAAATGTTGTCCCACTGAATTTTACCTTTGACATATGGTGCTTGATGTGAATATTTGAACTGATTTCTGAATGCCTTGTAAACTAGTGATCTATACAATGATTGCTTTGCTAAAATTAGTGAGAACTATTAGTTTTGAGTGCTCAAATCCCTAGTGCGCTAGTAAAGTTAATCATTTTCTGCATTTCCCTTGATACACCTAGATCACTATGTTTAGATGATGTATTTGTGCCAAGTGTGTTCCCATTCAGAGCAATGACTTTACCACTATGGACTAGCATGCTATGTTCCCTGGATCGGTAGCATGTGAACCAGACATGGTTGAGTGATGATTCTTGTTTTTGTTCAAAAAAAAGTATATCTTATAAAAACATAAGTCTAATCTACCTACAGTAGCATGTCATGTTCCCTGGATAGGTGGCATGTGAAATCTGGTTTGCTTGGACAATAATTAATAATTAAAAAAGAATGTAATTGTCGAACCAGGTGTATACCATGTTCTCTGGATCGGTGGTATGTTCCTTTGGGGAGACAAACTAATTTTTGTAATAATAATTGGTTGAGCCAGGTGTATACCAGGTTCTTGGGATCGGTGGTATGTTCCTATGGTGAGACTAATAATAATAAAATCATTGCTTTATTTCTGTAAATAAGTGATTTGATCACAAGCTTTGTTCTCGGGATCACGCTCTCTTTAGGAACCTTTTGGCACAATCAACATTTAAACTGGTTGATCTTCTTTTATCATTGAAAAAGTTTAAAATGGTCAAGTCTACTAGTATCCTACTGCTTTGAAGCACTCTTAACCATTGATTTTCACTAGCTAAGTCCAAAGCATGCATTGTTTAGAGATCTACTTCACTTGGACATCCTCTAGTCAGCTCACTATTCACTATCCTGCTCTTGTCATATTCCTTTGCTTGAGGACAAGCAAAGATTTAAGTGCGGGGGAACTTCATAAACACATTTCATATATATAATTTCGGCATACAAATATATCATTTGTTGTGATCTGACCATTAATTCTTGCTGTGAACTGTTGCATATTCGCATGAAAATCATATAAAAGGATTATTGACTAGTCATTTGTCTATTTTGCAGAAAAGTGCGACAAGGCACAAAATTCTTCTACTACAAGTGATCAAGTGATGGAGTCAAGGGGCTGAGCATGAAGGAAAGAAGAGACCGGGGGCCAAAACTAAAGAAGGAAGGGATCTACTTGGGAAGAAAGAAGAAAGGAGAAGGGCCAAAGTAAAAAAAGACAGATCAGGGAGGGGATCAAAATCCCTAGCGCTGCTCCATTCCCAAATCGGGCCTGGACATCTCTCCCTTCCCCAACCTCCTTCTCCACCTCCGGCCGCCGCCCCGGCCAGGCCGGCGTGGTGGTGCGCCAGCAGCCTCCATCCACTACACCACCAGCACCCAGTACCACCATCACCTCCATCCACCAAGGCCACACCACCCATCCACCTCTCCCTGTTGCTTCCCCTTGCTACTCACGCCCTGGACCAGCCATTGGGGTCGCCGGCGTCTGATCTGCTGCTCCTTCTTCTCCTGTACCTGCTGCTGCTCATCTTCTTCCCTCGCCTTGCTGCTGCTACTCCCTCTTGCTTCACCCCTGCTGCTCCTCTCTACATCTTGCTGCTGCTCTTCTCTAAATCCCTCTGCTGCACCTTCTCTCCTCGCACCCCTGCTGAACCTCCTTCCCTTCACTCGCTGCTCTATATGTGTGATTGTGTGTGTGTTAGTGAGTCCAGTGTGTGTGAGCATTCGTGTGTGTGTGTAATTTTGTGAACTGTTAGTGTTGAGACTTGATCAACTATATTTTGTACTAGTGCAATATTTGTGCCCTGTTCGTCAGTTATTGGTTTGTAAAACTTCAGATCACTTGGTAATTATGTGTTGAACTTGAAGGATGGTTGATAGCTCCAGTACATGTGTTTTTTATGTTGTCTCAGTTTCTAGTCTATATATGTAGTGCTCGTGATGTGCTCTTTCCTTGTATCTCAAATATGCTTCTGTTCCCAATCTTAAATGTTTGCTAGTGTATTTGTTTTCTCATTTGTCTTGTTTTCTCATTTGCTAGTCGATCTATCCACTGTGTGTAGTAATGAAAATCCTAAAAACATTGACTTGCAAGTTATTCTTCGTCCTGTCTTGTTATTTGCTTGTGTTGTTAAGAGGTAGGTGATCTTGTCCTACTTTGAGTGGGAAAACTTGTTTCATTTTGTATTGCATTACCAAAAACCTTTTCGTCTGATCTAGCTTTAGCTGAGCACGACTGTCATTGCCTAGTCCCTGTGGAGAACACGACATCCGTAGTTTGGGGCGTAAAACCCCACTACACTTACAATTGATCATCCACCTTCCAGCGCAACTTGCGGAGCATCCTAGCGGCTTTGGAGGCCAGGCATCACGCAGTCCTGGCGGAGATGGAGACGGTCCTCAAGGAACCGCCTGGACCCCCAGAGCCTCCCGAGGCTCAGGGCCCCGGTGGCTCGTGAGGAGCGACCCCTTCACCACGCGTCTTCAGCTGCCCCAACACCCCTTCGACAACGGAACCAGGTGACATATTCCGAGTTTATTTAGCCGGGAGCACCCCTCGGGCTACATCATTCCCAGGCCGCGTGGGTCTGTCCCTGCGGCATGTATCCTTTTACGTCTTTAGCTTACTCTGCTGGGGCGCCCCTCGGGCTGCATCATCCCCAAGCCGCTCGGGTCCAGCCTGGTGGCATGTATCATTCTTGCGTTTACCTAATCCCGTTCGCTTTCCATGCATAATCTATCTATGGTTATCACCTGCTTGATTGTCACCTACTACGGAAGATGTTCACGCTGGCTCGTGGTACGCCCCGCAGCCAGGCCGCGTGGGTCCGTCCCTGCAGTGTCGACAAATTTGAGCGGTCGAGCTCTGGCTTGTGGCACGCCCCGCACACGTCACCTCACCAGGCCCTCAGTGCCTTCATCTTCTCGCAGAATGACCCGCGGTAGACCGAGAATCATCCTGGCAATCTGTATTTCTCCTCGTGCTGACATGCAGGAACCTCCCGAGAACGACAGTGGGCAGTACCACGGGCTCCTTCTTCTCCCATGCGATTCGCTTGCACGTTAAAAGGGGGGCTCCTGAGCATCGCGACTCGGGAGCTCTTACTGGCTCTCCAGCCCTCACCCCCTGGCCTTGGCCATGGCATCACGACCTGGCATACCAGCGGTGGCTGAGCTTGCTCGAGGGCCGGGACCTGAGGATGCAAAGCACACAGAAGAGCGTGGAGAAGAGGGGGAGGCTTGCACGGGCCTAACCTAGCTAACAACGGTCGACACACAAGTCTGGTGCGACACAAGGAGCCAGCTCAGGAATGCCAAGATAAGTCTCACGCCTCGATCGACCTAGCACTATGGCATAGGATCCTCACCTGTGGCAGCCTTGTTACGGCAACGTCACCACCCTTTCCTGCCTCTCGGTAGTTGCTTGAGCACCAAAGGGGACCTCTTGAGCATCGCGCCTTGGGAGCTCTTACTGGGCCTCGGGCCGCTCACCTCCTGGCCTTGACCACGGCATCGCGACCTGGCATACCAGCGACGGCTGCAGCCTGCCTGGGGACCGGGACCTGTCGGCGTAGAGCACCAAGCTGTGCGAGGTTGGAAAGGGGAGCCCGAGCCGAAACAAGACCTGTGCTTGCAAATTTTCATAATAAGTATAATACGAACAAAAGACATTACATATTCTTTACACACCCCAGCGGGGTCCGTTTCGATTCCTCGCAGGGAACAAAAGAGGGGAGTTCCTAGGAGCCCTATCTACAGGCGCCAGCGCAGCCGATAACATCATCAACAGTGGGCCACGGGAGGCCGACGCCAACCCCATCCAGATCAGCGACGGCGGCGACCGAACACTGCGGCCTTGCTCCGGGCCCGGCGAGAGCTCGGGGGCACGTAGCTGTCGTCGCTCGTCTCCGGGGTCTCGTAAGGCTCGGGAGAGTCGCTGGACTCCCAAGCGCCACCGGTGCTGCTGAAGGAGCCGCTGGAGAAGCCAGTGGCGCACCCGGCGCTGGCTGCTGCGCCGTCCCGACGACCCCCTCCAGGGCAGCACTCCAAGCGGCGGCCTTCCGCGTCGAAGACCTTGAAGAACATCGTGGAGGCGCCATCGTACCTGAAGTGGATGGCGAGGGCGCCTTCCGCGCGGCAGACCCGAGCAACCTCGCCCCAGCCGCGGGAAATGAAGATCTTGCCTGGGGAGACGGTTTCGACCTCCGCTCCAGTCGCCGGGGCGTCGCAGTCGGTGTGCTGCAACCAAAGCTCCAGGGGCCCCTCGGCGACATCTCGACGGAGAAGAACTGCAGGAAGCGGATCCAGGTGCGCGGGGGCATCGCCGCCCACATCACGAGCTAGCGCGTGGAGTCCACGGCGTGGACTCCTGGGGCGACGGCGTGCGTCACCGTGGCGCAGCAACCACGGCCCCGGCGCGGGCGGCGGCGCTCGTTGCTTCTCCCTCCGGAGCCCTCAGCTTGAGCGTACAGCGGCAGCGGATACCCGGGAGGAGGCCGCTCGTACCAAGGCCTCGACACCTCTGGCCTCACGACCATGTCACGGCGGTGGCTGACCTCTTCTTCGGCGGAAGTGGCCTAGGCTCGTCGCGGGGGGTTTTCCCCTTCTCTACGGCTGAGAACCTCTGAATAGGCGCCATGGGAGTCGCTACTAGCAATGGGGCAAGGAGGAAGAAGAAGCAAATGGAACAGGAAGAGATGAGCAACGGGGGCTCCGCCCCCTCCTCATTTATAGCAGGAGAAGGCCAACCGGCGATCCCCACGATCACAGATAATGATGGTTTTTCCTTGCATGCAGCAGAGACTCGTCAAGTCGGGCAGTTGCCGAGGCAGCGTGGGGAAGTGGAGACGCCCACGTACAATCAATCGCCACGCGTTGCCCAAGGCTGCAGGCTGTTGGGGCCTGTGGCGCTCCGCACTTGCCCTTTGGCTTCGCCTTGAAGCCAAGTCCGAGCGTGCCTTGGGCCCGGGGGCTACTGTCGGCATCCTGGGAATGGGGGTCCCCAGACTTGCCTGCCCGCGGCCCCCGGCGTGGCTCCACCAGCGGCCTTGTACGACCCATCTTCACCAGCAAACACTCAAGACCCTCGCGAGGCGGACAACACAAGACCTCCTTGGGAGCGACCTCACCAGGCTGGCTTGCGAGGGGCGGAGAGATCAAGGCAAGGGACACCTCGCGAGGTTCCTCTAACACAAGCCATGACGACTGGAGCCAGGCGGGCGCCAGGCGGGCGCCAGTGCACGCAGTGTCCACGTTTCCCCTTTGGTGCTAAAGGGGCAAACGCAGGCGAGGAGTCCCGAGGCATCAGGCAAAGGTTTTCATATCGGTGCAACGAGATCAAGACCAGCAGGACGACAAGATGGAGGTTACCGTGGAGCCCAAGACGACGTCACCACCAGAGCCTTTGGCAGTCGAAGACCACCTTTAGTCAGGATAACTCGTACTAGTTGTCTCCCTTTGAATTTGGCCGTTGTGGGCTCCCTTCCCACTCAATATTTGGGAAGAGGACCAGGGCCTCTATAAACAAGACTAGCCACCACAGTAGGAAGGGACGAAGTCATCTCGGACTAGATACATTCCATCCTCACACACACCAAGCAAAAGAACACCTCTCCTCAAGAGGCTGTTGAGGGAGTTCTGGATTAAGGGGTCCTCGGACAGCCGGACTATGTACTTTGGCCGGACTGTTGGACTATGAAGATACAAGATTGAAGACTTCGTCCCGTGTCCGGGTGGGACTCTCCTTTGCGTGGAAGGCAAGCTTGGCAATACGGATATGTAGATCTCCTCCCTTGTAACCGACTCTGCGTAACCCTAGGCCCCTCTGGCGTCTATATAAACCGGAGGGTTTAGTCCGTAGGACAAGAACAATCATAATCATAGGCTAGCTTCTAGGGTTTAGCCTCTACGATCTCGTGGTAGATCAACTCTTGTAATACTCATATCATCAAGATCAATCAAGTAGGAAGTAGGGTATTACCTCCTCCGAGAGGGCCCGAACCTGGGTAAACATTGTGTCCCCCTCCTCCTGTTACCATCCGCCTTAGACGCACAGTTCGTGACCCCCTACCTGAGATCCGCCGGTTTTGACACCGACATTGGTGCTTTCATTGAGAGTTCGTCTGTGCCGTCACCATAAGGCTTGATGGCTCCTTCGGTCATCGGCAACGATGCGATCCAGGGTGAGACTTTTCTGCCCGGACAGATCTTCATATTCGGCGGCTTCGCACTGCGGGCCAACTCCCTTGGCCATCTGGAGCAGATCGAGAGCTACGCCCCTGTCCGTCAGGTCAGGTTCGGAAACATAAACTATACTACCGACATCCGCGGAGACTTGATCTTTGACGGATTCGAGCCCATGTCAGGTGCGTCGCACAGTCACGACGAGCATGATTTAGCTCTGCCGCTGGACGGTGTTCGGGAGATCTCACCCGGGGCTACTCCGGCCCTCGATCCGGAGCAGATTGCGTCGTCCGAGGACGGGTGGATGGACCCCGCCACGGAGGCCGCACACTCAGTGGCGATAGAGCCGAATACTGATTTCACCTCCTATCAGACCTGTGTGGCCGGATTCTTGGATTCGTCCCCGGCCACGGGCTCCAAACTGCCTGCGTCCGTGCCTGTCGAATCTGATTGGGCACCGATCATGAAGTTTTCCTCCGCGGATATCTTTCAGCACTCGCCCTTGGGCGATGTGCTAAATTCATTAAAGTCTCTCTCCTTGTCAGGAGGCCCTTGGCCGAACTGTGTCCGGCTTGAGTGGGAAGCGGACGATGAAGAAATTCCTTCCCCACCCACCACCCACTTAATAGCCACTGTCAACGACTTAACCGACATGCTTGATTTCGACTCCGAAGACATCGACGGTATGGATGACGATGCAGGAGAGGAACATGAGCCACCGCCCACAGGGTGCTGGATAGCTACTTCATCACACGATATATATATGGTGGATACACCCAAATAAAACAATGACGAGGAACAGAAGGATGCAGCGAAGGATAGTTCCCTTGAGAAGCAACCAAAGCGACGACGTAGGCGCCGCTCCAAATCTAGCCTCGGCAAAAACAGCGATAACAGCGCAGGAAAAAATAATACCCCGGTCGACTCCAAAGGAAACGACGACCACATGGATCCAGCGACAGAACAGGATGAACTAGCGGACGATGAACATAGTACGGAGCCGCTGTCCGATCATGGCGACGCCGAGGGTAAAGCTAATCAACCTGTCTCCGGAGAGGAGAACAGTCCGGATGACGATGCACACATCATCCCGGAAAGACACTTGGAGCAAGAGAACCTCCATAGAAGGCTTATTGCCACCACGAGGAGTCTAAAGAAGCAGAAGCAAAGGCTCAAGGCCGCGCAAAACACACTCAACAGTAGATGGAATAAAGTGCTCGACACTGAAGAAAAGTATGGTGGCAGTCGCCACACAAAGAGCTATCCAAAGCGCAAGCTGCTGCCTGAATTCGATGACGAGGCCTTAGAACCTACACAGCCAAAAATAAAATGGGCGATCAGCCGGATCGACCACCTCGTGGCCGCGATAGGGCGGCTAACGATGTCGCACATAAGTCAGCACACGATTTACGTGAGGACTTGCACCAAAAAGCTGATATGACCAAGTCCATCTACAGATCTAGGAAGCGCGTTCCGGCACAGAATCAAAACGAACACTACAACCGCCAGAACGCCATGCCACATCCAAATACAGGGGTGCCGCGCACCCCTATATCACCGATGAGGTCTTTGGATCATAATTTCGAGAGGATTCAAGCCCGTGAACATAGAGGCATACAACGGAATGACAGACCCTGCGGTCTGGATTGAGGACTTTATCCTTCATATCCACATGGATCACGGATATGATCTCCACGCAATCAAATACTTGCCCCTCAAGTTGAAAGGACCAGCTCGGCACTGGCTGAAGAGCCTCCCCGAAAACTCAACTGGAAGTTGGGAGGAGCTTGAGGATGCTTTTAGGGCTAATTTTCAAGGGACCTATGTCTGACCTCCGGATGCAGACGATTTAAGTCATATAATTCAACAGCCCGGAGAGTCTGCCCGAAAGCTTTGGAACAGATTCCTCACTAAGAAGAATCAAATTGTCGACTGCCCGGATGCCGAAGCCTTAGCGGCTTTCAAACACAGCGTCCGGGACGAATGGCTCGCCAGACACCTCGGCCAAGAGAAACCAAGGACAATGGCAGCCCTAACAAGCCTTATGACTCGCTTTTGCGCGGGCGAAGATAGCTGGCTGGCCCGTAGCGGCACTAGCGACCCAGGCACATCTGAAGTCAGGGATGGCAATGGAAAACCACGACGCAATAAAAGCAAGCGCCGAAACAACGAAGACTGCCCAGACAACACGACAGTAAACGCCGGATTTAGGGGCTCTCGACCCGGTCAACAGAAAAAGCCTTTCAAAGGCAACAGAGATGGACCGTCCATCCTAAACAAGATTTTAGACAAATTATATCAGATTCATGGCACCTCCGATAAACATGCAAATCACACCCACAGAGAATCTTTGGGTCTTCAAGCAGCCGGCAAGCTAAGCGCCGAACACAAGGGAGGAGGCGCCAAGTGAAGGCGAGGATGAGCCTCGCCGACAAAACAACGGGGGGGAGAAAAAATTCCCACCAGAGGTCAAAATAGTGAACATGATTCACGTAACAAAAAGGAGGAGCAAATGCGCACTTCAAGACATATGCGCCGTAGAACCCGTCACCCCCAAGTTCAAC
Source organism: Aegilops longissima (assembly GCA_021605205.1). Classification (NCBI taxonomy): domain Eukaryota; kingdom Viridiplantae; phylum Streptophyta; class Magnoliopsida; order Poales; family Poaceae; genus Aegilops; species Aegilops longissima. Next base: position 177,973,355 of record CM038681.1, on the reverse strand, counting down.
CCTTGGTCGGCCTACCCGATCACTTTTGATCGCAGGGATCACCCGACTAGTATCCGGCACGGAGGATCGGCGGCCTTGGTACTAGACCCAATAATTGACAGATACCATCTCACTCGAGTCCTTATGGACGGCGGCAGTAGTCTTAATCTGATATATCAGGACATAGTCCGCAAAATGGGGATAGACCCGACAAGAATTAGCCAAAGCAATACTACCTTTAAAGGAGTAATACCAGGCCCAGAGGCCCGCTCTACGGGCTCTCTAGTGCTAGAGGTTGTATTTGGTTCTCCCGACAACTTCCGAAGTGAAATGTTAAACTTCGACATCGCTCCATTCCGAAGCGGCTATCAAGCACTACTCGGAAGAACGACTTTCGGTCGTTTTAATGCAGTACCGCATTACGCTTATATTAAGCTTAAGATGCCCGGTCTGTGTGGCATCATCATAATTAGTGGAAACGCAGAGCATTCCTTACATGCAGAAGAATGTGTGGCAGCTTTAGCAGCCGAACACTGAATGACCTCTCCAACCAGATTAAATGATCGGTCATCAAGACCGCGAACACGGCTAGACGAGTTCGGCGCACCACTAGCTATAACAACTCAGATAAACCTGAGATTGGGTCGATGGATATACCCCCGTAGGTGGCGCTAGGGGCTTCCCGCATGTAAAAAGGAGTACAGTTCGGCTTGACCTTATTTAGATTAACTTTTAATGGTTTATTAAGAATAACCAATTTTTCGCACGAAGACTTTCACCTGAGTTTTTCTCTTTTACAGATGATAATCGTGCTACACCCTTCCAGGATCTGGCTGCGGAGATCTGGTAGCAGAGGCGTGCGGCGGGCCCGCTCAAAGGTTTCCTCTTAGATTAAGACCTAGTGTAAGCCTTTCTTACTGTCTCTTGTTGCTTGACACCCCCCGGATACTTAACACAACCGTGAGGGATGCTGGCGTTATTGGCATTTCGCCACGTCAGACTAATGCACGTACCTGGAAATTCAGGGTTCATTATCAAGGGCGTTACTCAGCCCGGTATATGTTGTAAAGACCGAACACCTTAGGGAGTGTTCAGCGTCGCGAGTTTGGCCTTATATGCATCAGCTCCGAATCATGTCTTTGGCCAAATGTTGGGTTTGCCTGGCTCCCGTGTTTTGCTACCTTACGTTCCGCTCTATCGGCTAAGGTGGCACCGGAAGAACTACTGCGATTGTGCCCTAGTTCATCTGGATGAGCACCTCAGTAGAGAAAGCTGAAAACTGACTGTCATGATAAAGCGCGAGACTGGTCAACCACTCGAGGACTCAGTGGAATCTTCGCGATTCCTCCGCATTAACGAATGACCGGTTTCCCGGTCATGTATGTACGCGCACCGTATTCGGATAAGCGCGGAAGTACTAAGGGCTATATAGTAGCCCCACTGTCAAACTCCTATGGCTAAGTGAAGGTGTTAAAGTAATATAGTCTGATTGCCTTGTTCGTCGCGCTATCACCTCCTTAATGGATCAAGGCGTTGGATCAAGTGTGAATACACGCTTTTACGAACACCCGCATTATATGCGTGGGGGCTGAAATCGACATTTGCAAACTTTCAGGTTATATACATACATAAGCGGCCATACGGAGGCATCATAATACTTTCGGGCAAAAGTATAAACATAGCCTTTATAATCCAAATAGCATTGTTTTTACAATTGGGATACATGTCACTCGAACATGATACTCTTCGAGCACTGAGCCTCTATTAAACGAGCACCTTCTAGGACTTCTTCAAAATAGTGCTCGGCCGAGATCTGGCCTATGGCCGGATCCTGGGTAGCAATAGCGGTGGCCTCCATCTCTGCCCAGTATGTCTTAACACGGGCGAGAGCCATCCGCGCACCTTCTATGCACGCCGACCTCTTTACAACATCGATATGCGGCACAGCACCAAGGAATCGTTGCACTAAACCAAAATAACTATTCGGCCTTGGTCCTTCCGGCCAAAGATGATCCACGACAGACCTCATGGCAAGTCCGGACAATCTATGGAGTTCAGCCCACTTGGCCGTTTGTTCATTTAACAACAGCGGACGCGTTGGAGCACTGAACTGCGATCAGAACAACTTTTCCACTTCGTGATCTTTTTGATCTTTGAAAAACTCAGTCGCATCAGCAACACTCATTGCCAAGTCCAAGTACGCGTCGGCAGCACTCCATAATTTGTCCAGAGGGGCATACTTCGTATCTCCAAACTTTGTCCGCAACAAAAAGGGTTTCCAACCGTGATATTTCCGGCTTGACAAAGCTCCTCCTTCGCCGCTCTGATTTTTGAGCGGGTTTCCTTGGCTGCTACCATGGCTTTTTTCAGATCCGCCGCTTGCGCTTTGCTTTCCTTTTCAAGAAGCTCATATCGGTCGGCATCATCCTTCAGCTCAACAGCCATCTTGGCTATTTTATCTTCGCTCTGGCGATGAGCAGCTTGTTCGGCTCTTAACTCTTCGGCCGCCTTCAGGGCTGCCGCATTACTTCTCCTGGCTTGTTCCTTGGCTTGGGCAAGTTCCGCCTGAAGGGTCTCCACGGCGGCAACTCCATCTGCAGTCACAACATATTACAAATATTAGCATCATGCCTCTCTTAACATCTGTTGACCATCGGAGAATATATACCATGTGCCTCGTCAAGCCTCTTGTATACAAGCACGATGTCGACATCTGCCGCATCAAGTTGCTGCCTCAGTTCGGCAAACTCACCAGTCCGGCCAGCCACTGGAACCTCAGCCGCCTGCACATGAAAGCAGCATGATCATTACCTAGGACTATGATCCTCTGTTTGCCGCCTTTGGACAGCAACCAGAGTCTCAGGGGCTACTATCTGCATAGGGCACACCTAGCGTGTGTGGTACCGTCAAACAATATATATTACTTTGCGTACCTCAAAGCCTCTTAGAAGGCTCATAAAAGCTTCATGCAACCCACTTTCAGCGGATGAAATCCTCTCAACCACCGTACCCATTAATGTACGATGCGCCTCTGAGATAGCCGCTTGCTCCAGAAGATTCATCAGTGCGTCCGGTCGCCCACCGGACAGTTCCGATTCTGTTGCTCCCCTTAGGAGTCGAATACTCCGGACTTCGGGTGGCCGAAGGGTTACCTTACGGCCTTGGCGGATCAGGAGAAATCGCCGTGGCGACACCTCGGTCGTCCGCCTCCTGGCCAGCGGAGACAGGGGGAGGTGTTTCGCTCTCCATCATCTCCGGAAGAAGATCCCCCGAAGACGAACTCTGTCGAGAAGGGCTATGGTCCGAACTGCAAGACATACGTCTCGGTTATTGTCCTCAGAGATGAAGCAGGATATATTTACTATCAAGTACTCTTGTTCACTTATAGCTCGGTGGAGGGCTGATCCCCTTGCGGGCATTGTGCGGTAAGGATGCCCTCCGGGGCAGGACCCCCTGGCGAAGGTTTCTTCCCTCGTTTGGAAACCCTTGTTTCCAATTCTTCAGAGGCGGTCCTTTTCCTTCCATGGGGAGAGGGAATTTCAGATTCTTCTCCCCAACTATCCTCCTTCACGGAGACACTAATTACCCTGGTTTGGATGAGTAACGCGTGAGGCCCGCTTTCGGCTTCTTTATTCCTCCCTTTATCTTCCCCTGAAGGCGCTTGGTAAGGTGCATGCTCGAGCATCCTGGCTAGTACAGGATCCGGTGAGCCTTCGGGAAGTGGGACCGGACACCTGATCATCTTCGCCTTTTTTATCCAGTCCTGGTCAAAGAGCGAATTTTCAGAAGGATGTCGTGACAAATGAAAAGACAACGTGTTCGGCCGTAGAATTACTTACATGGGTATCTGGATGATTGCAGTTCAGACCCGCATCCTCGGTGGTGTCCGGACACTTTATTCGTGATCCGAAGAACAATCCATACATCCCTTCGAGCGTCACGCTGAGGACCCGATGAACTAGCATGACTTGCATTACCTTGACAGGCTGGCATCTCTCTTGAGGAGATCTCGGATGCGACTCTGCAATGTCGGCACATCATTAACTGGCCCCCAGTCCAGCCCCTTGCTGACCCATGACACCAATTGTGGCGGAGGGCCCGGACGGAAGGCGGGGGCAGCTGCCCACTTAGTGCTTCTTGGAGCTGTGATGTAAAACCACTCCCGCTGCCATAACTTGGACGTCTCCGGGAAGGAACCCTTTGGCCATGGGGCACCGGCGCCTTTGCTTATTATGGCACCTCCGCACTCCGCATGTCACCCATCGATTATCTTTGGCTTCACATTGAAGGTCTTGAGCCATAAGTCGAAGTGTGGGGTGATGCGGAGGAATGCCTCACACACAACGATGAACGACGAGATGTGAAGGATGGAATCTGGAGCTAGATCATGGAAATCGAGCCTGTAATAGAACATAAGCCCTCTAACAAAGGGATCAAGACTAAAGCCTAGCCCTCGGAGGAAGTGGGAAACAAATACGACACTCTCATTGGGTTCGGGAGTGGGGATGACCTACCCTTGAGCAGGCAGCTTGTGCGAGATTTCGGCGGTCAGATACCTGGCTTCTCTTAGCTTCTTGATGTCCTCCTCTGTGATAGAGGAGGACATCCACCGGCCTTGAAGGTTGGATCCGGACATGATTGAAGGTCTGAAGCGCTTAGCCTGAGCCTTGGATGTTGGAATTCGAGGTGGGGGAAGGGGACGATCGAGCGCGAGAAGAAAAGGACAGGCCTTGGCCCCTTTATAAAGAGGGTGAATATCAAGCGCCCTCCGCGTGGCCGTTTGGAACTCGCCTAAAATCAAGGAGTCATACTAGCATGCACGATTGGGTTACCCGCACCCGTATTGATGAGAATCCCGTGATAAGGGGAACACGATCTCTGCTTCGACAAGACGTGCCAATAAAACCGCCTCGCAACACGTGCAGTGGCATGCTGGGAAAAACGGTTCGTAATGACCGGGCCATGGTAGGACGTCACGCTACGAAAAGTTGTCAGCAGATTAGATTTGTGGAAATATTGTACTCTCTACGGTGGTGTGTGGAATTTGTTTTGCAGAGCCGGGCACGATCCTTGTGTTCAAAATCTTCTACGGAGTATTCGGAGGAGGAACCCGCCTTGCAATGCCGAAGACAATCTGCGCGCCGGACTCTTCGTCATTGAAGCCTGGTTCAGGGGCTACTGAGGGAGTCCTGGATTAAGGGGTCCTCGGACAGCCGGACTATGTACTTTGGCCGGACTGTTGGACTATGAAGATACAAGATTGAAGACTTCGTCCCATGTCCGAGTGGGACTCTCCTTTGCAATACGGATATGTAGATCTCCTCCCTTGTAACCGACTCTGTGTAACCCTAGCCCCCTCCGGTGTCTATATAAACCGGAGGGTTTAGTCCGTAGGACAAGAACAATCATAATCATAGGCTAGCTTCTAGGGTTTAGCATCTACGATCTCATGGTAGATCAACTCTTGTAATACTCATATCATCAATCAAGCAGGAAGTAGGGTATTACCTCCATCGAGAGGGCCCGAACACAGGTAAACATTGTGTCCCCGCCTCCTGTTACCATCCGCCTTAGGCATGCGATTGGGACCCCCTACCGAGATCCGCGGTTTGACACCGACAAGCTGTTCTTCCCTTGTCTTGTTCATCACCAGCCCAAGAGAAATCCACCACACCACCTTTGGGTAGGGTATTACACCTAGCAGTGGCCGAACGATGATAAATCTCGTGTCTCTTGTGTTGCGGGTTCGCCGAGCTAAGCTTTGAGATCGCGGTGAGGCTGAGGGCGTGATTAGGTAGGGGAGAGATCTTCGTGCGCACCCCAGTGTTCGAACTCAAGGGTTTTGCCGGAACCCGAAATCCGACAGGCCCGAGCTTACTTCGGGACGAGGTCCCAGCCCCCAAGTCCGCCCCGAGGCGATCGAGCGAAGAGCTCGGAACTCTAAAGTGGAGACATGGCACTGTCGATGTGGCGAGGTGAAGCCCCCGGTCTAGCCGAGGTGACGGAGCAGGACGGCAGTGTGACGCCGAAGTCCCCGGCGTGGGTTAATAAAGTGATGACGAAGCTCCCGGTCTAGCCAAGGTGACATGGTACATCGGTACGCCGAGGTGACAGCGCTGCCTGACTCAGATCGTTTACCTGTGCACAGAAAATAATGCAAGCCGAAGATAATAGTAATGATAATAAATTAAAACTTCTCTGCATAATTAATACTTTATGCAAAGTGAATAATAAAAGAGATATGGCACGTGCGTCGTACACCCGACGAGGTAGAGCTCTCTCGGCGATGCCGAAGTGACCGCATGACGCAGTCAAAGTCGATTACCTACACACGTCAAATAGTGCAGTCCAAAAATAATAATATAAATATATAAAAGATCCTCGCATAATTGCTTTATGCAAAGTAAGTTATTTAAAGAGATGTAGCCTGGTGCCAAACTCAATGTCAATGCAGGGCATCGGCGTGATGCGGTGAAGGCGTGCCAAAGCCTGAATTCACAGGACGGTTCGAGTTCTAGATGCGGCATTCGCCGAACTACGAACAGAAACTGACCGAACCATCACACGACAGTCGTTAATGCGGCCACCATTTGACAGACATGTGGGTAGAGGATGGAAAAAACCAGAGCAATAATTCCTTGGAAAAATAAACCCATGCTATCGAAAATTCTATGATTTATAACATCTGGCTTATCTGTTGTAGCAATCTGCAGAAAGGTTACTACCAAATTTCGGACTCGATCCGCACACCCACTGCCTGATGGGTGATGAAGCGAAGACATGGCGATGCTGGCAAAGATTGGCTCGCCGAGGTGACGACGCAGACCGGTCGAAGTTGGTTCACTTGTGCGCATAAAATAGTGCCAGACAAAAGTACTAACGAGTAATGATAATAATATATACCCGTTTTTTAAATGCTCTTCTACTTAATTAACTTCAGCGAAGTAAATATTTAAAGGAATATGGCCTGGGTGGTGACACGACGTGGTCGGAACGACATCGTCCATGCGGTGCGTCGGCAGCATGTCAAAACACGAATTCGTGGAGTGACACCGTTGTAGCCATAAGTCTCCTGACCTAGCAGTAATATGGGAGGCGGCTAAACCGAAGGCCGACAAACGTGTAGTCTGATAAAAAGCTGGCGTAGAGGCAAACTCTCAGTAGGTGTGCTCTAGTTACTAAAAAAGTGGTACTCCATGTTGACTGCCATCACGTGGGAGTGTGGTCATGTGGAGTTGCCCGGCTGGTACTAGTACTTGCCATTATACGAGTCAGTGGGTGAGGATTGAGGAGCCCCGTCCGCATTGCTTGTTTACTCCTCAGACTATACATCTGCGCTTTGTTCTTCTGATCGATCTCATGTGAAGTAACCACAAAGACAGATCATCGGATCAACATGATCGCTCGACGTCGTGCTCCCCGTAGAAGAATTTTCCTCCGGATTGCGGATAGAATCTGTGAACAGAATAGCATGGACGAGCAGTGGTAATTCATAAAGGTTTTAAATTTACTTCCATAATTTTAACTGAAAACATAACACCTGATTCGGCTGGGCGAGGTGACAACATGATACGGTCACAATCGAATTTTGACGTCCGCCAGGCTGTGGACAAGGATTCGACCAGCAAGAAGCCAGCCGGATCGGCGCCAATTAAAAAGCCACGTTCGAGCATCGGCAGAATACATGCAAAAATAATGGAGTACCGTCCAACCAAAAATATTATATGTAATAATAATCTACAAAACACAGTAAAACGGCAGGTATTGATTCTTCCCTGTTGATCGTCTTTTAGTGCACAATAGCAATTTAAGGGGAAAAACATAGCTGTGCTTGGTGCTCCACGTGAAGTAGTAGTAGTGCTAATTGGCCTACTAGTCAGCAATAAGTGGATACCGGATGTAAAACTTGTACTTGATTGTGTCAGTACCGCGGTCTATGCAAACTTTAGCAAAAAGCTATTAGTGGACGAGCGACGACCGCCGAGGTGCTGAATCAATCTCAGACGTACTTATTGCCTTGATTAGACACGGTCGTTTAGCGATCTTCGGAAAGCAGTAGAACGCCAGATGATACAGACGAGCGCGCCTTGGTGACCGGCGATAAAAAATTCCCATAAAAACTTGTGTGGATCAGCTCTGATTTAAAAATATCACCTGATTATTGGTTTTGACTTCCATCAGTCCGCGACGATCACCTAGCCGGCTCTCAATGAAAGCACCAATGTCGGTTCTATATTCGGCATATCTCGTAGTAGGGGTCCTAAGCTAAGCATCTTGGAGCGATGGTAACAGGGACACAGGATTTTACCTAGGTTCGGGCTCTCTCGAAGAGATAATACCCTACGTCCTGCTTTTGATTGTATTCATATGGGGTGTAGTACATGGTACATGTATCTACCACGAGATTGTTCAAATGAATATTAGATGCCTATTGACTAGTCTGGCCTCGGTTCATATAATGCACCAGAGGCCTAGGGTTTTAGGAGAGTCCTCGTATTGGGCGCCAAGTCTTGTGGAATATCCCTTGTATGCGGCATGGGCTGTCCAAACTGGCCCAATAGTGAACCTCCACGGGGGTCCTCGGCCCGACCCACTGGCCGGGAGACGACGTGGTGAGTACCCCCTATTTCAGGACACCGTCAATCGACGACGGCGTCCCATGCCGCTGAGGGGGGGCGTGGGCACGGGCATGGCGGATGCAGCCAAACGCACAGGGACCAGCGCCGCGGTGGGTGGAGGGGCGCGCACGGGCACGGGCGCTGGTGCTGGCATGTACACGAGCTCGCGTGGGTCCGCGAAGACCTCGCTGACGCCCGCGGCTTCCAGTTGTGCGATAGTGCTCGGCGACCTACCCGTCAATGCTACGGGGATGGTCGCTAGTGCGAGCGCGGGGATGGGAGCTGGGACGGGAGCGGGGGCAGCAACCGCCGCGGCCAGCTCGTTCTTGGTCTTGTCCATAAGGCCCCATTCCTCCTTATTTTCTATCTCCTCCGGCTCGGAGTCAACTTCGCCAAACTTGAAAACTAGTGGCAGATGATCCTTCTACGCCATGGCGTTGGTGTAGGTCTGCGGGAGGGAGGGGAATGGGAGGCGAACAGTAAGGCCGCCCGTATTAAGCAGCGGCTCGGGCGCCATTAATGGAGAGGAAGGCAAGCGGCCAAGGAAGTCAAAGGGCTCGCTTCCCAGTGAGCCTTTACAGCGTATAACTTGCACGCTTCACGGTGAGCCTGCGCATTGAAGGACAGCTTGCACGCCTCTCGGTGAACTGCGCCGGACTGCGCTTCGCCGCCTCCCGTTCGATCAGCGATTATCCATACGACACCTCCTATAGCCATTAAAATGAAGACATGTGGCGTCACGTGAATGGTTAACATAACACACATGATTTGAATTATACAAACATTTTCGATGTTAGAGTGGCAGCTATTTGTTTCTAAATGCCATTGTTGGCTGTTATTCGAGTGCGCCTTCTCTTAAAATGGACACGAAAAATATCACAACATGTTGGGTGCCATTCCATATAGCATGCCAAGTTTCATGAATTTCAGACGAGTTTTGGAATTGCTAGAATTTAAAAACAAAGTATCTCAACATTTTGCCGGCAATCAACGGTGCCCTGGTGTTTGAAATCCATTCCCATTTCTTGAATGGGACCTAAGCATGAACGCAAGGACAAAGATTTGATTTTTCAACCAATTTATATGCACTGGAGCATGTGCATGTAGATCAAATTTGAATTATGCACATAAAATGCCTAGAAAACCCAGTTAATGTATAAAAATGTCCAAACGAACTCCAAAAAACTCCAAAATTTAACACAACACTCCTGTTGTTCTATGTTGACACTAGAAAATTTTGAAAGCAATAAGAGGCAACGGATATTGTTTCGTCCCCAAAGGTGGCACGTTCCCTATTGAAACCATCAGGCTTGTTGTGAGAAGCTCTGGTTTGTGAGAAACTTATACCCAAACCTACCCCAAATTGGACAAAAAAATTACCACGGCATGTTGATGCTGCTCCATGATAGCATACCAAGTTTCATGATTTTCAGACGAGTTTTGGATTTACTAGAAATTAAAAACCAGGTATCTCAATGTTTGCAGTTGAGTGACGGTGGCAGGGTGTTTGACATTCATTCTAATTTCTTGCATGGGACCTAAGCATGCAACCAAGGACACAAATTTGAATTTTAACCAATTTATATGCATTAGAGCATGTGCATGTAGTTCAAATTTGAATTATGCACATAAATGCATTGAAAACTCAATTATGCATAAAAATGTCCAAATAAACCCCAAAAAATCCCAAAAATTGACACAACACTCCTGTTGTTCTATGTTGACACGAGAAATTTTTTAAAAGCAATAAGAGGCAATGGATATCGTTTTGTCCCCAAAGGTGGGACGTTCCCTACCGAAACCATCATGCTTGTTGTGAGAAGCTCTGGTTTGTGAGAAGCATATACCCAAACCTGCCCCAAATGGGACAAAAAATTTACCATGGAATGTTCATGCCGCTCCATGATAGCGTGCCAAGCTTCATGAATTTCAGACGAGTTTTGGATTTACTAGAATTTAAAGACCAGGTATCTCTATGTTTTGCCGGCAATCAACAGTGCCATGGTGTTTGAAATTCATTCCCATTTTTTGGATGGGACCTAAGCATGCACCCAAGGACACAGATTTGATTTTTCAACTAATTTATATGCACTGGAGCATGTGCATGTAGTTCAAATTTGAATTATGCACATAAAATGCCTAGAAAACCCAGTTAATGTATAAAAATGTCCAAACGAACCCCGAAAAATTCCAAAACTTAACACAACACTCCTGTTGTTCTATGTTGACACTAGAAATTTTTTGAAAGCAATAAGAGGCAACGGATATCGTTTCGTCCCCAAAGGTGGCACGTTCCCTACCGAAACCATCAGGCTTGTTGTGAGAAGCTTATACCCAAACCTGCCCCAAATGGGACAAAAAAATTACCACGGCATGTTGATGCCGCTCCATGATAGCATGCCAAGTTTCATGAATTACGGATGACTTTTGGATTTACTAGAATTACAAAAGCAAGTACGTCGACGCTTGCCAGAGAGCCACGGTGCCGTGGTGTTCAAAATTCATCCCCATTTCTTGCATGGGACCTAAGAATGCAACCAAGGACACAGATTTGAATTTTCAACAAATTTAGATGCATTAGAGCATGTGCATGTAGTTCAAATTTAAATTATGCACATAAATGCATTGAAAACTCAATTAATATATAAAAATGTGCAAACGAACCCCAAAAATTCCAAAAATTAACACAACACTCCTGTTGTCCTATATTGACACTAGGAAAAAAATTGAAATCAAGAAGAGGCAACGGATATCATTTCGTTCAGAAAGGTGAAACGTTCCCTGCCGAAACCATCACACTTGTTGTGAGAAGCTCTGGTTTGTGATAAGCTGATACCCAAACCTGCCCCAAATGGGACAAAAATTTTACCACGACATGTGTATACCGCTCCATGATAGCATGCCAAGTTTCATGAATTTTGGACGACTTTTGGATTTACTAGAATTACAAAAGCAAGTACGTCGACATTTGCCGGAGAGCCACGGTGCTGTGGTGTTCGAAATTCATCCCCATTTATTACATGTGACATAAGCATAAACCCATGTACACATATATGATTTTACAACCCATGTTGTTGCGCTGGAGCATGTGCATGTAGTTTAATTATGAATTGTGCACCTGAAATGGCTAGAAAACCAATTTAATGTATAAAATGTCCAAACGAACCCTGAATAATTCCAATTCTTTTACGACACACATATAGTTGCATGTTCACTGCAGGTAAATTTTTTAGCAATTCAAACACCGTCCATTGCTGCTGTGACCCCATTATGTAATTCAAATCAAGATGAAAAATCAAGTAGATCCCACATAGTTTATTATCACCAACCATGTAAGATGCAGTACAAAATATCCTGGAGCACCGTCGGTGTATAGTACACCTATGGCTTACGCGAGAAGGTGTGTCGGCTACAGTCCACAGCCGGCATGTCAAACACACTAGCTCGCTCCCCAAATATCATTTCACTATTCAATCATCGCCGGTGAAAGATGGGGACGTGGACCCGCGTCATGTGGGCAACTTCGGTGGCCCACTACGGCGAGAGCGCGGTTGCAGCCGCCATGCATGTGCTAACAAGGTGCATGAGCACGGCCACAATCTGCAAGCGGGCGACCAAGGCAGGCCAAACGGTCGCTGTTGCTTCTCAGGTGGCGGCAACAACATCTACCTCGGGGATAGCAACTGGCGAGAGTGGCACAGCAGATGTCCGTTCCGCAGCGGAGGCCTTAGCCCTTATGGAGGCCGCCCACGACCATGTTGAGGCCGCCCACGCCCAGCTCGTGGCGGTCACTGCACAAATCGAACGAAGCTTCTCCAACAACGGTCGACAACCCACGGCCAAAGAGTTGGCAATCGCCGAGAGCGTTCGAGCAGCCGTCTGATCCTCCGCCGCATACCTTGCAACGACGGAGCCCGTCCAAGCCCAAATCATGGCTGCCCAAGCCCAGTTCATGGCGGGCTTTTCCAAAGAGATGGCAGACCCGGATGGCGAGATGCTTGCCAAGTATGGTGCGATGGATGCCATGGAGCCCCTTCCCCAAGAGACCATCGGGCGCGAGCTGGACATGGAGGAGGCGGCAGAGATCGACGAGCACCAGACGTAGTAGTACTCTTTGTTTTGTTTAATTAAAAGCGCAGGTCTTTACTTGGTTAGAGTAATGTTTAGGCCAGCTAGCTCTATTTAATTGCAGAACTTGCTCAATTAAGAAGTGTGGGTGTGTTGTGTACCCAAATTATGCAATGACGTGGATGACCACTGTAACCAGGGAAATTGGAACAAAAATTTTTGACGTTCAAACTAATCACACACGGGTTAAGCTATGTGAATCGTTTGTGATGTTCACATATCGTACACAGTTCTGAATAAGGGACCGTGTGTGATGGCACTTTGCGCGCCAGTTTTTACTCTGAACCGATTCAAAATTTTCGGCTTCCGCGGAAATATCTACCTCCCCGCCCCCTCCCCTTTGGCAAAAGCCACATTTCCACTGTTTCCGCCTTCCTTTCCAAGTTGAAACCTTCACTCCTTGCTTGCAGTGATGCCTCCTCGCTGGTGACCCTCCTTCAGGCTGCTCGGCCTTGTCCATCCAGGCAGGTAATCCACACCCGACCCCCATCCTCCTCCTCCTTCCACATCCCACATGCCCCGACCGTCGGTGCGACACCTTCCACCCAAATCACCGACCCCTCCACCAAATAGGTGCCGCCCTAAGCCATGGTGCATGCAGTATAGCCAGGAGCTCAAGGAGCATTTGGCAGCGGAGAAGCAAATCGCGGCCGGACGCGCGGATGAGGTCGCGATGGCTGCCATTCGTGCCAACCCCCATATCTTGGAGGAGCACCTTGCCATTTGCTAGCTACGCCGGTTAAGCATGCTCGGTTTACCCGTTGCGTGTGCTGCTCCTGCCTTTCCTTAACAAATTCTAGTGAATTGTGCTATCTAATTTTACCATGCAATCTGTTGCTCTAGTGTATATGTTCTATATGTCATGCAGTGTGGTGCTCACTTATTAACTGTTTGGTTAATTAGTTGTCGTCTTCAGTTAACTTTTTGGTTCAATTCTGCAAATGTGATGTTCAATTCTTCAGGCTGCAGATTTGTATTGTCTTCCATGTGAGAAATAAATCAAATTTATCTTTACAAAATACATGAGAAACGAATACAATTGCTATATTTCCAAGTTGTCAAGCATGCTTGGTTTGGTTATACATTGTGCAATGTGGTGCTCAGTTAACATTTGGCTCATTTGTGTTGTGGTGTTTAGTTAACTGTTTGGTTCAATTTTGCAATGTGATGTTAAATAGTTGTGGGTGCATTATGTTATTGTATACCATGTGAGAAGTAAATCGAATTTGGTTGTACTGAATACATGAGAAACAAATACAATTGCTATATTCCCAAGTTGTTAAGCATGCTTGGTTTGGTTAACTGCCTGATCTTCTATTAGGAGTATGTTATATTGTGCAATGTGGTGCTCAGTTAACATTTGGTTCTTGTTGTGGTGTTTAGTTAACTGCTTGGTTCAATTCTATAATGCGATGTTCAATTGTTGTGGGTGCATTCTGTTATTGTATACCATGTGAGGAATAAATTGAATTTGGTTGTAGTAAATACATGAGAAACAAATACAATTGCTATATTTCCAAGTTGTTAAGCATGCTTGGTTTGGTTAACTGTCTGATCTTCTATTAGGAGTATGTTATATTGTGCAATGTGGTGCTTAGTTAATGTTTGGTTCATTTGTTGTGGTGTTTAGTTAACTGCTTGATTCAATTCTGGAATACGATGTCCAATTGTCGTGGGTAGAATTTTGTATTGTTGTGCATGTGAGGAATAAATCGAATTTGGCTGCACTTAATACATGAGAAACATATACAAGTGCTATATTTCCTAGTTCTTAATCATGCTTGGTTTGGATAAATGGGTTTTCCATGTGGCTTGAATTAATCTGATGAATCTGCAATGTGCTTATTTTTCATCAACATATTTTACTGATAGCATGTGAACCCTTACTTAACCTGATGACTAACTACCTTATATGTGTTGCAGAGAAACAATGGGAAGCACTGATGTTTACAATCGAGATTAACACGTGCATTGTCCGTTGTCTAATAGCACATTGAGGGAGTCCTGGACTAGGGGGTGTCCTGATAGCCGAACTATCATCTTTGGCCGGACTCCTGGACTATGAAGATACAAGATTGAAGACTTCGTCCCATGTACGGATGGGACTTTCCTTGGCGTGGAAGGCAAGCTTGGCGATACGGATATGTAGATTTCCTACCATTGTAACCGGCTCTGTGTAACCCTAACCCTATTGGGTGTCTATATAAACGAAGGGTTTTAGTCCGTCGGACGAACAACAATCATACCATAGGCTAGCTTCTAGGGTTTAGCCTCTCGATCTCGTGGTAGATCTACTCTTGTACTACACAATCGTGGAATTGTCACGGCAGATGTCCTCGTGAAAGGACTTAGTCGCGGGGCCATCGTGCGGGTTAACTTAGAGGGTTAAAGCGGACACAAAGACACGGGAGTTATACTAGTTCGGCCCCTTGATGAAGGAAAAGCCTACGTCTAGTTGTGATGGGATTGATGTGATTTGGCGACTAGGGAGCAATAACCGCCTAAGCCTCGAATTATGCATCTCTAAACCGCCGCTTGGTCGTCCCCTTATATACGGGTTGGCCTTGGCGGTCTCGAGAGTCCCGACCGGCTCATACAAGTGTCGGCTCGGTCTCTTCTCTCTTATCTTCTGACTGAAGTTACAAGACTAAGGCGGTTTACATAAGCGGACCCTAATTACCGCCTCGGGCTCTGGGCCTCCTTCGTGGGCCACGATCATGGGCGAGGTAACCCGGCCCCTCCGAGGCGGTTCACACTTAGTAGTTATATCCCCAACATTAGGCCCTAGATTGACTTGAACGGTTCATGTTAATCTTCAACATCTTCGAAGCTGTTGATCTCCTTCATATTTCGTAAACGCCATATGCTTGAACCGCCATAGCGTCATCCTCCGATTCCCGACGAGGCGCCTTGGCGTCATCTTTAATAAAGAAATCCAAGCAGTAAATTCCTTCATTGAATACTATCCGGAAATCGGCGACATTGCGCCGTCGCCGCTTTGACTCCTCGATTCTCGCTTCGTTAATTGCCTGTTCCTTATAAATAAACGGCGAGGCTCTTTCTCTTCTTCTTCCGCACTTCTTCTTCCTCATAGCGCTCCCGCTCTTGAAGCTCATGCCGTCGCCGCCGACCTTCGACCCGCAGCGTCGGCCAGGCCTTCATCAACTTTGTTGGACGAAGCTCTTTAGCGCTCCTCCGCCGTTTCGGCGCATCGAGTAAGGCTCCTCTTGAGCCCTAGATCCACATCTGAAGGTCCTGTTCCTCTTGTAGTTCATGGGTGTTCATCGTAGTGTCCTCATACCTGCCCTGCCATGGCCGTATGATTCGGTGTAGTACACATCTGTCGGCGACCGCTCGCCATCATCTTTCATTTTGTTCAGATCTTCTTGTTTAGGACGCACGAACCTTCCTGCCCTCTATGAAGCTTGCATAGGTCGCAAAAATTTTCCTCACTGAACCTTCGGTAGATCTAAATTACTTCCATTCGCATGTGAAATCTGTTTCTGTTCACACTTAGTAGATTTTTCAGTTCTATCTCTTTTGGCGGTTTGACTTTTGATAGCTAATCCGTCACTCCATTAGTCCTCAGTTAAACCGGAATTGGAAGCTAGCTGCCGAATTGCCAGTTTAACATTATATAATGTGCCTGAACCTTTTAACGGTGAACTGTTTTTCCTTTTCTTTCGCAGTTTAGTCTTCCGGAATGGCCCCTCAATTCTCAGCTTGCAATTGGGTCGGTCCAAGATCAACTGAAAGCGCAACTCAGCGGATCGTCACCAGCGGCGCTTTGGCTTCAAAAATGTCCTTCACTGGCGTGTTCGGATGCGAATTCCCTCGAGCGCAAGAAGGAGAAGTAATTGTGTTTATGCAGACACTTAGACGGGGATTCTGCCGCCCGGTTCAAAATTCTTCGGGGCGTCCTTGCAAGTTTTCAACTCCATCCATGAGGATATTGGCCCGAACTCTGTGTCAAACATATGCAATTTTCAAGTTTCTACGTGAAGTCTATCGCAAGAAGAACCATCTGTGGAGCTGTTCAGGATTTTTCCACTTGAACCGTCGTGCAGAATTTTACGATGGTCCCAACACAGTGGGCGGCGTTTCAATCGAAGAGGAAGGAAGTGGACTTTCCTCCGCCAAACACCACAGCCATCAAAAGATTGGAACCAAACCTGGTTCTCTTGCGGAACACTGCTCCTGCCGAGAATCCTTTGCGGGTTACCGTCCTCACGGCTCGGCAACCATCATCCGCTGCCTTCGGCAACCGCCGCGAGCGGAAGAACTTGGCGCCTCAAATTATCAAGCTCCGGGCTCTAATGGCCAATAAGCTTAGCGGTGTGGACCTCGTGCGGTGTTGGGTTTCTTGGGGCGTCTTGCCACTAAGCCGCCGGCCGGATTGATGCGAATATCTTGGCAGCCTCAAAGACCCTCAAAGGCGTCACGAGTTACCAATAAGCTGAACTTGAGGTCACAGAGGCGTAAAGAGGATGCTTGATGAACCGATCTCCGTCGCAGCCTAACGGGTTGGCTCCATTACGTGTTGCCAACAAACCGCTGCTGTAAGGCTCGCTCACCGCTTTTGGGCTTTTAATACCTTGTTGATATTCATTAATCCTTGTTACCTCGCAGGCTAACAGCTCCTTAAGAAGCGGACCAAACCGGCCGGGCTCGCGTGTAAAGTCAAGGCTACCAAAAAGGCTGGCAAGAAAAACCGCCGAGTCTTGATCCGCCCGAAGGCGAAGATTGAAGCTGAGGTAAAGCTTGATACCCTCGAGGGAGTCGCGTAAACCGGCTCTTCTCTTTATGTTTCTTCTTGCTTGTAACTTGTTCCTTTTATTGACAATTCAAACTCACGGGATGATCTTTGAAGCCGGTCATGCCGACCATGTTGAGGTAATCCTACTTTCTTCGAATACGACCTCATGCGGTTAAAAGAATTCGCGCATGAGTCCGGAAAGTGAAAAAATCTCATTCCTATGCTCATATGAATCCAAACCTTTCTTTGAAGACCAGCAATGGTGAAAGCGCCCGTACGACCCGGCACGGTGGCCAACAGATTACCTCGTCCGGGTTACGGACACACTAACCCGAAGCGTCGTCGAGGTGACTTGTTCTCTGGCGTTATCCCTTAAAGGGTTTCTTCGATGTCCTCTCAATCCGTCGACCAATTATCGGGCTTCTTCCAACTCCTCTGGCGGTTCATCAACCACACAACTGCCTCCGCTTAAAGTTGCTGCAGGTAAGTATCATATTTCTGTCCCGCCAATTCGGTTTTGTTTGCGTTGGTCGATTTATCTTACTCTAATTCGAACACTGCAGCACCAAGGCTCGCTTGAGTAAAAAGCAAAAACTCTTGAGCCTCTGCAGATGTTGATCCGGAGAAGACCCAGAGCAGCAGGCGAAAATCCTGAAGTCGCGAAGAATAGCTCTGGCGAGTTGTACCGAGGCGACATTGCTGATCCGCCGGAGACTGAACCGGAGGCCCAAGTGGAAACCTCGCATCCTGCTCCACGAGTCCGGCCCGCAGGCGGGTGCAAGCTGTTGAACCGCCGAGCGAGCATGAAGGCACCAAGCCCAAAAAGACGCCAATCCGGCCAGCCGGTCAAAAATGATGATGTTATTGTAGCAGACGCTGGCTACACCACTCCTAGCCAACCGGTCGCTTTAGCAAAACACAGCGCCAAGGAAGAGTCGCCACTATGAGTAAAGATAAGGGAAAACTGATCTATCGACTTATGACAACTTCTCGCCCAAGAACTTCACTCGGGTTTACGAACGGCTCTACACAACCGTGACTTTGAAGCTGATGCAGTAAACCGTATGAAAGACCGCTATGAGGTAAAGGAGTTACGCCTTTCTTGTATTTTTTCTGCATTTGTAGCCCCCAGGGTCGGTTCAACTTAGCATAGTCAAGCCGGGACTTAATTTTGCATAGAAACCATAAGCCTTAAAGCTGCGATCTTGTAGCCCCCAGGGTCGGTTCAACTAAGCATAGTTAAGCAGGGACTTAATTCTGTACCCTCATATCAAACTGAGATCAACTAGCCATTAGCCCCCAAGTGCCAAGTTGAATATTTGTATTGAGCTTGGGACTTTATAATGAAACAACTAACATGCTCCCTTTGTTATCGAATGAAATATACCGACAAACCGTGCAACTCAAAGACCTTGGGCCAATCTGGAAACTCAACAAGCGAGAAACCACCAAGGCCAAGGATGAATTGAAAACTGCCTTGGCCACTATGGAACAACTGAAGAGTGGTATAAATCCGGCGGGCCAATTGGGACACCGAGAAGGCGGTTTGATAAAGCAGGCGGAAGATCTTGAATCAGCTCTTAAACCGGTGGTGAAGAGCTTACGGGTCAAGCGCCAAGTTCATGCCATGACCTCTGCCATCTTTGGTAAGAAAATTTTTGCCTGACTACCTCTGTTTTGATTCTCCCGCGGTTTAACGAAGCTTCTCTGAACCGGTGCGAGCAAGCGTATTGCTCATCTGGGCTCGATGTGCGGAAAAAGCTCAAGGCCGCTTACACACTGATTGAGCAGCTGTATACCGGCGCCCAATGAGTCATATGTGCCACATCATCGACAACACAGCTCCGTCCTTGATCAAAGACACCTTGGACCATTGTCCATGGTTCGGGTAACGAAGAGTTGAAGCGATCCATGGCCGGTGGCACTCTTGGCTCGACTCGCGCCAAGGCGTGGATAGCAGATCTTGATCCGGTGACATAGCCAAGGGTTTCCCAGCTCAAGAAACGGTGAAGCCTTTGATAATGGCATACTGAAGCGAATAACAAAGGAGATCGTCATTTGGCGAGTCAGCTGGCAGCGAAGCCAACTGGCGGTTCACCGCTCTTTTATAGCGCAAACAACAAGCGGGTGGAGTTTGTCATTCTGAAGTCGAGCCTTGTTCCTCCAATCCGTAAGCACACTTATGCCCTGGCGTTGATCGGCTGAGCTTATAAGTGAAGAGGCTGTCTTCGGGCCTTAACCGGATTATTGGTCTACCAATGACTTAGGGCTTTGGGTGATGAAGAGGAAGAAGTTGAACCGGCGCGGCGCCCCTCTACCTCACGTCAACCCAGCGAGGAAGCGTAATCCGTCAAGCGGGTGGCGCCTCCGAAGCTTGCTAGTCATAACGCCATGCGAAACATCCAGACCTTGGAAGGCTTTGTAATAGGATAGTTAGCACTTTGTTTTGAACAATGCCTTTATGACCTCGATCGTATCCTTTGCATGGTGATGCGATACCTTGGATTGATGAACCGTCAACTTAGTTACTTTGCAATCACAAATTCTTTAAACGCCCGAGGCGGCTTGTGTCGCCGGCCGACTTGTGGCGCTTATATATTTATATAAGAAAATATGGAGGTATATGACCAAATTTTATGATACAAAAATACCTGGCGTCGGGCATGCGGTTAGCCTAGCCAATCTTGGCGGAGGTTGTATAAACCATTACCGTCAAAGGAGAAAACAACTCACTGTGCTTAGAATGCGGTTTACCGTGTAAACCGTGTCGACATGACAAGCCCCATTACTCCATAATGGGATGTTAACTGAGAAAAAGCAAACGAACAAAATCGCGGATTAAAAATGGACGAATTCCGTTAGCGACAACGAATCCGGTTTAAAAAGGTTGTCGGTTTAAGAAGGCAAACAAAATCAAATAACGGTATGAAAACCACATGGAAGCAAAAGCAATGATAAAACCGTTTGCAAGAAGAAACTTTCTTGAGCTTGATCGGATGGTGTTGCCATGATCGGACGGACCAAGCTCCCCATAAGGTGTAGCGATGGTTCAAGTCAGCGAACCCCTAAGCGAAATCGTGGCATTATGCCGATCAAGTGGCATGGCAATGGTTGGGTTTGACCAAACCCCAAGTGATTCTATGGCCTTAGGCCGACCAAAGGCGTGTTGGTTCAGGCGTGACCATGTCCCCAAGTGATCTGGTGGCTTTCGCCCATCAAAGGTGTTGCATTGGTTCGGACACGACCAAGCCCCAAGTGACAAAAACTTACGAAAAGCAAGACCAAGGGTTAAGCAGGAGGCTGCTTTGTGACAACATCTCCATGTACCCAAACCGGACTTTTTACTGAGCGGATACCCGCTTTAGCCGAGGATCCGGTTTATTGCTTTATTCATAATATACATTGTCTTAATATGTACATAAGTGGAGCCGATGGCTCGGTATAATAAGGCGAAGATGAGCTATGTTCCACGGCTGTTGGTCTCCTCTTCGGCGTGCATGAGTCTTTTAGCTCTCGAACATCAATCGAGATAGTATGACCCGTTGTGCAGATTCTTGCTGACCACAAAGGCCCTTCCCAAGGTGGGGATAGCTTGTGCATATCACATGCGGTCTTGAATGAGCGAAGCACCAAGTCTCCTTCTGAAAGGTTCTTGTTCTAACCACTTGTTGTGATACTGAAGCGAAGATCCTGCTGGTAAATCGCCCGAGCGAGCAGCCGCCATATCTCGCTCTTCATCCGGTCGATCCAAAGCGTCCGCCGTCTGCCTCGCTTCTCGGCCTCAACATAGAAGCTGCCAGCGAAGCGAGTCATAACCGGATATCGCGAGGAAGGACCACCTCCGCTCCATAGACCATAAAGAGCGGTGTGTATCCGATTGGATCTGTTAGGGGTAGTATTGATACTCCATATCACGGATGGTAACTCTTCTACCCAACAACCCGGCGTCCTCTCTAAAGGGACCATAAGCGGGGTTTA
The DNA here is from genome assembly GCA_021605205.1 of Aegilops longissima. NCBI lineage: Eukaryota > Viridiplantae > Streptophyta > Magnoliopsida > Poales > Poaceae > Aegilops > Aegilops longissima. The sequence continues at coordinate 177,951,896 of CM038681.1, read as the reverse complement.
ATACCTCAAAGATCTCTGATTAGCTCGTTCCGCTTGACCATTGGACTGTGGGTGGGCCACTGAAGAAACGTCAAGCCGGATGTGCTCTCGTTCACAAAACTCCTTCATGAGTCCCTTGGACAAATTGGTGCCATTGTCCGTGATGATACTGTGTGGAAACCCAAACGGAAAATCACCTTTGTGATGAAGCCCGAACCGCCGTGGCGCATCACACTTGCTATGAGGATCTGCCTCTATCCACTTTGTAAATTTGTCGACCGCCACCAGCAGTGGGTCTTCTTAATCCTTGGACCTTTTGAAAGGTCCAACCATATCAACCCCAAATGCATAAGCGGCCAAGTAATTGGAATCATCCTCAATTCTTGGGCGGTACATGAGCTGCGTCTGGAAAACTTTTGGCAACCATCACATCGTCGGACCAGATCTTACGCATCGGCATGGGCGATCAACCAATAGAAACCGTGGCGGGCGCTTTGGCCTGCAAGGACTTTGAACGGCGTGGTGACCACGATCCCCTTCATGGATCTCACGCAATATCTCACGGCCTTCCTCGGGGAACACACAATCTTTGAAAGCATACGACCGCTGCAGCGATACCTTCGCGCTTATATATGGTCATAGACTTGGACCGCGAACTATCTGTCAGATAGCGTCTCATCTTCTGTAACTTCGCCCCGGTTCATGTATGCCAAATAAGGGGCGTCAATCGGAATGACATGCAAGGCCGCCAAGCGAGCCTCGGATCAGGAATAGCCAAATCAACTTCATCAGGAAGCTTAAGCGGCGGTTATGCGATACATCAAGGAAGACATTAGGCGGGACGGTTTACGTTGAGAGCCTAGCGGCTTAGAGCATCCGCCGCCGTTCTTCGGCGATCCACATGGTCCACGATATCCTTTAAAGTGTCACTGCAACAATATCCACCTCCCGTGATGCGCAGCCATGAGTGGATCTTTGGAATCCCATGTACACGATACTTGCTGGGCCACCAAGTCCAGTCACCAAAGCACTTAACCGGCTTAGATTCATCTCCTTAGCCATCCGGAGACCATGGAGCAAAGCCTCATACTCAGCTGCATTGTTAGTACGAGGGGAACATTAAGCGAAGAGCGTATGAGAACTTGTCACCTCGCGGGGAAGTTAATCGACTCCACCCCGAGCCCTCAATTGCTGGACCCATCAAAGTGGATGGTCCAATAGGTATGATCCGGCTTTTCTTGTAGCTTGCAACTCTGTCAATCGTTAATGAAATCCACAAGTGCACGAGACTTTCTTGCCGTCAAGGCACATACCTTAAACCGTCGGACCCAAGTTCTATAGCCCCTTAGCAATCCGACCGATCGCTTCCGGTTACGTATGATATCGCCCAAGGGCCAGGCCGGCCACCATGATGGGGTGCCCCTGAAAATATTGCTTGACTTCGACTTGCCATAAAAACTCCATATACAACTTACGCCAATGCGGATATCTTTGCTTAGACTCAATGAGGACCTCACGATGTAATAAACGGCCGTTGAACGGATACTCCTTCCCGCCTCCTTCCGTTCCACCGACAATGGCTCTGTTGGCCCACGGCATTAGCGACAACATATAACGAAGCGGCTCCTTGTCAATGGGGGCGGCGAGAACGAGCGGAGTTGGCCAACTGCGCTTTAAGTCCTCAATGCTTCATCGTGGTGAACTCGGACAAAGCGATCCGTCTTCTTGACATCACGGTACAAAGGAATGGCCTTTTCTCCCGGCGGTGATAAACCGGCTTAAGCGCGGCAATCCGAGCCAATCATTGGACATCATTGATGCACTTTGGCTTAGCCAAGGAGGTGATAGCTGTAATTTTATCGGATTAGCTTCAATCCCTCATTGGACACAAGAAAACCCAATAACTTGCTGCGGAACACAAAACACATTTAGCGGGTTGAGCATCATCTTGTACACCCTTAAGTTGTCAAAAGTTTCTTTTAGATCCTCAATCAACGTTTCCTTCCTCCTTGACTTAACCACAATATCATCCACATAAGCATGCACATTCGGCCGATCTGTTCATGCAAGCAATTCTGTCATGCATAGCGTTGATAAGTTGTAGGCGCTCTTGAGCCCAAAAGGCATAGATACATAGCGAAGGCTCCAAAGGGGTGATAAGCGCCGTCTTCTCCTGGTCATAACGCCATCTTAATCGATGATATCGGAATATGCATCTAAAAAGCTCAAGCGCTCACAACCGCCGTAGCGTCAATAATCTGATCAATGCGGGGGAGGCGAAAGGATCTGCGGACAAGCCTTGTTAAGATCGTGTAATCCACACATCGCCAAGTGCCATTCTTCTTAAGGACCAACACGGATTAGCAAGCCACTCGGATGGAAAACTTCAGCGATAAACCCTGCGCTAAAGGCAGCAACCTCCTCTCAATGGCCTTGCGCCTTTCCTCGTTAAGCCGGCGAAGAAAGCTGCTTTACCGGTGCGTACTTGGGATCAACATTAAGAGTGTGCTCGGCGAGTTCCTCGGTACACAGCATGTCGGAAGGTTTCCATGCGAAAATGTCCGATTCTCATGGATGAACTTCGATGGCTTGCTTTCCTATTTAGGATCTAAGTTAGCGATGGTGAACTGTTTGGACAAATCGCCCGGGCACAAAATCAACAAGTTTAGTCTCGACCCGCCGACTTAAACTTCAAATCCGGATCGTGCTCTGTAGTTGGCTTCTTCAGCGGGTCATATCTGCGGATCAACATTGTCTTTATAGTACTTTAACTCTTGATTGGCACAAACCGGCTACGCATAAACCGCATCACCTTCCTCGCATTCCAGCATAATCCGGCTCCGTGAACCGTTATCGTCCCTTTGTGAATTAGGCCCTAGATTGACTTGAACCTGTTCATGTTAATCTTCAACATCTTCAGAAACTGTTGATCTCCTTCATATTTCAAACCGCCATATGCTTGAACCGCCATGACGCTATCCTCCGATTCTCGACGCGGCGTATGCTTGACGCCATCTTTAATAAAGAAATCCAAACAAAGAAGATTCCCTTCATTGAATACTATCCCGAAATCGAGATGGTCATCAAGGCCGCTTGCTTTGGACTCCTCGATTCTCGCTACCGTTAATTGCCCTGCTCTTATAAATAAACCGCAGGCTCTTTTCTTCTTCTTCCGCACTTCTTCTTCCTCGAACGCCCCGCCTTGAAGCTCCGCCGCCGCCGACGACTTCGACCGGCATGTCAGCCAAAGTCACGATCAACCTGACCGGACCACGAAGCTCTTAGCGCCTCGCCGGCGCATCGTAAGGCTCTTCGAGCCCTAGATCCACATTCGAAGGTCCCTGTTCTTTGTAGTTCATGGGTGTTCATCGAGTCTCCTCATACCTGCCTCGCCATGGCCGTATGATTCGGCCGTAGTACACATCCTGCGGCGACCACCGCCCGCCATCATCTTTCATTTTGTTCAGATCTTCTTGTTTAGGACGCATTGAACCTTCCTCGCCTCTATGAGGCTTGCATAGGTCGCAAAAATTTTCTCACCGAACCTTCGGTAGATCTAAATTACTTCCATTCGCATGTGAAATCTGTTTCGCTCACACTTAGTAGATTTTTCAGTTCTGTCTCTTTTGGCGGTTTGACTTTTGATAGCTAATCCGCCACTCCATTAGTCTCGCTAAACCGAATTGAAGCTAGCTGTCAATTGCCGTTTAACATGTATATAATGTGCTCGAACCTTTTAACGGTGAACCGCTTTTCCTTTCTTTCGCAGCTTAGTCTTCCGGAATGGCCTCAATTCTCAGCTTGCAATTGGGTCCGTCCAAGATCATCAAACGCAACTCAACTGGATACGCTACCACCGGGCGCTTTTGGCTTCAAAATGTCCTTCATCGGGCGTGTTCCGATGCCGAATTCTCCCGAGCCGCAAGAAGGAGAAGTAAATTGTGTTTATGCAGCACTTAGACCGGGATTCTGCCCTACCGTTCAAAATTCTTCCGGACGCCCTTGCAAGTTTTCAACTCCATCCGCAGGATATTGGCCCAACTCGTCAAACATATGCAATTTTCAAGTTTTCGCGAAGTCTATCTGCAAGAAGAACCATCTGTGGAGCTGTTCCGGATTTTTTCCACTTGAACCGGCTGTGATGTAATTTTTCTCGATGGTCCCAACACGTAGCCGGGCGGCGCTTCAATCCGTAAGAGGAAGGAAGTGGACTTTCCTCACGCCAAACACCACAGCCATCCAAAAGATTGGAACCAAACCTGGTTCTACCGCCGGAACACCGCTTCCCGCCAACGAGATCTTTTGCCGGGTTACCGGCCCCACTGCTCAAGAACCATCATCCGCTGCTTTACGCTTAACCGCCGCAGAACGGAAGAACTTCATACCAAATTATCAAGCCCGGCTCTAATGGCCAATGGCTTAACCGTGTGGACCTCGGTGGTGTTGGGTTTCTTGGGGCGTTCTTGCTACCAAGCCGCCGCCCGGATTGATGCACGAATATACCGGCAGCCTCAAAGACCTCAAAGACGCCACGAAGTTACCAATAATCGAACTTGAGGTCACAGAGATCGTAAAGAGGATGCTTGATGAACCGATCTCCGCTCGCAGTTTAACCGGTTGGCTCCATTCGGTTGCTAACGAAACCGCTGTAAGGCTCTCGCCACCGCTGGCTTTTAATACCTTGTTGATATTCATTAATCTTGTTACCTCGCAGCTAACAGCTCCTTCTGAAGCGGACCAAACCGCCCGGCTCCGCGTAAAGTCCAAGGCTACCAAAAGGCTGGCAAGAAGAAAACCGCCGAAGTCTTCCGATCCGCCGAAGACGAAGATTCAGGTCGAGGTAAAGCTTGATACCCTCGAGGAGTCAGCCAGAACCGCTCTTCTCTTTATGTTTCTTCTGCTTGTAACTTGTTCCTTTATTGACAATTCAAACTCACAGATGATGTCAAGCCGCCATGCCGACCATGTTGAGGTAATCCTACTTTCTTCCAATCGACCTCATGTCAAGTTAAAAGAATTCGCCACAGTCCGGAAAGTGAAAAATCTCATTCCTATGCTCATATGAATCCAAACCTTTCTTTGAAGACACAAAGATCAAGAGCGCTGCACGACCCGCACAAATGCCAACAGATTACCTCGTCCGGGCTACTGTACACTAACCCGGAAGGCCGCCGTGAGGTGACTTGTTCTCCGAAAACGTTATCCCTTAAAGGGTTTCTTCCGATGTCCTCTCAATCTGGCCCAATCAATTATCAGGCTTCTTCCAACTCCTCCGGGCGGTTCATCAACCACACAACTCGCCCGCTTAAAGTTGCTGCAGGTGGTATCATATTTCTGTTCCGCCAATTCGGTTTTTGTTTATGCTTGGTCGATTTATCTTACTCTAATTCTGAACATCGCAGCACCAAGGCTCGCTGAGAGTAAAAGCAAAACTCTTGAGCCTCATCGTAGATGTTGATCCGGAGAAGACCCTGTAGCAGCAGGGCGAAAACTCAAGTCGCTAAGAATAGCTCGCGAGTTGTACCGAGACGACATTGCTGATCCGCCGAGACTGAACCGAGGCCCAAGTGGAAACCTCGTGATCCTGCTCCACCGAAACCGCCACAGAGCTGGTCGTAAATCGCTGGAACCGCCGAGCCTGAGCATGAAGGCACCAAGCCCAAAGAAGACCGCCAATCCGCCAGCCCGTCAAAATGATGATGTTATTGTAATGCACCGCTACACCACTCCTAGCCAACCGTCATGAAGTAAAACACAGCGCCAAGGAAGAGTCCTCGCCACTATGAGTAAAGATAAGGGAAAACTGATCTATCAGCTTATGACAACTTCGCCCCAAGAACTTCACCCGAGCTTCAACCGCCCTACACAAGCCGTGGACTTTGAAGCGGGTCTGTAAACCGTATGAAAGACCGCTATGAGGTAAAGGAGTTACGCCTTTCTTGTATTTTTTCGCAATCAGAAGTTCTCAAGGGTCGGTTCAACTTAGCATAGTCAAACCGGGACTTAATTTTGCATAGAAACCATAAGCCTTAAACTCGCAGATCAGAGTCTCTAAGGGTCGGTTCAACTACATAGTTAAACCGACTTAATTTCAGACTTCATATCAAACCGAGATCAACTAGCCATTAGCCCCCAAGTGCCAAGTTGAATATTTGTATTGAGCTTGGGACTTTATAATGAAACAACTAACATGCTCCCTTTGTTATCGTAATGAAATATACCAGAAACCGCGGTAACTCAAAGACCTTCGGCCAATCTGAAACTCAACAAGCGTAGAACCACCAAGGCCAAGGATGAATTGAAAACTGCCTTGGCCACTATGGAACACTGAAGGAGTGGTATAAACCGAAGCGGCCAATTGGGACACCGAGAAGGCCGGTTTGATAAAACGCGGAAGATGCTGAATCAGCTCTTAAACCGGTGGATCAAGAGCTTACTGGATCAAGCGCCAAGTTCATGCCATGACCTCTGCCATCTTTTGGTAAGAAAATTTTGCACCGATCACTTCTTTTGATTCTCCCGCCGGTTTAACCGCGTTATCCTGAACCGTGCAGTAAGCGATTGCTCATCCGGCCTGGCGCGGAAAAAGCTCAAGGCCGCTTACACACCGATTGAGCAGCTGTATACCGGCGCCAGCGAAGTCATATGTGCCACATCATACGACAACACAGTCTCGCCTTGATCAAAGACACACCGACCGACCGTCCATGGTTCCGGGTAGCTTGAAGAGTTGAAACGATCCATGCCCGGGCCGCACTTCATCGGTTTCGATCGCGCCAAGGCGTGATAGCGTGATCTTGATCCGGCCGACATAGCTAAGGGTTTCTCAGCCAAGAGAACGGTGAAGCTTTGATAATGACGCTCAAACGAATAACAAAGGAGATGCGTTCACCGCGAAAGTCAATCGGGCAAGGGTTAACCATGCTCACCGCTTCTTTTATGACGCAAACAACAAGCGGTGGAGTTTGTCATTCCTCGGCGCAGAGTTTTGTTCTCCAATCCAGAAGCACACTTATGCCCCGACGCTGATCCGCTGAGCTTATAAGTGAAGAGGCTGCTTCGTGCCTTAACCCGGATTGACTGGTCTACCAATGACTTCCGGCTTTGGGTGATGAAGAGGAAGAAGTTGAACCGACGCCAGCGCCTCTACCTCACGCCAACCCAACGAGGAAGTTGAATCAAGCTGCGGTGACGCCCAAACTCATAGTCATAACGCCATGCGAAACATCGGCCTTGGAAGGCTTTGTAATAGGATAGTTAGCACTTTGTTTTGAACAATGCCTTTATGACCTCGGGCCCAGATCTCTTGCATGGTGGTACCGATACTTTTGATTGATGAACCGCCAACTTAGTTCGCCGCAATCACAAATTTTTAAACCGCCAGGCGGCTTGTGTCGCCACCGGCTTGTGACGCTTATATATTTATATAAGAAAATATGGAGGTATATGACCAAATTTTATGATACAAAAATACCGCCAATGCCGGGCATGCAGTTAGCCTAGCCAATCTTGGAGGCGGAGGTTGTATAAACCATTACCGCAAAGGAGAAAACAACTCCTTGTAAAGTAGAATGCCGTTTACCGTGGTAAACTGTGGTTTAGCATGACAAGCCCCCGTTACTCCATAATGGGATGTGTTTAACAAAAAGAACCGAACAAAATCGCCGGATTAAAAATGGACCGAATTCGTTAATCGACAACTTGAATCCGTTTAAAAGGTTGTTGTTTAAGAAGGCAAACAAAAATCAAATAACTGGTATGAAAACCACATGGAAGCAAAGGCAATGATAAAACCGCTTGCAAGAAGAGGCTTTATCGAGCCTCGATCGAGATGGTGTTGCCATGATCGACAGACCAAGCTCCCATAAGGTGTAGCGATGGTTCAAGTCAGCCAGCCCCTAACTCGAATCGTGGCATTATGCCGATCAAGTGGCATGGCAATGGTTCGGTTGACCAACCCCAAGTGATTCTATGGCCTTAGGCCACCAAGAGGCGGATCGGTTCAGACGTGACCATGTCCCTGTGATCCGTGCTTTTTACCATCAAAAGGTGTTGCATTGGTTCGGCACGCACCAAGCCCCCAAGTGACAAAAAACTTCAAAAGCAAGACCAAGGGTTAAACCGAGGCTGCTTGTGTGACAACATCTCCATGTACCCAAACCGATTTTTTACGTAATCTGATACCCCGCTTTAGCCGAGGATCCGTTTATTGCTTTTATTCATAATATATACATTGTCTTAATATGTACATAAGTGGAGCCGATGGCTCTGTATAATAAGGTCAAGATGAGCTATGTTCCACGGCCTGTTGGTCTCTCTTCCGACGGTGTGAGTCTTTTTCGCCTCGAACATCAATCGATAGTATGACCTGCAGTAGATTTCTCGACCACAAAGGGCCCTTCCCAAGGTGGGGATAGCTTTGTGCATATCTGTTCGTCTTGAATGAGCCAAGCACCAAGTCTCCTTCCCGAAGGTTCTTGTTCTAACTCACCGATCGCGGATACCGATTTAAGATCCCGCCGGTAATCGCCAACGAAAGCAGCCGCCATATCTCGCTTCTTCATCCAGACGATCCAAAGGCCCCGCCAGGTTGCCTCGCTATCGGCCTCAACATAGGCTACACGCTGGGCGAAGTCATGACGGATATCGCAGGGAAGGACCACCTCCGCCCATAGACCATAAAGAACGGTGTGTATCCAAAGGATCTGTTAGGGGTAGTATTGATACTCCATATCACGTATGGTAACTCTTCTACCCAACAACCCAAGGCCCTTCTAAAGGGACCATAAGTCGGGTTTAATACTCGCAAGATCTCCCCGATTAGCTCGCTCCGCTTGACCATTGACTGTGGTGGGCCATCAAGAAACGCCGTCGGATGTGCTCTTTCACAAAACTCCTTCATGAGTCCCTTGGACAAATTGGTGCCATTGTCCGTGATGATACTGTGTGGAAACCCAAACCGAAAATCACCTTTGTGATGAACTGAACTGGCCGTACGATCACACTTGCAATGTGATCGCCTCTATCCACTTTGTAAATTTGTCGACCGCCACCAACAGTGTGGGTCTTTCTTGTCCTTGGACCTTTTGAAAGGTCCAACCATATCCAGCCCTGTGTCGCAAACGGCCAAGTAATTGGAATCATCCTCAATTCTGGGCCGTACATGAGCACGTCTGAAAACTTTTGGCAACCATCACATCGTCGGACCAGATCTTCTCAGACGCGATGGGCAACAACCAATAGAAACCGTATGGAACGCTGGCCACCAAGGACTTTGAACCTGGCAGTGACCACAGTCCCCTTCATGGATCTCACGCAATATCTCCACGGCCTTCCTCAGGGAACACACAATGCTGAAACGCCCCTGACACGCTGCAACGATGCAACTCGCCCTTATATATGGTCATAGACTTGGACCGCCGAACTATCTGCCGGGCCAACGCCTCATCTTCTTCGTAACTCGCCTCGTTCATGTATGCCAAATAAGGGAGCGCCCAATCCGAATGACATGCAAGGCCGCCACCAACTGAGCCTCCGGATCAGGAATAGCCAAATCAACTTCATCAGAAGCTTAATCGACGGATTGTGCAAGACATCAAGGAAGACATTACGGGACCGGTTTACGTTGAGAGCCTAGCCGCTTAGAGCATCCGCCGCTTCGCTTCTTCCGACGATCCACATGGTCCACCCGATATCCTTTAAAGTGTCCTGCAACAATATCCACCTCCCCGACGGTACGCAGCCATGAGTGGATCTTTGAATCCCATGTACCGAGCACTTGCTGGGCCACCAAGTCCGAAGTCACCAAAGCACTTAACCCGCTTAGATTCATCTCCTTAGCTATCCGGAGACCATGGAGCAAAGCCTCATACTCAGCTGCATTGTTAGTACAGGGAACATTGCTTAAGAACGTAATGTAACTTGTCACCTCGGGGAAGTTAATACGACCAGCCCCCGAGCCTTCCAATTGCCTCGACCCATCAAAGTGGATGGTCCAATAGGTATGATCCGCTTTTTTCAGCGCTTGCAACTCTGTCCAATCGTTAATGAAATCCACAAGTGCTCGAGACTTTACCGCCGTCCGAGGCACATACCTTAAACCGTATGCCCAAGTTCTATAGCCCACTTAGCAATCCGCCACCGCTTCCGGTTCTCAGATGATATCGCCCAAAGGAGCGGAACTGACCACCATGATGGGGTGCCTCGAAAATATTGCTTCAGCTTCCGACTTGCCATAAAAACTCCATATACCAGCTTCTCGCCAATGCGGATATCTTTGCTTAGACTCAATGAGGACCTCATCGATGTAATAAACCGCCGTTGAACCGGATACTCCTTCCCCGCCCTTCCGCTCCACGACAATGGCTACGCTTGACTGCCCCGGCATTAGCAAAGCAACATAACAGAGCGGCCTTGTCAATGGGAGCGGCGAGAATAAAGCGGTTGGCTAATCGCCGCTAAGTCCTCCAATGCTTCATCACGCTGAACTCCGCATTAAACCGATCCGCCTTTCTTCAAAGATCCGTACAAAGGAATGGTTTTTCTCCCAGGGCGGCCGATAAACCGCTTAGCGGCAATCCGACCCGCCAATCGCTGGACATCATTGATGCACTTTGGCTTAGCCAAGGAGGTGATAGCTGTAATTTTATCCGGATTAGCTTCAATCCCTCTCTGGACACAAGAAACCCAATAACTTGTTCGCCGGAACACCAAAACACATTTAGCCGGTTGAGCATCATCTTGTACACCCGCAAGTTGTCAAAAGTTTCTTTTTAGATCCTCAATCAACGCTTTCTTCCTCCTTGACTTAACCACAATATCATCCACATAAGCATGCACATTACGGCCGATCTGTTCATGCAAGCAATTTCAGACGTTAACGCTGATAAGTTGCTTGGGCGCCTTGAGCCCAAAAGGCATAGATACATAGCGTATGGCTCAAAAGGTGATAAACGCCGCCTTTCTCCTGGTCCTTAACCGCCATCTTAATCTGATGATATCCGAATATGCATCTAAAAGCTCAAACGCTCACAACCCGCCAGAAGGCCAATAATCTGATCAATGCGGGAGGGCGAAGGATCTCGCCGACAAGCCTTGTTAAGATCTCAGGTAATCCACACACATGCGCCAAGTGCCATTCTTCTTAAGGACCAACACCGGATTAGCAAGCCACTCGATGGAAAACTTCAACGATAAACCCTGCCGCTAAGAGCCCGGCAACCTCCTCTCCAATGGCCTTGCGCTTTTCCTCGTTAAACCGCGAAGAAACCGCCACCGGTCTGTACTTGGGATCAACATTAAGAGTGTGCTCACGAAGTTCCTCGTACACCTGGCATGTCAAGGTTTCATGCGAAAATGTCCCGATTCTCATGGATGAACTCGATGAGCGCTTCCTATTTAGGATCTAAGTTAGCACCGATGGTGAACTGTTTGGACAAATCGCCGGCACAAAATCAACAAGTTTAGTCTCACCGCCGACTTAAACTTCAAATCCGGATCGTGCTCTGTAGTTGGCTTCTTCAACGGGTCATATCGCCGGATCAACATTGTCTTTATAGTACTTTAACTCTTCGTGGCACAAACCGACTCGTGATAAGCCGCATCACCTTCCTCGCATTCCAACGCAATCCGCGGCCCTGCGGAACCGTTATCGCCCTTTGTGACCCGCATTTTCAGCTGCAAATAAACATAACAAGGCCGCGCTATAAACTTAGCGATAAGCCGCCGCCCAAACAGGGCGTGGTAAGGGCTTTTGATTTTCACCACCTCAAACGCCAACGCTTCCGATCCGAGTCATGTTCATCTCCAAAGGCTACCTCCAGAGCTATCTTACCGACCGGTATGCTGACTTGCTGTGCACCACGCCGTGAAACACTGCATCGACGGCCCGAGATGCTTATCCGCCAACCCGATACGCCGGAAGGTCTCGTGAGTACGTGATGTTGATGCTGCTCCTCCATCCATGAGCACTTTGGTAAACTTGTATCCTCCCACCCGAGGTGCCACCACTAGGCTAGCTGACCCGGATTGTAAACCCGGGAGGATGATCCTCTCGCTTCCATACAATAGGCTGCTCTGACCAGCGAGGTAATGCGGTGCGGTCGGTTCAACAACACCGACCGCCCGCTTCAAGTTTGCGGTCTCGGCTCTTCAAGCTGGTGGTAAAGACATGGTATTGTCCCATCGCTCAATCGCTGGATTACTTTGGTAACCCGACTGCTGCTGTTGTTGATTGTAACCCCCTTGGTTCTGATTGTTCTGATTGTTCTGATTGCCTTGCCCGCCCGGATTACCACCGAACCCTGGGCCGGAATTTCTCCATCAGAATCGGGCGGACCTCAACCACTGGCGGCCCTTGATCATACCGTAAAGTATTAGAATTTTTGAACTCCCTGATAATATAACAATCCTTCCAGAGGTGGTTCGCTGGTGCCTCCTTCGCCCCATGCTTCGACAAGGTTGATTCAATAGGTAATTCAAACGATCCGGATTGTGACCTTGTGCACGCCTCGGTTTGATTGCTTACCTTTGCGCCGCTGAATCCTTGTCCTCGCTACAGTGTTGGCTACGGCTCATGTTACCGCTAGCCTTACGCTTGTTTCCCATTGCTCGCCGAATGATGCCGCTGGCCTCTCGAGTTGCTATTCTGCTTTCCCTTCCCTACTTCGCCATCCTCGCATTTGGGATCCTTGGTACCATCGTAATCAGCATACTTTACCAAAACGCCCATGAGCTGCGTCCATGTCATTGCAAAAACGCTTCATGCGACTCCAACTTCAACTTCAACGGTTCAACCGCAGTTGGCTTCTAGGGTTAAGATAGCGAATCAGGGTTGATCCGTCCGATGAATGTAAACCTCTCAAACGCGGGCGCACCCAATGTGTTGTAGATTCTCCTCCGCTCGACACAAGCCGCCAAATCCACCACGCATATGGGCTGTTTGCAGGTGTCTTTGAAATTTTGAATGAACTGGTCCGTGAATCGGGTCCACTAACTAACTGAGTTGGGTGGCAAATTTTTCAACCAAGCACGGGCCGCATTCTTCCAACATCATGGTGAAATACTTCGCATTACACGCAGCTTCGCCCACATCCAAAGATCTCCATGGCCATCTCATAGCTTTCTATCCACGCTTCGAGCCAAATCGGCAGTATAATTGGGCACCTTTGCGTGGCCTTTGAAGTCCTTGGGCAAACGACATTGCATAAAGCGGGACGAGGCAAGGCACCCCTAATGAGCCGACGTGACCCCGGTTCAAGATGGTTTGATCAACCGCGCGAGCGCTGATGGTCCCTCATGTTGTGCCGTGCACTCGCCTCCCCACGTGCTCCCGCCCGTCCACCACCACTTGAGCGCCTTCGGCCACCGTCCGGTTGTTGTTACGAGTAGGACCGGCTACGTTGCTGCTGCTTGATACGGCCGGTTCATCTACGCTACCGGCTATAACTCCGTTTGGGCGGGTGGAGGATCCGATCCCGATCAGTATGAATACGCTCTCGCCGAGCCTGTGGACGCCCTAAGGAGCTCCTTGACCCGCGTGTTTACCGCCTGGTGGTGAATCGCCCGATCGAATCGCCCAATCGCGCCGCAGCCGCAACAAGGTTATCCATTGGGTTGAGTAGTGACCGGAGGTGTTCGTGAATACCGGGCGCGCCGTATGATGGCGAGGCAGATCTATCACACGGGCTGAACCGCGCCGCCGTCTCCAAAGCCTCCGCCGGTTTACCACCGCGGCGGATTACTGGTCCTCGCCTCGGGTATTGAAGAGCTTCTTCCTCGAAAACCAAAGGCAAACGGATCTCAGATTTCCTTTTTCATGACTTCATGTGATGCACTCGATCCAAAGATGAGCCTATAAGCTCAGGCATCCAAAGCGGTTCGCCGCCATCCTCACGCCCGCTGCCGCCAGATCCGCTTTAGCTTTAGCGATCTGTTCTTCACCTTGCAATCTTCATTGTGCAGGTCCTGATCCGCCGGATTAACCTCCGCCATGAGCGCAGCCAATGCGCCGAATAGCTCTCGATAAAACTTGAGCCGGTGGGCGATTGTGGCCTCCTTCCCCGCTGCCATCACCGCTGCTTGAACCGACGACTATGGGAGCCGCTGGTCAAGAGTGAAGGCCGCCAGTACCGCCATGAAGATTCCAACCCGTTGGGTAGATCAAAGGTCCGAATACTTTCTCCGGCTTAACAGCCCCGATCCGCCATCCCGCACCGGTATGAGACTCTCGCTTCCGGCCGACGACTCACCGCCGAGTACAACGGTTTCGCCGCGATGCTAATCCGCCTCATAGTCTCCGTGTGACGACTCCCACGAAAGCACGCTTGACACCGGTTTAGCTGCAGGCAGGACTTTCTTCGCCTCACTGAGCTGCGCTCTCGACGAGGTCGGTGCAGATGTCCGCCCAGCCCTGGCTCGCCGATCTTGCCGGCGAACACGCAGTATGCTACCAAAGGGGACCCGTACTGTGACTCAATCGAGCCGCCTCGGGCCCCAATCCGCATCGCCGATGTAGAGTTTGCCGCGACGACTCTTAGTCATCCGCCCACAAAGATAGCTCTTCGAAGTCTTTTCGAACTTGCCTCTAACATCATCAAACCATCGCGGCGAGATAGCCCCACGGTGGCGCCAATCGTCGTGGAATTGTCACGCAGATGTCCTCGTGAAAGGACTTAGTCGCAGGGCCATCGTGACGGGTTAACTTAGAGGGTTAAAGCGACACAAAGACACGGAGTTATATTAGTTCGCCCTTCGATGAAGGAAAAGCCTACGCCTAGCTGTGATGGGATTGATGTGATTTCGGCGATTAGGGAGCAATAGCTTCGCTTAAGCCTCGAATTGTCCGTCCTAAACCGCCGGTCGCCCCTTTATATACACGGGTTGACGCCGGCCGGTTTATTGAGTCCCCAATTCGGCCTATAAGTGTCCGCTCGTTCTTCTCTTTATCTTTACATCACAAGTTACAAGACTAAGGCGGTTTACATAAACGGACCCCACTCCGCCTCGCTCTGGGCCTCCTTCAGGCCCCGATCATGGATTTAGGTAACCCGTTCCCCTCTGTATGTGTTCACACTTAGTAGTTATATCCCCAACACTACCCATATCATCAATATTAATCAAGGAGTAGGGTATTACTTCCATCAAGAGGGCCCAACTGGGTAAAACATCGTGTCCTTGTCTCCTCGTTACCATCCGCTTAGACGACATGCTTGGGGACCCCTACCCGAGATCCGCCGGTTTTGACAACCGACATTGGTGATTTCATTGAGAGTTCCTTCCGTGTCGCTGCCTGAAGGATGCCTCATCCCGCCTTTTAAAGACGATATTATCGCTAAAGGAGCCTTGGCCAATGGCCGAATCTTTCGTTAGGTGGTTTTCTTATGACCGCCAGCTCGCCGCTGCTACCGACGATGACTTCTCGGTCATCGAAACCAATCTTCACGTTAACTCG
This sequence comes from Aegilops longissima, assembly GCA_021605205.1. Classification (NCBI taxonomy): domain Eukaryota; kingdom Viridiplantae; phylum Streptophyta; class Magnoliopsida; order Poales; family Poaceae; genus Aegilops; species Aegilops longissima. Next base: position 177,936,466 of record CM038681.1, on the reverse strand, counting down.
AACTTGCCGGGCAGTTAGATCCGATCGAGCTCTCCTCCGTAAACGAAGCTCTTGATCGCACGCCGCCGCCGAGTCGCCATAGACTACGCACCAGATCGGGCCTAAAACCGATCTCGAGAGATCAACTTCCCGTGCTACCCATCATGTTGCTGTGATAGAGGAGCAATGTATTCTTCTTCTATCTTAAGGACTAGCTACGTCCTGATTCCCGATCCCTCCATGCCGGATTCCCGCAGAGGGACGGATGTCGATCAAGCCCCGAACTTAAAGTCAGGCGGCGGTTGGATTCATTGATAGCATTCAAAATCCAAACTTCCAAGTTCGAAACTTCGCCCCTGAGTCTTAAATTGACGGGTTCCGATCTAGTTCCACCCGCCCACCCAAACATTAGCGATCTATCCCTAATTCGCAAGAGCCCGCTGAAACAAAGACATCATTATCGGGCCGATTCTCCGTTATGGATAGGATAAAGGACTGCCGAGAGGAGGACGCATCTCACTTTTCTCGCAATAATTGCACGGACAAGGGAATCCTAAACGCCATAAGTCGTCGTGGAAATTACACGCTTTGTCGACTTGGTGACCATAGTACAAAAGTATTGTGCGATGGAGAGTGCTTGAAAACCGAAGTAAATTTTGGGATAATCCGCCCCGAATACAGCCCTAGTCCAAATAAAAGGGTGCATCATCACCAAGCACCTGGTTAAACATCAAAAACAAAACCCCTAAAGGGCACGGAACTGCATCGAGGGTTGGCTAAACGGACCTCGCAAAATTCATAAGCACAGAGGGCGCCACTCCAACTCATAGCCTTCGAGCATGTTGGATACTACGGCAGGCCAAAGTGGCGAAGAGCTTCTAGCCTCGTAATCCCAGCCCAAGAACAACACGACGGTATTAATAGCCTTCGAGACTTTCAGATCAAATAACATGCGGAAACGAACACCCCAACCTTGTCAAGTCTACCAAGTAGCAATAATAATCCATGGAGTGACACGGCTATTACCTTTAATGCCAAGGATTTAACCCAAATTCTCAACAGCCCGAGCACCAGCCGCATTGGTCCTCAAACCAATAGTGGATTTGCTACTTACTAAGGTACTCATGGATGGCGGCAAATGACTAAACCTCATCTACGAGGAAACCCTCCAAAATGGAAATAGTCTGGAACCGCATTGAGTGAAGCAGCACAACCTTTAGAGGAATAATCCTTAGCCGGAAGCATGCTGCACAGAAAAATCACACCGACGTAGTGTTCGCTCGCCGGACAATTACAGGTCCGAGGAGGTCACATTTCAAGTGGCCCCTGCTCAAAGAGCGGATATCACGCTTTATTAGGGCGTAGAGGCATTCACAATTTGTCAAGCTATACCCCATTATGGGTACATGAAGCTTAAAATGCCCGACCTAACGGAATCATCACTCGCTAGTGATCCGAACATAGCACTCACCGAAACAAGACAGCCGTGACTAGCCCTCGAGGCACTATCCAAGCCCTAGCGCCGAGGAACTCATCGCGATGCGCTTCCACGGTGAACATGGACGATGTGGATACTTGATAAAAGATCCAAGTCCACCTCCTTTAAACCAGCGGATGAAATAGTCAAATTCCAAGTCCACCCAACGGACTCGCAAAGACGGGCTCCATTGGGGCACAATTAAACCCTGATGTAGACGCTCAGACTACGAGAATTTCTACGAGAAAACTGGGACATTTTTGCCTCGCACCCTTCGTGACATGCCAGAATCCTAACGCCGGCTGGCCGAAAGCACAGCCTAAATATCCTAAAAGGATTCAAGCCAGTCAAATGTTTCGGGCTTCCGAACCCAAGAGACAAAGCCATGGGAGAGGAGCTAGCCAAACTTCCGAAGCCGGATTCATCGTAGATATAAAACATCCGGATCGGCTAGCAAATCTGGTGATGGTACCAAAGAAGGATAAACCCCGGCGCCTATGTGTTGATTTCAAAGACCTTAATAAGGCTTGCCTAAAGGATCCCTTCCTCCTCGCATTGATCAAATTATCGACGCTACAGCAGTGACACGACTCATTGTGCTTCCTCGACGCTGCATCTCGCTACCACCAAATCAAGATGGCGGAGCTGCATCAAGCCGCAACAAGCATTCATCACTCCATACGCCCATTCTCGCTTCAACACAATGCCCTTTCGGCTCAAAAACGCCGCCAAGAACATATCAACAAGATGATTCGTATATGTCCGCAAACCAGATCGGCAAAACAGTGGAAGCATATGTAGATGACGTGGTCGCCAAATCCAAGCATGTCGAAACTCTAGTAGATGACTTGAGGCTCACATTCGACAATCTTCTAAAATATGACATTAAGCTCAATCCGAAAAATGCGCCTTCGCTGCTCCAACCGAAAGCTCTTGGGCTTCATTGTGTCCGTAGAGGAATTGAAGCAAACCCAGCCAAGATCCAGCTCGCTACAATTGGATATTCCAAAAGACCTCAAACAAATACAAAATTGATCGATGCGTGAGCGGCTCTAAGCCGCTTTATTTCCGCTTGGGAGAAAAGGCGTTACATCTTTATCGCCTCCGGGCGCACCAACACTTCGAGTGGACGGATGCCGCCACGGCCGGACTCAAGAAATAAAAGCCATATTGGCAACAACCGTCCTGGCCGCGCCCAACATGGGCGTAATCCATGCTATTATATATCGCCGCGAACACATCAAGTTGTCGCCGTGCTCGCTCGTCGAACGAGAAACGGACCGACACACAGTTCTCTTCAAAACTGGTTTACTATGTCCACCATCCTAACTCCATGCAAGTTCCGCACCCACATTATCAAAAGATAGCATACGCCGTGTTCATGGCATCCCGGAAGCTGCGACACTACTTTCAAGAGTGTTCGATAACGGTAGCCTCCGGAATACCTCTTAACGACATTATAAACAACCGACGACGACGGGCCGGATTGCTAAATGGGCCATAGAGCTCCCCTTCCATTCGACATAACCTATAAGCCACGCATTTAGCTATTAAGTCGCAGGTTTTGGCCGACTTCGTGGGTCAATGGACCGTCAAGTCTAACTCCCTTAAAGAGTACGGGCGATACCCAATTGATCATGCACTTTGACGGCTCCAAAATGTTGGCCTGCCGGGCTTTGCCGTCTCGACGTCCCCAACCGGGACACAGTCCATATATCCTTCAGATAATGTATACGGACTCCAAACAACGCAGTCGAATACAGGCCCTTCGCGACGCCTCCGGATGGCGCTCCTATGGGCATTAAACGCTTAGAGGTGCGCGATTCAACCTCGCGATATCTCAAATAAACGGAGACTTTGATGCCAAAGATCCAAATGGCAGCATACCGCAATGCGGTCCTAAAATGTCAAGACGGTTCAAGGGCTCAATTTCATCATAGCCCGGATAACAACCAAGCGGCGGACGATTGGCACGATCGGCGCAAAACGCGGCGCCGCCCCGCCTAACATCTTTCCTCGAACGGTGCTGTTGCCATCCGTGATTATGGGAAGGGGAGTCCAAAATAACAATCCGGACCCAACCGCACCGCCCGACATCCAACACTCTAACACAATCGAGGCTCGCCAACGAGATAACACCTCCGCCCACGAAATAATGGCGGTTATCGCCTCGCGGACGGAACCATTCCTAGCCTACCTAACTGTTGGGAACGCTAAGAAAAATTAAAATTTTTCTCACGGTTTCACCAAGATCCATCCATGAGTTCATCTACAACGTAGTCAAGGGAGTGAGTTTGCATCTACATACCACTTGTAGACTCACAGATGGTTGCCCAAGGAAGGTGATGGAGTCAGACCATCACCCCATGACCAAGTGCTGACGACAGCACCTCCTGCTCAACACACGACGGTACGGGTAACGCCTCCTCCGGCCTTGATCCAAAGAAGGAGGAAGGAGGTGAAAGGACTTAGTCGCAGGCCATCGACGGGTTAACTTAGAGGGGTTAAAGCGGACACAAAGACACGGGAGTTATACTAGTTCGCCCTTCGATGAAGGAAAAGCCTACGCCTAGTTGTGATGGGATTGATGTGATTTCGCGACTAGGGAGCAATAGCTTTTAAGCCTCGAATTGTCCGTCTTAAATCCGCCGGTCGCCCCTTATATACACGGGTTGACGCCTCGCCGGTTCACAGAGAGTCCCGCCCGCTCATACAAGTGTCCGCTCGTCTTTCTCTCTTATCTTACAGCACAAGTTACAAGACTAAGGCGGTACATAAACGGACCCTAATTCTGGCTCGGGCCTCCTTCAGGCCCCGATCATGGATTTAGGGTAACCTGCCCTCTGTATGCGGTTCACACTTAGTAGTTATATCCCAACATTAGGCCCTAGATTGACTTGAACTGTTCATGTTAATCTTCAACATCTTCAGAAACTCTGATCTCCTTCATATTTCAAACCGCCATATGCTTGAACCGCCATGACGCTATCCTCCGATTCTCGCCGCGATGTATGCTTGACGCTATCTTTAATAAAGAAATCCAAACAAAGATTCCTTCATTGAATACTATCCCGAAATCGAGGCGACTGGCCGCTCCGTCTGCCGCTGACTCCTCGATTCTCGCGCCGTTAATCGCCCTGCTCTTATAAATAAACCGCAGGCTCTTTTCTTCTTCTTCCGCACTTCTTCTTCCTCGAACGCCCCGCCTTGAAGCTCCGCCGCCGCCACGACTTCGCGTCTGCCGCCAGGCCGTGATCAACCTGGACCACGAAGTTTTAGCGCCTCGCCGGCGCATCGTAAGGCCCTTCGAGCCCTAGATCCACATCCGAAGGTCCCTGCTCTTTGTAGTTCATGGGTGTTCATCGAGTGTCCTCATACCTGCCCCGCCATGGCCGTATGATTCGGCCGTAGTACACATCCTCGGCGACCGCCTCCCGCCATCATCTTTCATTTTGTTCAGATCTTCTTGTTTAGGACGCACGAACCTTCCTCGCCTCTATGAGGCTTGCATAGGTCGCAAAAATTTTCTCACCGAACCTTCGTAGATCTAAATTACTTCCATTCGCATGTGAAATCTGTTTCGCTCACACTTAGTAGATTTTTCAGTTCTGTCTCTTTTGGCGGTTTGACTTTTGATAGCTAATCCACTCCATTAGTCTCGCTAAACCGAATTGAAGTTAGCTGTCAATTGCCGTTTAACATGTATATAATGTGCTCGAACCTTTTAACGGTGAACCGCTTTTCCTTTCTTTCGCAGTTTAGTCTTCCGGAATGGCCTCATTCTCAGCTTGTTGGGTCCGTCCAAGATCATCAAACGCAACTCAACGGATACGCTACCACCGGGCGCTATTTCAAAAATGTCCTTCATCATGGTTCCGGATGCCAATTCTCCCGAGCCGCAAGAAGGAGAAGTAAATTGTGTTTATGCAGCACTTAGACCGGGATTCTGCCTACCGTTCAAAATTCTTCCGGACGCCCTTGCAAGTTTTCAACTCCATCCGCAGGATATTGGCCCAACTCGTCAAACATATGCAATTTTCAAGTTTTCGTGAAGTCTATCCGCAAGAAGAACCATCTGTGGAGCTGTTCCGGATTTTTTCCACTTGAACCGGCTCAGACAGAATTTTCTCGATGGTCCCAACACGTAGCCGGGCGGCGCTTCAATCCGTAAGAGGAAGGAAGTGGACTTTCCTCACGCCAAACACCACAGCCATCCAAAAGATTGGAACCAAACTGGTTCTACCGCTGAACACTGCTCCCCGCTAACGAGAACTTTTGCCGGGTTACCGCCCTCACCGCTCAAGAACCATCATCCGCTGTTTTACGCTTAACCGCCGCAGAACGGAAGAACTTCGCTTCAAATTATCAAGTCCGGCTCTAATGGCCAATGGCTTAACTGTGGACCTCGGCGGTGTTGGGTTTTTGGGCGTTTGCCACCAAGCCGCCGCCCGGATTGATGCACGAATATACCGGCAGCCTCAAAGACCTCAAAGACGCCACGAAGTTACCAATAACTGAACTTGAGGTCACAGAGATAGAGGATGCTTGATGAACCGATCCGCTCGTTTCTAACCGGTTGGCTCCATTTCGTTGCTAACAAACCGCTGTAAGGCTCTCGCCACCGCTGGCTTTAATACCTTGTTGATATTCATTAACTTGTTACCTCGCAGCTAACAGCTCCTTCTGAAGCGGACTAAACCGCCCGGCCCGGTAAAGTCCAAGGCTACCAAAAGGCCGCAAGAAGAAAACCGCCAGTCTTCCGATCCGCCAAGACGAAGATTCAAGTCGAGGTAAAGCTTGATACCTCGAGGAGTCAGCCAGAACCGCTCTTCTTTATGTTTCTTCTGCTTGTAACTTGTTCCTTTATTGACAATTAAACTCACAGATGATGTCAAGCTACCATGCCGACCATGTTGAGGTAATCCTACTTTCTTCCGGACACCTCATGTCAAGTTAAAAGAATTCGCCACAGTCCTGAAAGTGAAAAATCTCATTCCTATGCTCATATGAATCCAAACCTTCTTTGAAGACAAAGAGATCAAGAGCGCTGCACACCCGCACAAATGCCAACAGATTACCTCGTCCGGGTTACCGACACTAACCCTAAGGCCCGTAGGTGACTTGTTCTCCGAAAACGTTATCCCTTAAAGGGTTTCTTCCGATGTCCTCTCAATCCGGCCCCACCAATTATCAGGCTTTTCCAACTCCTCCGGGCGGTTCATCAACCACAACGCCTCCGCTTAAAGTTGCAAAGTATCATATTTCTGTCCCGCCAATTCGTTTTTGTTTATGCTTGGTCGATTTATCTTACTCTAATTCTGAACATCGCAGCACCAAGGCTCGCTGAGAGTAAAAGAAACTCTTGAGCCTCATCGCAGATGTTGATCCGGAGAAGACCCCAGCAGCAGGGCGAAAACTCAAGTCGCCAAGAATAGCTCGCGAGTTGTACCGAGACGACATTGCTGATCCGCGAGACTGAACCGAGGCCCAAGTGGAAACTCGTGATCCTGCTCCACCGAAACCGCCACAGAGCTGGTCGAATCGTTGAACCGCCGAGCCAGAGCATGAAGGCACTAAGCCCAAAGAAGACCGCTAACCGCCAGCCCGCAAAAATGATGATGTTATTGTAACGCACCGCTACACCACCTTAGCCAACCGTCGCTTAGCAAAACACAGCGCCAAGGAAGAGTCTCGCCACTATGAGTAAAGATAAGGGGAAACTGATCTATCAGCTTATGACAACTTCTGCCCAAGAACTTCACCCGGTTTCAACCGCCTCACAAGCCGTGACTTTGAAGCTGGTCCGTAAACCGATGAAAGACCGCTATGAGGTAAAGGAGTTACGCCTTTCTTGTATTTTTCTGCATAGTAGTTCTCAAGGGTCGGTTCAACTTAGCATAGTCAAACCGGACTTAATTTTGCATAGAAACCATAAGCCTTAAACTCGCAGATCAGAGTTCTAAGGGTCGGTTCAACTACATAGTTAAACCGACTTAATTTCAGACTTCATATCAAACTGAGATCAACTAGCCATTAGCCCCCAAGTGCCAAGTTGAATATTTGTATTGAGCTTGGGACTTTATAATGAAACAACTAACATGCTCCTTTGTTATCGTAATGAATATAATAGCAAACCGGTAACTCAAAGACCTTCGGCCAATCTGAAACTCAACAAGGTAGAACCACCAAGGCCAAGGATGAATTGAAAACTGCCTTGGCCACTATGGAATACTGAAGGAGTGGTATAAACCGAAGGGCCAATTGGGACACCGAGAAGGCCGGTTTGATAAAACGCGGAAGATGCTGAATCAGCTCTTAAACCGTGATCAAGAGCTTACAGATCAAGCGCCAAGTTCATGCATGACCTCCGCCATCTTTGGTAAGAAAATTTTGCATCGATTACCTGTTTTGATTCTCCCGCCGTTTAACCGGCTATCTCGAACCGTGCAGTAAGTTATTGCTCATCTGGCCTGGCGCGAAAAAGCTCAAGGCCGCTACACCGATTGAGCAGCTGATACCGCGCCACGAAGTATATGTGCCACATCACGACAACACAGCCCGCCCTGATCAAAGACACCGGACCGATCGTCCATGGTTCCGGGCAGCTTGAAGAGTTGAAACGATCCATGTCCGGCCGGCACTCATCGGTTTCGAACTCGCCAAGGCGTGATAGCAGATCTTGATCCGCCGACATAGCTAAGGGTTTCTCAGCCAAGAGAACGTGAAGTTTTGATAATGACGCTCAAACGAATAACAAAGGAGATGCGTCACCGCGAAAGTCAACTGGCAAAGGTTAACCGGGCGGTTCACCGCTTTATGACGCAAACAAGCGGTGGAGTTTGTCATCCCCGGTGCAGAGTTTTGTTCTCCACACTGCCCTCGACGCTGATCCGCTGAGCTTATAAGTGAAGAGGCTGCTTCGTGCCTTAACCCGGATTGACTGTCTACCAATGACTTCCGGCTTTGGGTGATGAAGAGGAAGAAGTTGAACCACGCCAGCGCCTCTACCTCACGCCAACCCAACGAGAAGTTGAATCCGCTGCCGTGACGCCCAAACTGCTAGTCATAACGCCATGCGAAACATCGGCCCTGGAAGGCTTTGTAATAGGATAGTTAGCACTTTGTTTTGAACAATGCCTTTATGACCTCGGGCCCAGATCTCTTGCATGGTGGTACCGACACTTGATTGATGAACCGCCAACTTAGTTCGCCAATCACAAATTTTTAAACCGCCAGGCGGTTTGTGTCGCCACCGGCTTTTGACGCTTATATATTTATATAAGAAAATATGGAGGTATATGACCAAATTTTATGATACAAAAATACCGCCAGCGGGCATGCGCTTGGCCTAGCCAATCTTGGGCGGAGGTTGTATAAACCATTACCGCAAAGGAGAAACAACTCTAAGTTAGAATGCGGTTTACCGTGGTAAACCGTGGTCGGGCATGACAAGCCCCCGTTACTCCATAATGGGATGTGTTTAAAAAATCAAACCGAACAAAATCGCCGGATTAAAAATGGACCAATTTCGTTAATCGACAACTTGAACTGCTTAAAAGGTTTCGGTTTAAGAAGGCAAACAAAATCAAATAACCGTATGAAACCACATGGAAGCAAAGGCAATGATAAAACCGCTTGCAAGAAGAGCTTTACCAGCCTCGATCGATGTTACCATGGTCGACAGACCAAGCTCCCATAAGGTGTAGCGATGGTTCAAGTCAGCCAGCCCCCAACTCAAATCGTGGCATTATGCCGATCAAGTGGCATGGCAATGGTTCGGGTTCAACCCCTGTGATTCTATGGCCTTAGGTCACCAAGAGGCGGATCGTTCAGACGTGACCATGTCCCTGTGATCCGTGCTTTTTACCATCAAAGGTGTTGCATTGGTTCGACACCCACCAAGCCCTCAAGTGACAAAAAACTTCAAAAGCAAGACCAAGGGTTAAACCGAGGCTGCTTTTGTGACAACATCTCCATGTACCCAAACCGACTTTTACGTAACGGATACCCCGCTTTAGCCGAGGATCCGTTTATTGCTTTTATTCAATATATACATTGTCTTAATATGTACATAAGTGGAGCCGATGGCTCTGTATAATAAGGTCAAGATGAGCTATGTTCCACGGCCTGTTGGTCTCTCTTCCGACGGCATGAGTCTTTTTCGCCTCGAACATCAATCGATAGTATGACCTGCAGTAGATTCTTGACCACAAAGGGCCCTTCCCAAGGGGGATAGCTTGTGCATATCCGTTCGTCTTGAATGAGCCAAGCACCAAGTCTCCTTCCCGAAGGTTCTTGTTCTAACTCACGATCGCGGATACCGACGTAAGATCCTGCCTAAATCGCCAACGAAAGCAGCCGCCATATCTCGCTTCTTCATCCAGATGATCCAAAGCGCCTCATGCTGCCTCGCTATCGGCCTCAACATAGCCTACACGCTGGGCTAGTCATGACGGATATCGCAGGAAGGACCACCTCCGCCCATAGACCATAAAGAACGGTGTGTATCCAAAGGATCGTTAGGGGTAGTATTGATACCCATATCACGTATGGTAGCTCTTCACCCAACAACCCAAGGCCCTTCTAAAGGACCATAAGCCGGGTTTAATACTCGCAAGATCTCCCGATTAGCCTGCTCCGCTTGACCATTGACTCGGGTGGGCCATCAAGAAACGCTGTCGGATGTGCTCGCTCACAAAACTCCTTCATGGTCCCTTGGACAAAGTGCCATTGTCCGTGATGATACTGTGGAAACCCAAACCGAAAATCACCTTTTGATGAACTGAACTGGCCGTGATCACACTTGCAATGTGCTCGTCTACCCACTTTGTAAATTTGTCGACCGCCACCAACAGTGGGTCTTTCTTGTCCTTGGACCTTTGAAAGGTCCAACCATATCCATTCCTAAGTCGCAAACGGCCAAGTAATTGAATCATCCTCAATTTTGGCCGTACATGAGCACGTCCGAAAACTTTTGGCAACCATCACATCGTCGACAGATCTTCAGACAAGATGGGCAATAACCAATAGAAACCGTATGAACGCTGGCCACCAAGGACTTTGAACCTGGCGGTGACCACAGTCCCCTTCATGGATCTCACGCAATATCTCCACGGCCTTCCTCGGGAACACAACGCTGAACGCCTCGACACGCCGCAACGATGCAACTCGCCCTTATATATGGTCATAGACTTAGACCGCCAACTATCTGCCGGGCCAACGCCTCATCTTCTCGTAACTCGCCTCGTTCATGTATGCCAAATAAGGGAGCGCCCAACTGAATGACATGCAAGGTTGCCACCAACCGAGCCTCCGGATCAGGAATAGCCAAATCAACTTCATCAGAAGTTTAACCGACGGATTGTGCAGACATCAAGGAAGACATTACGGACCGGTTTACGTTGAGAGCCTAGCCGCTTAGAGCATCCGCCGCTTCGCTTCTTCCGACGATCCACATGGTCCACCCGATATCCTTTAAAGTGTCCTGCAACAATATCCACCTCCCCGACGGCACGCAGCCATGAGTGGATCTTTGAATCCCATGTACCGAGCACTTGCCGGGCCACCAAGTCCGAAGTCACCAAAGCACTTAACCCGCTTAGATTCATCTCTTAGCCATCCGGAGACCATGGAGCAAAGCCTCATACTCAGCTGCATTGTTAGTGGGAACATTGCTTAAGAACGAATGAACTTGTCACCGTGGGAAGTTAATACGACCAGCCCCGAGCCCTCCAATTGCCCGGACCCATCAAAGTGGATGGTCCAATAGGTATGATCCGCTTTTTTCAGCGCTTGCAACTCTGTCCAATCGTTAATGAAATCCACAAGTGCTCGAGACTTTACCGTCATTCGAGGCACATACCTTAAACCGTATGCCCAAGTTCTATAGCCCACTTAGCAATCCGCCACGCCTTCCGGTTCTGTATGATATCGCCCAAAGGAGCGGAACTGACCACCGTGATGGGGTGCCCTGAAAATATTGCTTCAGCTTCCGCTTGCCATAAAAACTCCATATACCAGCTTCTCGCCAATGCGGATATCTTTGCTTAGACTCAATGAGGACCTCATCGATGTAATAAACCGCCGCTGAACCGGATACTCCTTCCCCGCCTTCCTCTTACCACAATGGCTACGCTGACCGCCCCGGCATTAGCAAAGAAATATAATGAGCTGCCTTGTCAATGGGAGCGGCGAACAGCGGTTGGCTAATCGCCGCTAAGTCCTCCAATGCTTCATCGTCGAACTCCGCATTAAACCGATCCGCCTTTCTTCAAAGATCCGTACAAAGGAATGGTTTTCTCCCAGGGCGGCCGATAAACCGCTTAGCAGCAATCCGACCCGCCAATCGCTGGACATCATTGATGCACTTTGGCTTAGCCAGGAGGTGATAGCTGTAATTTTATCCGGATTAGCTTCAATCCCTCTCTGGACACAAGAAACCCAATAACTTGCTCGCCGGAATCCAAAACACATTTAGCCGGTTGAGCATCATCTTGTACACCCGCAAGTTGTCAAAAGTTTTTAGATCCTCAATCAACGCTTCCTTCCTCCTTGACTTAACCACAATATCATCCACATAAGCATGCACATTACGCCGATCTGTTCATGCAAGCAATTCAGACGTTAACGCTGATAAGTTGCTTGGGCGCCTTGAGCCCAAAAGGCATAGATACAGCGTATGGCTCCAAAGGTGATAAACGCCGCTCTCCTGGTCCTTAACCGCCATCTTAATCTGATGATATCCGAATATGCATCAAAAGCTCAACGCCACAACCCGCCGAAGGCCAATAATCTGATCAATGCGGGAGGGCGAAGGATCCGCGGACGCCTTGTTAAGATCTCAGGTAATCCACACACATGCGCCAAGTGCCATTCTTCTTAAGGACCAACACCGGATTAGCAAGCCACTCGATGGAAAACTTCAACGATAAACCCCGCCGCTAAGAGCCCGGCAACCTCCTCTCCAATGGCCTTGCGCTTTTCCTCGTTAAACCGCAAGAAACCGCTACGGTCTGTACTTGGGATCAATAGAGGTGTTTCACGAAGTTCCTCGTACACCTGGCATGTCGGTTTCATGCGAAAATGTCCCGATTCTCATGGATGAACTCGGCGAGCGCCTTATTTAGGATCCAAGTTAGCACCGATGGTGAACTGCTTGGACAAATCGCCGCACAAAATCAACAAGTTTAGTCTCACCGACTTAAACTTCAAATCCGGATCGTGCTCTGTAGTTGGCTTCTTCAACGGGTCATTCGCCGGATCAACATTGTCTTTATAGTACTTTAACTCTTCGTGGCACAAACCGACTCGTGATAAGCCGCATCACCTTCCTCGATTCCAACGCAATCCGCGGCCCTGGAACCGCTATCGCCCTTTGTGACCCGGTTTCAGCTGAATAAACATAACAAGGCCGCGCTATAAACTTAGATAAGCCGCCGCCCAAACAGGGCGTGGTAAGGGCTTTTGATTTTCACCACCTCAAACGCCAACGCTTCCGATCCGAGTCATGTTCATCTCCAAAGGCTACCTGAGAGCTATCTTACCGACCGGTATGTGACTTGCTGTGCACCACCGTGAAACACTGCATCGACACCGAGATGCTTATCCGCCAACCCCATACGCCGGAAGGTCTCGAGAGTACGTGATGTTGATGCTGTCCTCCATCCATGAGCACTTTGGTAAACTTGTATCCTCCCACCCGAGGTGCCACCACTAGGCTAGCTGACCCGGATTGTAAACCCGGGAGGATGATCCTCTCGCTTCCATACAATAGGCTGCTCGACCAGCGCAGTAATGCGGTGCGGCCGGTTCAACAACACCGACCGCCCGCTTCAAGTTTGCGTCTCGCTTGTCCAAGCTGGTGGTAAAGACATGGTATTGTCCACTGCTCAACCGCTGGATTACTTTGGTAACCCGATCGCTGCTGTTGTTGATTGTAACCCCTTGGTTCGATTGTTCCGATTGTTCCGATTGCCTTGCCCGCCCGGATTACCACCGAACCCTCGGGCCGGAATTTCTCCATCAGTTCCGGCGGACCTGAACCACCGCCGGCCCTTGATCATACCGAAAGCATTAGAATTTTTGAACTCCCTGATAATATAACAATCCTTCCAGAGGTGGTTCGCTGTGCCTTCCGCCCCATGCTTCGACAAGGTTGATTCAATAGGTAATTCAAACGATCCGGATTGTGACCTTGTGCACGCCTCCGTTTGATTGTTTACCTTTGCGCCGCTGACCTTGTCCTCGCTACAGTGTTGGCTACGGCCCATGTTACCGTTAGCTTTACGCTTGTCCCCATTGCTCGCCGAATGATGCTGCTGGCCTCTCGAGTTGCTATTCTGCTTTCCTTCCCTACTTCGCCATCCTCGCACTGGGATCCTTGGTACTATCGTAATCAGCATATTTTACCAAAACGCCCATGAGCGCTCCATGTCATTGCAAAAACGCTTCATGCGACTCCAGCTTCAACTTCAACGGTTCAACCAGTTGGCTTCTAGGGTTAAGATAGGAATCAGGTTGATCCGTCCGATGAATGTAAACCTCCAAACGCGGGCGCACCCAATGTGTTGTAGATTCTCCTCCGCTCGACACAAGCCGCCAAATCCACCACGCATATGGGCTGTTTACGTGTGTCTTTGAAATTTTGAATGAACCGGTCCGTGAATCGGGTCCACGAACTAACTGAGTTGGGTGGCAAATTTTTCAACCAAGTACGGGCCGCATTCTTCCAACATCATGGTGAAATACTTCGACACGCAGCTTCGCCCACATCCAAAGATCTCCATGGCCATCTCATAGCTTTCATCCACGCTTCGAGCCAAATCGGCGGTATAATTGGGCACCTTGCGTGGCCTTTGAAGTCCTTGGGCAACGACATTGCATAAAGCGGGACGAGGCAAGGCACCCCCAATGAGCCGACGTGACCCCGGTTCAAGATGGTTTGACGAACCGCCGAGCGCTGATGGTCCTCATGTTGTGCCGTTAACTCGCCTCCCCACGTGCTCCCGCCCGTCCACCACCACTTGAGCGCCTTCGCCACCGCCGGTTGTTGCCACGAGGCGGACCGCGGCTGCGTTGCTTGATACGGCCGTTCATCTACTACCGGCTATAACTCCGCTTGGGCGGGTGGAGGATCCGATCCCGATCAGTATGAATACGCTCTCGCCGAGCCAGGACGCCCTAAGGAGCCTTGACCCGCGTGTTTACCGCCTGGTGGTGAATCGCCCGATCGAATTTTCCAATCGTGCCGCAGCAGCAACAAGGTTATCCATTGGGTTGAGTAGTGACCGGAGGTGTTCGTGACAACCGGGCGCGCCGTATGATGGCGAGGCAGATCTATCACACGGGCTGAACCGCGCCGCCGTCTCTGTGCTTCCGCCGGTTTACCACCGCGGCGGATTACCGTCCCCTCGCCGGGTATTGAAGAGCTTCTTCCTCGAAAACCAAAGGCAAACGGATCAGATTTCCTTTTCATGACTTCATGTGATGCACTCGATCCAAAGATGAGCCTATAAGCTCAGGCATCCAAAGCGCCCGCCGCCATCCTCACGCCCGCTGCCGCCAGATCCGCTTAGCTTTAGCGATCTGTTCTTCACTTGCAATCTGCATTGTGCAGGTCCTGATCCGCCGGATTAACCTCCGCCATGAGCGCAGCCAATGCGCCGAATAGTCTCGAGAAACTTGAGCCGGTGGGCGATTGTGGCCTCCTTCCCGGCTGCCATCATCACCGCTTGAACCGACGACTATGGGAGCCATGGCAAGAGTGAAGGCCGCCAGTACCGCCATGAAGATTCCAACCCGTTGGGTAGATCAAAGGTCCGAATATTTTCCGCCGGAACAGCCCCGATCCGCCATCCGGCACCGGCATGAGACTCTCGCTTCCGGCCGACGATCACGAGTAGACAACGGTTTTCACGCGATGTTAATCCGCCTCATAGTCTCCGTGTGACGACTCCCACGAAGCACGCTGATACCGGTTTAGCTGCAGCAGGACTCTTCGCCTCACGAGCTGCTCTCTCGACGAGGTCGGTGCATGTCCGCCCAGCCCTGGCTCGCCGATCTTGCCGATGAACACGGTATGCCACCAAAGGGGACCCGTACCAGACTCAATCGAGCCGCCTCGGGCCCCAGTCCGCATCGCCGATGTAGAGTTTGTCGACGACTCTTAGTCATCCGCCCACAAAGATAGCCTTCGAAGTCTTTTCGAACTTGCCTCTAACATCATCAAACCATCGCGGCGAGATAGCCCCACGGTGGCGCCAACCGCCGTGGAATTGTCACGCAGATGTCCTCGTGAAAGGACTTAGTCGCAGGGCCATCGTGACGGGTTAACTTAGGGTTAAAGCGACACAAAGACACGGAGTTATACTAGTTCGCCCTTCGATGAAGGAAAAGCCTAGCCGTGATGGGATTGATGTGATTTCGGCGACTAGGGAGCAATAGCTTCGCTTAAGCCTCAATTGTCTGTCCTAAACCGCCGTCGCCCTTATATACACGGGTTGACGCCGGCCGGTTTCAGAGTCCCGACCGGCCTACAAGTGTCCGCTCGGTCTTCTCTTATCTTACATCACAAGTTACAAGACTAAGGCGGTTTACATAAACGGACCCCACTCGCTCGCCTGGGCCTTCAGGCCCGATCATGGATTTAGGTAACCTGCCCTCCAGGGCGGTTCACTTAGTAGTTATATCCCCAACACTCCCATATCATCAATATTAATCAAGGAGTAGGGTATACTTCCATCAAGAGGGCCCAACCTGGTAAAACATCGTGTCCTTGTCTCCTGTTACCATCCGCTTAGACGCATGCTTTGGGACCCCTACCGAGATCCGCCGTTTTGACACCGACATTGGTGATTTCATTGAGAGTTCCTTCCGTCTCGCTGTCGAAGGATGCCTCATCCCGCCTTTTAAAGACGATACTATCGCCAAAGGAGCCTTGGCCAATGGCCGAATCTTCGTTAGGTGGTTTTCTTATGACCGCCAGCTCGCCGCTGCTACCGACGATGACTTCTCGGTCATCGAAACCAATCTTCACATCTCGAACTTGCCGAACAGTTAGATCCGATCGAGCTCTCCTCCGTAAACGAAGCTCTGGATCGATCGTCACCGCCGAGTTGCCACACTACGACTCGATCGGGCCTAAAACCGATCTCGAGAGATCAACTTCCCAAGCTACCCATCATGTTGCTGTGATAGAGGAGCAATGTATTCTTCTTCTATCTTAAGGACTAGCTACGTCCGGATTCCCGATCCCTCCATGCCGGATTCCCGCAGAGGGACGGATGTCGATCAAGCCCTGAACTTAAAGTCGGCGGCGGTTGGATTCATTGATAGCATTCAAAATCCAAACTTCCAAGTTCGAAACTTCGCCCCGAGTCTTAAATTGACGGGTTCCATCTAGTTCCACCCGCCCACCCAAACATTAGCGATCTATCCCGAATTCGCAAGAGCCCGCTGAAAAAGACATCATTATCGGGCCGATTCTCCTTATGGATAGGATAAAGGACTGCCGAGAGGAGGACGAATCTCACTTTTCTCGCAATAATTGCACGGACAAGGGAATCCTAAACGCCATAAGTCGTCGTGAAATTACACACTTTGTCGACTTGGTGACCATAGTACAAAAGTACAGCGATGGAGAGTGCTTGAAAACCGAAGTAAATTTTGGGATAATCCGCCCCGAATACAGCCCTAGTCCGAATAAAAGGGTGCATCATCACCAAGCACCTGGTTAAACATCAAAAACAAAACCCCTAAAGGGCACGGAACCGATCGAGGGTTGGCTAAGCGGACCCCGCAAAATTCATAAGCACGTAGGGCGCCACTCCAACTCATAGCCTTCGAGCATGTTGGATACTACGGCAGGCCAAAGTGGCGAAGAGCTTTAGCCTCGTAAACCTAGCCCAAGAACACCAAGACGGTATTAATAGCCTTCGAGACTTTCAGATCAAATAACATGCGGAAACGAACACCGCAACCTGTCAAGTCTACCAAGCAACAATAAATCCATGGAGTGACACTATTACCTTTAATGCCGGATTTAACCCAAATTCCAAACAGCCCGAGCACCAGCCGCATTGGTCCTCAAATTAATAGTGGATTTGCCGCTTACTAAGGTACTCACGGATGGCGGCAAAGGACTAAACCTCATCTACGAGGAAACCCTCCAAAATGGAAATAGTCTGGAACCGCATTGAGTGAAGCAGACAACCTTTAGAGGAATAACTTAGCCGGAAGCATGCTGCACAGAAAAATCACACCGACGAGTGTTCGCTCGCCGGACAATTACAGTCCGAGGAGGTCACATTCAAGTGGCCCCTGCTCAAGCGGATATCACGCTTTATTAGGGCGAGAGGCATTCACAATTTGTCAAGCTATACCCCATTATGGGTACATGAAGCTTAAAATGCCCGACCTAACGGAATCATCACTCGCTAGTGATCCGAACATAGCACTCACCAAAACAAGACAGCCGTGACTAGCCCTCGGCACTATCCAAGCCCTAGCGCCGAGGAACTCATCGATGCGCTTCCACGGTGAACATGGACGATGTGGATACTTGATAAAAGATCCAAGTCCACCTCCTTTAAACAAGCGGATGAAATAGTCAAATTCCAAGTCCACCTAACGGACTCGCAAAGACGGGCTCCATTGGGGCATAATTAAACCCCGATGTAGACGCTCAGACTACGAGAATTTCACGAGAAAACTAGGACATTTTTGCTCGCACCCTTCGTGACATGCCAGAATCCTAATGCCGCTGGCCGAAAGCACACCCTAAATACCCTAAAGGATTCAAGCACAAATGTCTTTCTTTCCAACCCAAGAGACAAAGCCATGGGAGAGGAGCTAGCCAACTTCCGAAGCCGGATTCATCGTAGATATAAAACATCCGGATCGCTAGAAAATCTGGTGATGGTACCAAAGAAGGATAAACCCCGGCGCCTATGTGTTGATTTCAAAGACCTTAATAAGGCTTGCCCAAAGGATCCCTTCCTCCTCGATTGATCAAATTATCGACGCCACGACTGTGACACGACTCATTGTGCTTCTCGACGCTGCATCTCGCTACCACCAAATCAAGATGGCGGAGCTGCACAAGCCGCAACAAAGATTCATCACTCCATACGCCCATTCTCGCTTCAACACAATGCCCTTTGGGCTCAAAAACGCCGCCAAGAACATATCAGCGCATGATTCATATGTCCGCAAACTAGATCGGCAAAACAGTGGAAGCATATGTAGATGACGTGTCACAAATCCAAGCATGTCGAAACTCTAGTAGATGACTTGAGGCTCACATTCTACAATCGGTAAAATATGACATTAAGCTCAATCCGAAAAATGCGCCTTCGCTGCTCCAACCGAAAGCTCGGGCTTCATTGTGTCCTAGAGGAATTGAAGCAAACCCAGCCAAGATCCAGCTCGCCACAATTGGATATTCCAAAGACCTCAAACAAATACAAAATTGATCGATGCGTGAGCGGCTCTAAGCCGCTTATTTCGTGGGAGAAAAGGCTACACGCTTATTCCTCCCACAAGACCAACACTTCGAGGGACGGATGCCGCCGCCGGACTCAAGAAATAAAAGCCATATTGGCAACAACCGTTCCGGCCGCCGCCAACATATGTAACCAATGCTATTATATATCGCCGCGAACACATCGTTGTCGCCGGTGCTCGTCAACGAGAAACGGACCGACACACAGTTCTCTTCAAAACTGGTTTATGTGTCCACCGCCCTAATTCCATGCAAGTTCACCCACATTATCGAAGATAGCATACGCGGTGTTCATGGCATCCCGAAGGCGACACTACTTTCAAGAGTGTTCGATAACGGTAGCTCCGAATACCTCTTAACGACATTATAAAGAACTGACGCGACGGGCCGGATTCCAATGGGCCATAGAGCTCCCCTTCCATTCGACATAACCTATAAGCCATGCATTTAGCTATTAAGTCGCAGGTTTTGGCCACTTCGTGGCCGAATGGACCGTCAAGCCTAACTCCCTTAAAGAGTACGGGCGATCAATTGATCATGCACTTTGACGGCCCAAAATGTTGGCCGGTCGGGCTTTGCCGTCTCGACGTCCCCAACCGGGACATACCCAATACATCCTTCGATAATGTATAATGACTCCAAACAACGCAGCCGAATGCAGGCCCTTCGCGACGCTCCGGATGGCAGTCCTATGGGCATTAAACGCTTAGAGGTGCGGATTCAACCTCGCGATATCTCAAATAAACGGAGACTTTGATGCCAAAGATCTAAATGGCAGCATACCGAATGCGGTCCTAAAATGTCAAGACGGTTCAAGGGTCAATTTCATCACAGCCCGGATAACCAAGCGGCGGACGACAGCACGATCGGCGCGAAACGCGATGCCGCCCCGCCTAACATCTTCCTCGAACGGTGCTCAAGCCATCCGTGATTAGGAAGGGAGTCCAAAATAACAATCCGGGAATTGGGGACACGGGTGATGTTGGCTCCGGACGGCGAGGGCTGGGCACCCCCACGTCCACGTACAGCCACCGCTCGCGGAACCCAGGCGCGGGCGGAGGAAGGGTGAACAATCCCCGAAGCCGCTATTTCAGATGCAGCAATGAAGCTCACACATCCCAAACATTGGGTGGGGTCAACAAGGCGCAGAGAGAAGAAGTGGCGCAGCAAGGCAACTGAGGGAAGGATGCCCATCATCACCTCGCAAACAAAGGCAAAGACCGCAAGAAGAGTGATGGATTTCGGACCCAAGTGCATCATATGGATCTGATAGTGGGAGAGCACAACATTGAAGAAATCGAAGAAGGGGGGAACCAGCCCCGCCCACAGGGCGTCGGCAAAATACTGGACCTTAGTGATTATCCTGTCGATGACGAAGTGGGACGCGGGCCAGGCCGTCGTCCGCCCGCATTCGTTGAAGATGGTGGCCAAAGCCGAGCTGACCTTGCTCAGGCCCTCTCGATTGAGTATGATTGACCGATCGACGGCGGGGGCCGCCGACGACGGCGAGCGAGGCGGAGGCATGGGTTTCTTCCCTCTTCCCTTCTTCGTCGGAGCCATGGCAACGGAAGGGGGGAAGGAAGGTTCGAGATTGGATTGGGAGCAGAAGCTGGAGTTCGAGAGGAGGAAGAGTGGGGGACGGTCGAGCAGCAAAAAGGGGAGCGGCTGTGTGCGGCTACGAGTCCGCCTAGCACGGCACAAAATAAGGAGGCGTGGGGAACAAAGGCCGCCACGCCCAATCAACCGCCACGCTGGCGCCTAAGGCCGCAGGCTGTTAGGGCCCGTGGCGCCAGACTTTCCCTTCGCCTCTGCTCAGCCAAGTCCAGGCGCGCCTTGGGCCCGGGGCTCTGTCGGCGTGCAGGGAACGGGGTCCCAGACTTGCTCGCTGCGGCGTCGGCGGCGTGGCTCAAGGGGGCCCATCACGGCCCATCTTCATCAACACAAGCTCAAGACCCTCGCGAGGGGCCAAGCCTCGCGGGGTGGACGACAGGGAGCCTCCTCAGGCTGGTTCGCGAGGAGGCGGAGATATCAAGGCGGAGCACCTCACGAGGTGCCCATGACGCAAGCCATGACGACCAAGGGCGCCAGGCGGGCGCCAGCCCGAGCAGTGTCCTCCTTTCCTCTTTTGTGCAAAGGGAGCAAGCGCAGGGGAGAGCATCAAGCAAAGGCGTCCATTCGGTGCAACAAGACCAAGACCAGTCCAACGGCAGGAAGGAAGTCATTGTGGAGCCCAAGCCGGCGTCACCACCAGAGCCTTTGACAGGCGAGGACCAACTTTAGTCAGGATAAGTGTACCAGATGTTCCCCTTCAAAATGGCCAATTGTTGGCTCCCTTCCCGCTCAATATTTGGGAAGAGGCCCATGGCCTTTGCCTATAAATAGGACTAGCCACCCACAGGTTAGAGGGATCTGAGGTCTGGAATGAGTAGCTAGAGGCAAGCTGGAATCAGAGAGAGAGAGAGAGAGCGACTGAACTCCCCCTAGCAGTTCATCGACCCGACCAAGAGCAGACCCTCGCGAGGCTGTTCTCCCTTGTATTGTTCATCACCATCAGCCCAAGAGGCAATCCGCCACACCACAAACTAGAGTAGGGTATTACACCACAATGGTGGCCCGAACTAGTATAAACCTTGTGTCTCTTGTGTTGTTCCTTTCGTAGTTTAGATCCTAGCGAGGCGGCGGGGTGCAGGTAGGTAGAGGGCGAGATTCCGCGCGCACCCCAGTGTTCGAACCTCAAGGGTCTGCCGGAACCCGAAATCCTACACGGGCACTCGGGGGTGGGAGGTGCAGGTGCCCGGGGTGGTCTGGGGGAAACAACCCGGGGGTGCGTGTGCCCGGGAGTGTCGAATTTGGGCGATTTTTTTGGGAGATGGCTAAATTCCATGGATTTCATGGAGGGAAGGGTGGGGATCGATGGGTAGGGTCTAGATCCACTTGCCAAACAACAAATCCATGAACCAAAACAACCAAATCTCACACGATCCAGCAAATTTCAAGAAATTTTTTTGGGGCTATTTTTGTGGGGATTTTTGAATTAGGACGAAAAACAACAAAATCAAGCTAGCAAATGGGGGGATGGGACTCCAATATGTGAATCACCCTTGCTCATGATACCAAGATGTTGTAGGGTGAAACCCTAGATGGGATCTTTTCACACTTGGAGGGGGAAAGAGGAAGAACACACAAGAACACAAGGAGGAAATTACTCAAACAAACCCAAATAACACATCCACTAGAGTAGCATACAAGAGATCCACAAGCATACAAGCACAATTCAAGGAAAGTAGCACTAGGGTAAAGTTCTTCCCACTAAGAGATGAGGTCTTGATGTTGATCTTCTCCAAGAGGAGGCCTTGATAATCCGCAAGGATTCTTCCCAAGATGGGGGCTTGATCTCCAAGAGGAGGGGATACAAGGAGTAAAGCTCTCCAGTGTCTACCTTTGCTATCCCTCAAAAGACCTAGGAGATGAGTACCTAAAGGCTAAGGACGAAATATGAGGGAGAGAGGGGTACAAGGGTCAAAAGACCATAGTGCACGTAGGCACTCTCGGAGGTGTCAGGGCACCCCGGTAAAGGGGCCCGGGCACCCGAACCGGCCAAATTAGCGCGCTCAGGTGAGGCCGGGCACCCGGACCAGGCAGGAGGACGGCTGGAGGGGCCCGGGCACACGGGGTGTGGTGGCCCGGGCACCTGGGGAGGTGGCAGCAGCTCCCAGCGGGGGGCACCCGGGGCGCCTCCCAGTCTTCGGCCGAGCACCCGTGGCTCAAGGGGCCAGGCATCCGGGGTGTACAGAGGGCCTGCCCAGGGAGGTGGCCGGCGGCCCGGGTACTCGGGGAAAGGACGGCCGGGCACCCGGGGTGTCCAGGCACTTGGCCATTCTTTTTACCAGATCAAATGTTGCATATTTCAATAAGAGAATCATATCTTTGATCAAATTTCACTAGATCAAACTTTGACATATGATCAAATGTTGCATATGTCAAAATTCAAACTTTGACATATGATCAAACTTTGACGTATGATCAAATGTTGCATATGTCAAAATTCAAACTTTGACATATGATCAAATGTTGCATATGCCAATATTCAAAGTTTGACATATGATCAAACAATCATCTAGTGGAAAATATGTCAAAATTCATCTAATAACATTTATATATCTAAAATTCATCTAACATTTCTATAACTGAAAGTATAAAAACTAAAAAACATGCATCTAACATTTATATATCTAATTCATCTAACATTTATATAACTAAAAGTATAAAATTCCTTAAATTTTTTCTATATACATCTAATCATCTAGTGCAAAAAATGTCAAAATTCTTGCATCTATGTCAAAATGACTCTCAAATGTCAAAATTCTTGCATCTATAGATATTGGGTCAAAAACTTTTTTCTATACATCAAAATTGCATCTAATCATCTATACATATCTAATTATCTAGCGTGTGTGTGTGTGTATGTGTATATGTGTGTGTGTGCCTGTGTGGGCACTCGGGGAGGGGTCGGCGGCCGCCATGGCGCAGCACAGGGGGCGAGGGAGAGGGGGGCCGGGAGAGGGTAGCTCTGGGGGTGGTGCAGGCGAGGCGAGTCGTGGGCAGCGACAACGTCGGTGTCGCAGAGACGAGCTCGGGGCCTGATTTGGCGCGGGCAGCATTAGGCCGGGCTCGGGGAGGAGCGGGCGCGGGAGGCGTCGGGGATTGGCGCGTGGAGGCGCGGGCGGCCGGCGTCAGGGGCGGCGACGAGCTCTTGCATCGGGGAGGCGATGAGACGGTGACGACGCGGCGATGTGGAAGCAGAGGTCGAAGAAAGCAGAGAAGAAACTGAAAATTTTGAAGTGCTGCTTATATAGGAGGGACCTTTAGTCCCGGTTGGAGCCACCAACTGAGACTAAATGTCAGCTTTGGCCAGGCCAAGCGGCGGGAAGCGCAGGCCTTTAGTCCCGGTTGGTGGCTCCAACCACGACTAAAGACCCCCCCTTTAGTCGTGGTTGGAGCCACCAATCGGGACTAAAGGCATGTGCTTCTCGTGTGCGCAGTGCAGGAAGTTTAGTCCAACCTCGCCGAGCGAAGGGCAGTCGCACTGGTTTATAAAACCAGCCGTGGCTGCTCCTTCGAGCTCCTCTCCAAAGCAGACCTTCTAGGCCTACCTGCGCAGTGCTGCCCTATGGGCCTACTGGGCCTTGCGGTCCTGCATCCTGGTCCAACTACAGGTTGGGTTTCTAGTCGTATGCAGGCTGTTGTGGCCCGGTAGGCGGGCTTTTTATTTATTTATTTATTTTTCAATATTTTTGTTTTTTGCTTTATTTATTTTCTTTTATTTCTGAGTTATTTTTTTGCTTTATTTAGAGTTTCTTTGTGAATATTTTTGCTTTAGGTAAAAAAATTATAAACTTTCTCGTTAGTGTAGTAGTTTTCAAATTTGAATAGTTTAAATTTGAATTATTTGAAATTTGTGTGAATCACTAGTTCGTGAATAACTTTACTTTAAAAATAGATTTTCCAAAGGATTCTTTTTTATTTTGTTTAATATTAGTTTGTTTTATCATTATATTCAATTTGGTAATACTTAGGTTATTTAAAAAAATGAAATGCCTTTGTAACAGATGAGTTTTCATCCGAAACCATGATACTTCGAAAGAGATTGTCCATTTTGTACACGAAGTGGATCCAGTTTTTGCCGTAACCCTCTCGACTTTTTAGCACATGCTATGTGGGTGAAATGATGACGCCATGCCACGTTCAACCTTTGAGAGTTCATTTGTAGTCCTTTTCAATTTCAGGTTCATTTAGCTCAAAAAATCAGTAAATGCATGAAAAATAGCAGATGAAGTCAGAAAGGGTTGAAAATTGATGGTGTGGCTTTGAATGGTGTATACTAAATGCACAAAAGTCTGGAGTTGAAATAAGTTTAAAAAAATGAAATGCCTTTGTAATAGATGAGTTTTCGTCCGAAACCTTGATACTTCGAAAGAGATTGTCCATTAGTACACGAAGTGCATCCAGTTTTTGCCGTAACCCTCTCAACTTTTTAGCACATGCTATGTGGTGAAATGATGATACCATGCCAACTTTCAACCTTTTCAGAGTTCATTTGTAGTGCTTTTCAATTTCAGGGTCATTTAGCTCAAAAAATCAGTAAATGTATGAAAAATAGCAGATGAAGTCAGAAAGGGTTGAAAATTGATGACGTGGCTTTGAGTGGTGCATACTGAATGCATAAAAAGTCTAGAGTTGAAATACGTTTAAAAAAATGAAATGCCTTTGTAACAGATGAGTTTTCGTTCGAAACCCTGATACTTCGAAAGAGATTGTCCATTTTGTACACGAAGTGGATCTAGTTTTTGTCGTAACCCTCTCAACTTTTTAGCACATGCTATGTGGTTGAAATGATGATACCATGCCAACTTTCAACCTTTTCATAGTTCATTTATAGTGCTTTTCAATTTCAGGGTCGTTTAGCTCAAAAAATTTGTAAATGCATGAAAAATAGTAGAAGAAGTCAGAAAGGGTTGAAAATTGATGACGTTTGTCCGAAGAACAAAAGTACACATTTCAAATGCCAAAACACATAAGCACCCTAACTATTACAAAGATTCCCTCCAGTTTATCCACAGTGGGACTTTCCAGATATATATAAGTCCGGAAACTCACTAGAGAAGAAAGTGATGATAGTGAAGCCGGTCACATCCCAGAGTGGGGTCTTTGGGTGTGAAACTTTTTCTTCGTGTCTGTCCCTTTGCGCCGTAACCATGGACAATCTTCATCATTTAACTAGATGCTCGGGTCAATATTCACTATGAAGGGAGTAATTTGATGAAACTTTTCATAATCTTCTGACATGTCTATCTTGTCATCCACTCCCACGATGTTTCTTTTCCCTGAAAGAACTATGTGGCGCTTTGTCTCATCGTATGATGTATTCGCTTCCTTATCTTTTCTTTTTCTCGGCTTGGTAGACATGTCCTTCACATAGAAAACCTGCGCCACATCATTGGCTAGGACGAATGGTTTGTCTGCGTACGCAAGATTGTTGAGATCCACTGTTGTCAGCCCATACTGCGGGTCTTGCGTTACCCCGCCTCGTGTCAGATTGACCCATTTGCACCGAAACAAAGGGACCTTCAAACCACGTCCATAGTCAAGTTCCCATATCTCCTCTATGTAACCATAATATGTGTCCTTTCCCCTCTTGGTTGCTGCATCAAAGCAGACACCACTGTTTTGGTTGGTGCTCTTTTTATCTTGGGCAATCGTGTAAAATGTATTCCCATTTATCTCGTACCCTTTGAAAGTCATTATATTCGAAGATCGTAACTGGGACATCAAGTACATGCCATCTTCAACAGCGTCGTCATGCATGTCAGGTGTCTGCAACCAACTTGCGAAATTCCCCATTTGTTCACGTGTAATCCAGTCGTCAGACTGCTCCGGGTGTTTGGAGCGTAGGATATTCTTGTGTTCCTCGATATACGGATCCACTGATATGTCTCCAACGTATCTATAATTTATGAAGTATTCATGCTGTTATTTTATCATTCTTGGATGTTTTACAATCATTTTGTAGCAACTTTATATCATTTTTTGGGACTAACCTATTGACCCAGTGCCAAGTGCCAGTTGTTGTTTTTTTCTTGTTTTTTACATCACAGGAAATCAATATCAAACGGAGTCCAAACACCACGAAACTTTTTGTGGGTTTTTTATGGACCAGAAGACCAAAGAAGCACCTGGGGGGTGCCCCAAGGGGCCCAGGCGCTCCCAGGTGGGTTGTGCCCACCTCGGTGGCCTCCTGCACCACTTCTTTGCACTATAAAATCCCAAATATTCTGAAACCCCTCGGGGTTAACCTAGATCAGAAGTTCCGCCGCCGCAAGGCTTTGTAGCAACCGAAAACCAGTCTAGACCCTTTTCGGCACCCTGTCGGAGGGGGGAATCATCTCCGGTGACCATCTTCATCATCCTGGCGGCCACCACGATGAGGAGGGAGTAGTCCACCCTCGGGGCTAAGGGTTTGTACCAGTAGCTATGTGTTTAATCTCTCTCTCTCTCTCTCTCTCTTGTGATCTATATCATGGGATTTGTTAACATAGATGGATCATATGATGTTTCTCCCCTCTATACTCTTGTTGTGATGAATTGAATCTTTACCCTTTGAAGTTTGGTCTTGTCCGATTGAATATTCAGATATGAGAACACATGATGTATATCTTGCGTTATGAATACTTCAGGTGACAATGGGGTATCGTATTGATTCACTTGATATATGTTTTGGCACTCAATTCACGGATTCCCGAGGTGACATTGGGGTAATCTATGCATAGGGGTTGATGCACGTTTTTATTATCTTTTCTTCGATAGAAACTTTGGGGTCTCTCTGTAGTTCTTTGTGTGGATTTAGTATTATGAATATGAATTTGCTTTGATGTTATGTTAGTACGAACTCTTGATTAGATCAATTGGAAAGAATAGCTTGCGTTATTTTAGTACAAACTCTAGGATAGATTGATCGGAAAGAATAGCTTTGAGGTGGTTTCGTACCCTACGAACAATTTCTATCTTTTGTTCTCTGATAATAGGAACTCGGGAGTGATTCTTTATTGCATATTGAGGGATAATTATATGATCCAACTATGTTAGCACTGTTGAGAAGTTGCACTAGCGAAAGTACAGACCCTAGGCCTCGTTTTCAAGCATTGCAATACCGTTTTGTGCCCGTTTACTATTTGCTACATTGCTGTTTTTATTTATTCAGATTATACAAATATATTTCTACCATCCATATTACACTTTTATCACCATCTTGATGACCTACAAGTATAGGGGATCAATTGTTGCTCTTTTCGATAAGTAAGAGTGTCAAACCTGACGAGGAGCAGAAGGAAATGACAAGTAGTTTTCAGTAAGGTATTATCTGCAGGTGCTGAAATTGTAAGTAGCGAGTAGTTTGATAGCAAGATAATTTTAACGAGCAAGTAACGATAATAGTAACAAGTATGCAGCAAGGTATCCCAATCCTTTTGGGGCAAAGGACAGGCCAAAACGGTCTCTTATAATAAGCAAAGCGTTCTTGAGGGTACATGGGAATTTCATCTAGTCACTTTCATCATGTTGGTTTGATTTGTGTTCACTACTTTGATAATTTGATATGTGGGTGGACCGGTGCTTAGGTGTTATTCTTACTTGAACAAACCTCCTACTTATGATTAACCCTGCCGCAAGCATCCGCAACTACGAGAAAAGTATTAAGAATAAATTCTAACCATAGTATTAAACTCTAGGATCCAATCGGTCCCTTACGGAATAGCGCATAAACTGGGGTTTAAGTTTCTGTCACTCTCGCAACCCACCATCTAATTGCTACTCCACAATGTATTCACTTAGGCCCAAATATGGTGAAGTGTCATGTAGTTGACATTCACATGACACCACTAAGGGAATAGCAACATACATACTATAAAAATATCGAACACATATCAAGTTCACATGATTACTTGCAACACGATTTCTCCCGTGACCTCAAGAACAAAAGTAACTACTCAAAAATGATACACATGCTCATGATCAGAGGAGTATTAAATAGCATCATGGATCTGAACATATAATCTTCCACCAAATAAACCATATAGTAATCAACTACAAGATGTAATCAACACTACTAGTCACCCCATAGCACCAATCTATAGTTCCGCTAACAAGATTGAATACAAGAGATGAACTAGGGTTTGAGATGAGATGGTGCTGGTGAAGATGTTGATGGAGATTTCCCTCCCTAAGATGGGAGATTTGGTGGTGATGATGATGACGAGGATTTCCCCCTCCGGGAGGGAAGTTCCCCCGGAAGAATCGCTCCGCCGTAGGGCAAAAGTGCTCCTACCCAAGTTCCGCCTCGAGACGGCGGTGCTCCGTCCCAAAAGCCTTCTCCTTATTTTTTTCTAGGTCAAAATGACTTATATACCAAAAGATGGGCACCGGAGGTGGGCCGAGGAGGCCACAACCCACCAGGGCGCGCCCAGGTGGGTTGTGCCCACCTGGTGGCCCCCCTATGGTGTTTATTGGCTCCAATATTTCTTAAATAATCCATAAAAAATATCCGTGAAGTTTCACCTCATTTGGAGTTGTGCAGAATAGGTGGCCTGACGTAGCTTTACCAGGTCTAGATTTCCAGCTGCCGGAATTCTCCCTCTTGGTGTTTTCTTTGCAAATTATGAGAGAAAAGGCATTAGAATTACTCCAAAAAGCATTATTCTTTACCCAATAATAAAGCATCTATTACTTCTTGCTCCTGTAATTTCGTACGTCAAAGTTTCGTCTGTCGCTTCGGTAATTCCGTACGTCGTGTATTTGGGTGCCTCCCGTTTCTTCTTACCTCACCCGATGCGAATAATTGCTTGGGCTCATCCTAACAAAGCCACACAAGCGGGCTTCCAACATGGTGGGCCTCCAGCTGCGTTCAGCCATTATAAGAAGCGAAAAACAAAATCGTTTGTCTGTGACGTATTCTGTATCGACTTGCATTGGAGAACGAACACAAATCATCAGGAAATCTAAACTGTGACAAGTCTCTCAAAAAAATTCTAAACCCTGCCGAGGAGCTATAAAAATAGGCTAATCCTCTCGATTTCTTTTTCACAACACAACGTGAGAATATATCAAAGAATTTGAGGTCCGCGATGAGTTCGACTAGAAACGGGGTCGAGCAGCGATGCAGAGGTGGAATTCATGAAGAGGTCGAGTAGTGATGCAGAGGTGGAGTTCATGAAGTGGACGGTGTCACATGTCGAGGACGCAGTGACGGGCTGAGGAAGCTGCCGCTGATGTCAGAGATTGCTTGATCTTTTATTATTTTTCGAAAAGGAGGTTATCCCTCGGCCTCTGCATCAGAATGATAGGCATGTCGAACAACTACACGATGGCGGCTCAGGACGACTACGTTTGCATGTGTGTGAGTCACGTACTACGTATGCCACATACACGCCCGGCAAGGGATCTTCTGGGAGGTCATGGCGTCCGGGATGGGGGATAGAGCCACGGCTACGAGGTCATGCTCGAGCACAGCCCGGTTCATCAGCGCCGCCGTCGTTTCCTATAGTGCGCCAAGATGGATGGCTTAACGCAGTCACGTCGGCGGTCTAGCTTGCTTGCTTGCACACGTGGTACATATGCATCCTACTTTACAACATTGCCACATTAAGATGTGCTCATGGGCGTGCTCGAGTTCTGGCTCATGTCACGCTACTAATTTTCATCTGCCCATAAGTTATTAGTCTCATTCAATGGTTCCTAGCTATGGACATCGTCGCCGCCGTCCAGGGAGAGAATTCCCCATCGCTCACGGACTCAATAGCGGTGGTGTTCCTTGAGGGCACATGGAGCAGCTACCTCATCTTTATTTGACGTCTCTGGTTGCAATCACGAGAGGCGTCATCTAATTTGTCATCTTAATTCACGTTTGTTTTCTAGGATTAATTTATATTATTTTCTGAATATTTTCCTTTGATTTTTTGAAAAAAAAGAGAGAGAACATTTTCCTTTGGACCCATCCTAATCAGATCAGTTGGAGCCGGTTCGTTTTTGTCATTCGTCATTTTTTAATTTTTTTTAGAAAAGGAGGATGCACCCCGGCCTCTGCATCTGGACGATGCTTGCAGACATATTATTAATTATTTACAAAGACCATACAAGTTGATACATCAATAAATCTGAAGCCATCATCTTGGCAACACCGTTGCTACTCATATCCCCTTGATGAAGGCGTGCTGAATGTCCGGGCCTAATACCAAACAGACATCACACTAAAGCCTAACATCTAAAGCCGGGTGTCCCCTCCAGGCCACTACTTGAATTGGGTCCCACACCAGTCAGGCACACTCCCAGTGAGCACCGCACGCTGCAAGGACCGTCATCTCCATCATCCCTCGATCCATCCTCAGAGAAAAACTGTTGCGCCGACCTTTCCATTCGTCATTGATCCATGTTTCACCCAATCGCTGATCCAATGTTGTTATCTTCTCTAGATTGATGATGTTACCATTGCTCAAACCACGCAGGTTAGAGAATCATATTTTCACCAATTTATTCTAGCAATTCACTGTTTGGTTAAACCTGACATAATAGATCCCTCTGTGTTAGCAGCTGGGTCGAGGAGATTTTTGTCACACAAGCAATGTACAGATATTATAGGTAGGGCAATTCTGCGATTGTTGGTGATGATATTCTCCAATTAGTTTCTCCACCGGCTAAAACAATACGAGCAATACCTATGATATTTTTTTGAGTTGATGTTGCTTCATTGCCAACAGCTTATACAAGGTTGCTGGTTTAATCTTGGTATGTCCTACTCTCGATTTCTTTATTCCTTAATAACTAGCATGACATGGGCTTTAACCTTTCAGTACCATTCATCTCTCATGCTGATTAAATTTTTTCGCCATGTTGTCCTCCTCCTGGACACTGTGGAATCTAGCACAAGGCAATGATGTAGACGCAGCAGTCATTCAATCTCCCAAGGTGATGCAATCAAGGAAGAAGGAAAAAAACAAGCACATGTCAAACAACAACAAGTATGTTTTGCATTGTCTAAAAGGTCAACGCCTGCTGATCAGATTTACATACGACTTGTGCATTTCGTTTCTTACCAATATTAGATACTATATTGACTTCTTATTTCAAGAGTTCTCTTAAGCGTTGAGGGTTGGAAATAAACTTTAGCTAAGATATTCTGATGCTTTCTACAATAAATTTGCTTGATGGAATCTTGGTATGATGTTCTTCACCTTGCAATACAATCTGCAAGATAATTCACCATTCATCAAAGCTCCATTTCAAGCTAGCACCACACTCCCACCCCATAGATATTTATCCAGAGCAAATTAGTGACGAAGAACATCCTAGTATTGCTTTTTTTCTCCATTCTATTACACTTGTAGATGTTATTAAACAAGAACCTAAATGGATATAATGCTCCCTAAAATTTCTACGGTGCAGCTCCCTGCCCTCATCTCGGAGAACCAAATGGCGTTCATCAAAGGACGACCCATCCACGATAGCTTCAAGACGGTGCAGCTCATCACTCGCGCACTCCATGCCCGCCACGCACCCATGCTCGCCAAGGCCTTTGACACGGTGTCCTGGGCCTTCCTCATCGAGCTGCTCCAACGTCCGGGGTTTGGGGGAACCTTGGATAGAACTGTTGTGCAAACTGCTCTTCATGTATTCGTCGCGGATTCTACTCAGCGGGGTGCCCGGCGCCAAGAATTGCCTTGCCATCACTGTGGGTTGCACCAGGGGGACGCCCTCTCCCCAATGCTATTCCTCCTGGTCATGGAAGTGTTGAACGCCATGCTCCGGAAGGCGAACGATGCCAACATGCTTTCCCCCCTTCCCTGCTGCAACATCAAGCACTGCGTCGCCTTCCACGCTGATGATGTCATACTCTTCTTGGCGCTGACTCTGGGGGACCTGTCGGTGGTGCGTGCCATCCTGGATTGCTTCTATTCGTATCAAACCAATAGTGATTCATACAAGCTAAATCTTCTAATCAATGGTGGGCTAATAATGATTTTTTTTGCATATGTATTAAGACGCTTGGTCTGATTTCGAAATTGTCCAGAGTTTTATATGTTGTTTTCATTGCAAAATGATGGGTCTCCTTCCATAACTTTCCTGTCTGGACGCGCACTTGTCGACTGTCGCGGCCATCTTCCTATGCCATGTCATGAGTTTCCCAACCAAGTACCTTGGGCTTCCCCTCTCCATCCGGAAGAGGATCCCCAAGGCCGCGCTAAAACCGCTCCTAGACAAGGTATTTCGCCAGATGCCCACCTCGAAGGCCCACTTGATGGCTTCGTCGAGCAGATTGGTCCTTGTCAGATCAGTGCTCATGTCTATTCCCATTTGCTGAAAAAGGATACAGGTTTTCCAAGTTCAACAAAAGCTTCCTTTATACTTGAATCAAACTTCTCCTTTATATTCGGAGCTGTACTGTTCTAAATCATCTACCCCTCAAACAAGTAACATTGAATTGCTAAAAGCAAGCAAAAGTAACACAAGTTTGACAAGTTTTCCCTCGATTGTTGAATCTAGCTATTTGTATTTTTTCTTTTTACTAAAACTCTGGTAGACGCAGTGAAATTAATACTACTTTCACAATGTTACTAGAGATGCGGCTAAACTTATTTTTGAATTTGTAGAGTTGGATATAAGAAGTGTCGCTCAGTGGCAGGGGTAGCGGGTTTTACAATTTGTTTTGCCCGTTGCAACGCACAGGCATGTGTACTAGTATGGATAAAAACATTATAAATAACAGTAAGAAAACATGATGCAAAATGGACGTATCAACTCCGCCAAGCTTAGACCTCGCTTGTCCTCAAGCGAAAACTGAAATCGAAAAACATGTCCACATGCTCTGAGAGAGAGGAGTCGATAAAAACAAAATACAGACATAGAAGCATCATGTTGATTATTATAACAACAACAAAATTAAACATAGGACTTTTATCACAGAACTTGCATCATATACTTCCTATGAATACGTAAAGTTCATCACACAATCGAAGTATAAAGCAAAAAATCTATTAGAAACCAACAAACTATGTTCTCAGTCAACTTTGCAACTACAATTCATCATCTTTTTTGGAAGAGTCACGTGTCGGAGCCTTTTAAGCAAGTCCACATACTCAACCATCATATAGTCTACTATTATTGCTAACACTCACCTCGTACCCATGAGCAAAACGTTTCAACCAGACACATAGAAAGATAGGGGCTTATAGTTTCGCCTTCCCAACATGCTCACCTCAAGGGTGATGTCAACAATAATAACTCATGCTATCTATATTCAACTGGACATATGTGCCTAGATCTTTCCTCACCACATGATGCTTGCCAAAAGAGAAAATAAAAAGCAATAGAAGGAAAAATTTGACTCTTTGTATAAAAGTAAATACATAAAAGTAAAAGATAGACCCTTCGCAGAGGGAAGCAGAGGTTGCCATGTGCTTATTTGTTTGCATGCTCAATCCCTTAGTGCAAGAGAACGTCACGTTGTATTGCCCCTTAAGATGACAACCTTTATTATGCAGTCTGTCGCTTTTATTCTTTGTCATCCAAGTTCGTACAATGCTCAATTTTCTCTTATACTAAATGATCTCACATATTTAGAAGCAATTTTTATTGCCTTTTGCACCGATGACAACTTACTTGAGGGATATTGCTCAATCCATAGGTAGGTATGGTGGACACTTGAAAAAGATTTGGGTTTAAGGGTTTTTCGATGCACAAGTAGTATCTCTACTTAGTGTTGAATTTTTGGCTAGCAAAGATAGGAGCAAGCACCACATGTTGAAGGATCTATGACAATATGATTTCTATGTGAATATAAACAAACATAAACCATTAAGTTGTCTTCCTTGTCCAACATCAACAATTTTGGCATATAATATTTTGATGAGGGTTCAAAATCACAAAAGATTTCTAGGATAGTATATTTATATGTGAATCTTCTCTTCCCTTATTAATTCTTTCATGAGTTGCATCATTGACTAATGCTATGTTTGTCAATCTCTAATAAAATTTTCTTACTTATACTTTTCCTTATGTGGTGCTATCACCTACCATAGGATTAGTATATAATCTTATTGATTTATTTCCTTTCTTTCTTATTTCTTTTCTTTATTTGCAACATGAAAGTAAAGAAAGCAAACACTCAAACTAAGCTTTATTATATAACTTGCACACGATTACAATGATATATCACTAAGCAACTCTTAAATAAGAAAGGATCGAACTAAACTTCATTTCATCTAAAGCAAAAAGATCGAACTAAGATAAATAAAAGTAAAAGATAGTGGGATGATACGATACCGGGGCACCTCCCCCAAGCTTTGCGGAAGCCAAGGGGAGTGCCCATACCCGACACTTAGTTCTCCTTGGGTGGTGAAGAAGATGATGGTGGTGATGAAGTGGAGGTCTTGTCCTCAGATTTCCATGGCAGTTGTCGACCATCATAAGAGGAAGAGTGAGTCTCACGGGTCCTCAACTAGCAGCCAAACTCATACCTTTAAACCTCGCCTCATATTTAAAGACTTGGTTCTGGAGGTCATAGATCTGGCTTTGGAGGAAGTTGATTTGCTCGTTGAAGGTGAAGACGATGTCCTTCATGGGCTTGCCATCTACCTTGAGATCACGGGAGAGGTCTGTGATCATGAGGTGATTGGCATGGAGTCCACGCTCCACCATCCCCTTGCACCAGAAGACATCTTGCTCCACAGCTTCAAGCCTAGCCTCCACGATTCCCGACCCCTTGGGACAGGGCACATCACGAAGGTGAAGCACCCCCTCATGCATCTCAATGACCTGAGGGTGCTGCACCACCTCCCGCAGATATGGGTTGATGACGTTTTTGAAGAACTTGTCCTTGGAGGAGCTTGAAGCAGCCATGGTAGATGGGATCTGATAGAAAACAACAAGGGAAAAAGCGAATAGAGGATTTCTTCGCGATACGATGGTTAACAGGTTCGGGAAGAATATATAGATTTGTTATCTTGGAGGACAAGTACATGGAAGAAAAACAGAGTACGAGAGGTGTCCCAGGTGGGCAGAACCCACCTGGGCACGCCAGGCAAGCCTGGCATGCCCTGTTGTCTTGTGCCCACCAGGGGACGCTTCCTGGTAGTTTCCTTATTTTCCAAAATCCTAAAATATTCCAAAACTGATAAAATATATTTTTGCAGATTTTTTGGAGTCCATTTACTTACCGTATCACGTACCTCCTTATTTTCACGATTCTGGAGTATTCCGGAAGGACTCTTTTGTGTGCTCTTCTGGTGTCAAAGTTTGGATAATATTACTTTCAACATTAATAGGCGTACCTGAGATATAATGCTTTATTCGTTGCCCATTGACAACCTTTGGGTTAGTTCCTTTGGAATTATTTATTCTGATGGCACCAGACCGGTAAACCTCCTCGATGACATATGGGCCTTCCCATTTCGAGAGGAGCTTCCCTGCAAAAAATCTAAAATGAGAGTTATAAAAAAGAACATATTCTCCGACTTTAAACTCACGCTTTTGAATTCTTTTGTCATGCCATCTTTTAACTTTTTTCTTTAAATAACTTCGCATTTTCATAATCTTGGGTTCTCCATTCATCTAGTGAGCTAATATCAAATAAACTCTTTTCACCAGCAAGTTTGAAATCATAGTTGAGTCCTTTAACTGCCCAAAAAGCTTTATGTTCTAACTCAAGAGGCAAATGACAAGCTTTTCCATAAACCATTTTATAAGGAGACATACCCATAGGATTTTTATACGTTGTTATATAAGCCCAAAGTGCATCATCTAATTTCTTAGACCAATTCTTCCTGGACCTATTAACAGTCTTTTGCAAAATTAGTTTTATTTCTCTATTGCTAAGTTCAACTTGACCACTAGACTGAGGATGATAGGGTGATGCAATTCTATGGTTAACATCATACTTGGCAAGCATTTTACAGAAAGCACCATGAACAAAGTGTGAACCACCATCAGTCATTAAATATCTAGGGACTCCAAACCTTGGGAAAATAACTTCCTTAAGCATTTTAATAGAGGTGTTGTGATCAACACTACTAGTTGGAATAGCTTCTATCCATTTAGTAACATAATCAACAGCAACCAAAATAAGTGTATACCCATTAGAGGAAGGAAAACGTCCCATGTAGTCAAATCCCCAAACATCAAATGGTTCAACAACAAGTGAATAATTCATAGGCATTTCTTGACGCTTACCAATATTACGTATTCTTTGACATTCATCGCAAGATGAGACAAACTTACGGGGGTCCTTGAAGAGAGTAGGCCAATAAAATCCAAATTGCAACACTTTGTGAGCAGTTCTATCTCCAGCATGATGCCCTCCATAAGCCTCGGAGTGAAATTTCCGTAGGATTTGTCCCTATTCATGCTCAGGTACACAATGTCTAATAATACCATCTACTCCTTCTTTATTAAGATGTGGCTCATCCCAAAAGTAATGTCTTAAATCATAGAAGAATTTTTTATTTTGTTGGTATGTAAAGCTAGGTGGCAAATATTTAGCAACAATGTAATTAGCATAGTGAGCATACCATGGATTACTATTAGCAACATTTATTGCAGCTAACTTCTCATCAGGAAAACTATCATCAATAGGTAGTGGGTCATCAAGCACATTTTCAAGCCTAGACAATTTATCAGCTACGGGGTTCTCAGCTCCTTTTATATCAATGATATGTAAATCAAATTCTTGCAACAAGAGAACCCAACAAATAAGTCTAGGTTTAGCATCTTTCTTTTCCATAAGATATTTAAAGCAGCACGGTCTGTGTGAACAATTACTTTGGAATCAACAATATAAGGTCTAAATTTATCACAAGCAAACACAACTGCTAAGAATTCTTTTTCAGTAGTAGCATAATTTCTTTGAGCACTATCTAGAGTTTTACTAGCATAATGAATAACATTCAACTTCTTATCAACTCTTTGTCCTAGAACAGCACCAACAGCATAATCACTAGCATCACACATAATTTCAAAAGGCAAGTTCCAATCAGGTGGTTGAACAGTAGGTGCAGTAATTAAGGCTTTCTTGAGTGTTTCAAAGGCTTCAAGACAATCATTGTCGGGGGTGAGCTGATCGTGCCCCACGAGCACCTACGGGACCTGGGTCCCTTGTGGTTCGGAGGGGGGCGGAGATTGCACGAAGAGCGGGTCGAGGCGATGCACACGAGGGGGGTTTTTACCCAGCTTCGGAGCTCTCCGAAGAGATAATACTCCTACTGCTGCTTTGTGGATTATCTTGTGTTCTTGCTAGGGAGCAATGTTGG
Source organism: Aegilops longissima (assembly GCA_021605205.1). Classification (NCBI taxonomy): domain Eukaryota; kingdom Viridiplantae; phylum Streptophyta; class Magnoliopsida; order Poales; family Poaceae; genus Aegilops; species Aegilops longissima. The sequence goes on along the minus strand of CM038681.1, from coordinate 177,898,662 downwards.
CTACAAGACCTAGCTTGAGTGTGATGAACTACGCTCGAGCTGGACTGAAAACCCAGCTGAGCCGAACCCCCTCTACGTTGCCCTCGGGCCTCCTTTTATAGGCACAAGGGGTTACCACATATGGCAAGTAGACAAGGTTACAATGGTAAAAACCTAGGTTGGTACACCGCTTTGTACAGTGTACAGTAATCTATACCTAACTCTGACGGCAAGGGACAAGGGTCATCAATGCCTTTCTCAGTCACCCGAATAGTGTAACAGGGACCGTTAAGTGCGCCTCCGTCCGCCACGATGGTAGCTTGTCGCGCCGTCTGTCGCTACTCCCGCTGGCTGCACAGCCCGTCGACACGCCAGTGCTTGGGAGAGCCCGTGGTGACACGTTGGCGGGTAAGCTGGAGCGGAGATGAAGAGGTCGCCCGCCCGGCAAGTGCCTTGCCTTGGCGGGAACCTTGTCGCTTGGGGTTCAGCGCCGCCAAGCCTTCCCGGCAAGCTCCTCTTGCCGGGCCTCGTTTCTTTGCGCCTGGTGGCCTTCCGGCAAGCTCCTCTTGTCGGGTCTCGACTATTTTGTTTTGAATGGCTCCGAGGGAGCTATCGAGGGTCTTGGCGGTTATCAGGCCGCCCGCCGTGGGCGCTGCAATTGTCCGTGACGAGTTCGGGTACTAGGGTACCCTACTCTAGTACACCGACAGAGAGCCCGAACTGGGCCACACACGGCGTAAGCTCTGTTGGGCAGTGCCCAAAACAAGGCACGGCGCGCGTGGTCTTGATTACGCCGTTATTTGCCTTGGACCCACCACGTCTCCCACTTAACGGCACGCGTGGGACGTGGCGTCGTGGGGAGATCGTGGGGCTTTTTAATGGGAAAACCGAACGCCCGCCCCTCTCCCTTTATAAGCGGGAAACCGGGCAGACGCCCACTTGCCCTCGCTGTCACATCGGAAAACCCCGCCGCTTTCCCTTCCTTCTCGAGCCCACAGAGAGCGACGCTCCGTCCCCTCCATCGCCACGGTGCCACCCACGCCGTCGGCTTCTTCGCCACGACTCCCTATGGCTCGAAGGCCGATAAGGGAAGGGCGTGAAATCCGCCGAGGCGCAGCGGCTCATGGCGTTGCTATGAAAGAGCGGGCTCTCTTGACCCCTCGCCGACAGAAGGAGCTGCGGATGGGTACTACCTCTTCTTCGTCGACGGTGACCGGCGCATCCGCGCGCACGAGGGTCATCTCCGTCGCCACATCTCGCCAAGGTCTCCTTGGTACCCTTCTTCGCGATTTTCCAGTGCGGGCTCGCCCTTTTTTCTGAATTTTTCTGCGATGTCATGAACACCTATGGCCTCCGCCTTCTTGACTTCACCCCAACGCCGTCCTCACCTTGGCGTTTCAAGCATCTTTGCGAGAACTTTGTCGGGTTCACCCAAATGTCGCCTCTTCCGCCATTACTTTTCACCCAGCCAGAGAGAGAGGAGAGCCGCTTGCCGGAGGAATTGCATGGACCTCTAGGATCGGCAAGAAGGAAGTGTATCTTGACGGAGAGTTGTGCAGCAAGTGGGAGGAGTGGAGGGCTGACTGGTGCTGGATCTTAGAGGAGGAGCCACAGCCTTTTACCGCCTCGCAAGAAGACCCCCATAGTTGGCGGAACGATTGGAGCAACTTGGCTCCGGAGGACGACAAGTTGAAAATTGCCACGACTAGATTTTGCGCCCCGCAAGCAGGGCTTACCGTAGGCGGTTGGTGCGGACTTCCTTCGCGCGCGCATTGCACCCTTGCAGGAGAAAGGAGACCTGCTTGGGAATTCCGAACGCGGCGGATATCATGAGGCTGCGCCCAGGCCTAAATTGGAATTTCACCACCCGGAGCTTGACGGCATGCTGCGAGAGCTGTTCAAGCTCAAGCGGATAACCTGGATGGTGCATGTTGCCGTGGGGGTTGTGCCCTTGTGCAACAACTCGTCGCTTGATCGCATCCGCGATAATAATGTTGCCAGCGATTCCCATGGGATCGTTCCAACTTGGCAGAACCCGCCGACGACATAGTGCAGCAGTTCTTCGACGCCTTATGCGAAGTGCCGGTCCGCGTCGACGAGAAGAGGCGGCTCACCCGCGACACCACTGCTCAGGAGATGGCGCGCATCGCCACAAGGTTGGAGGAGGCTGCAGAGGCCGCTGCCGCCGGTGTGTTTGGGTTCACAGTCGAGGAGGCAGAGGGGGCCGAGGCAGCAAGCCTTGCCGACCAAGAAGAGTTCATCGGTGAGGAGGAGCAGACCGAGCCCGACAATGACCCAAGTGAGCCTGCCGGGGGCGCTTCTCCCCTCCGTCAAGTAGCTTGCCGCAGGAGGAGCTCGCCGCCCCGCCAAGGAGACGTCTCCGGAGGACCGGAGAAATGGTGGGGGAGCATACGGTCCAACAGCCGCCTCGCCGCCCGACGCGCTCCACCGCGGCAAGTACTGTTGCCGGGGGAGCGTCTCATTCCGCCACGGCGACGGGCTCAGGGCCTTCTGGAGTCGTGGCCCCTGCACCCGCTAAGCGCCAGAGGGAGTCTTCTCCCCCCATCCGTCGAGCTGGAGCGGAGTTTGATCTCTCCGCTCTCAGCTCCGAGGAAGAAGAGGAAGAGTAAGATCTTGCCGCTGCTATCTGTAGTCTTCCAATTTATTGCTTCATCTTATATCTCGATTGGTTCCCTCTGAACTTTCTTCTTCGTATGCCACCGAGGGCGCCAAAGAGGGCCAAGACGCGGTGGTCGCTGTCTCAGACGACCTCAGAGCAACAGGGGCACGTCTGGGACTCCTTGCCGGATCCGGCAACCCTTCAACAGAGCAGCCCCAAAGACAGCCCCCCAGCCGTAAGTATCTAGTATGCTTCCATGTTAGGCACGCTTGGGTGCTTTTCGTTATTTATATCTGGTTTGTTGGACTTTGTAGGAGCAGAGCAGCCACATCATGGAGCACCGGAGGCTACCCCTGAGGTCCAGCCTCATCAGGAGGCCCCAGAGGCCGCTCCCGAGATTCTGCTTGCTTCAACTACGCCACCAAGGGAGAATTCTCCGCCAAGGAGCGCCTCCGGCAAGGGAGGCTTCTCCGACAAGGGAGCTTCCCGACAAGGACTGGCGCCACGACCCTCCGGTGGTGAGGCCGCGCCACAGCCCCACCGCAGTAACCTTCTTGTCTTGATAGTTTTCCTTGGGTTCCGCTCTTCCGTCTCTCTCTTTCGAATGTCTATTTGATTTGTGTTTCCTCCTTCTGACCATCAGATCCATCTGCCGGAGACCCGATGGAAACCGAGGCTGCCGGGCGAGGAGGCCGCCCGGCGCAGTGTCGACGCCGCCAACATGGAGGAGGAGGAAGTTGGTGCCGACAAGCCCGCCGACGAGGAGGCTGCCGAGGCGGGGCGCAGAGGTCGGGAGGAACCCGCGATCGACCGACGGCCCGGAGGCCGCAGGAGCGCCAGAGCTGCGCCGACCACCGATCCCCGCCACCGATGCCGCACGGACTCGAGGAGCCCCAGCCCGGCGCCACCGAAAGCGGTGAGGGCGTCTTCATCAAGCTCCCATGGGCATCAAGCTCCAGGCGCCACCGAGGGGAGACCTTCGATGCGGAGCTGCTTGCCTCCGCCGGCTGTCGCTGGTTGATGCCCCGAGCAGCAGCAGTGGTGAACCCGAGGAGGAGCAGCTGCTAAGGAGGTTGTTGTCGCTCTACCGCGCCCGACAAGCCAAACTGGAGTCCAGGGAGGCGCTTGTCGCGAGGGCGGGAGCTGACTTGGAGAAACGTGCGGAAGAGCTCCAACGCGCCAACAAAGAGACTCTCCGGGACATAACAGAGGCTCGGGAGCAGCTTGCTGAGGAGCGCACGGCCTTTATCTTGGAGAAAGGCGAGGTTGAGGAGCAGCATAGGCTTGCCGGTGAGAAGCTCTCCACTAGAGAAGGTGAGCTGGCGCAGTGGAAGATCAACCTCGACAGCTTTGAGGAAGATCTCGCTGAAAGCAAACGATCGCGGGCCGCCGGAGAGGCAAAGGATGCTTGCCGCTGCCGAGGCCGCCAAAGGGGAACTGGAGACGAGGGTGGCTCAGCTGGAGTCCACCCTCCAGAAGAGTGCCGAGGAGGTCACCGGGTTGAAGCGCGAGCGTGAGAAGGACGCTTATACCCTCGGCGAGCTGCAGGGTCGTTTGGCTGAAAAGATCAAGGAGATCGATGCCGCCAAGGACGTCAAGGCGGATCTGGAGCTGAAATTGACCACCTTGACGGAGACGTTGAACGGCGTCAGGGAGCGGGAGACGGGCCTGCTGGAGAAAATCAAGGCCACCGAGGAGTTGCTGTCGAATGCCGTGACCGCCCAGAATAATCTTCGGGACAGCATAATGCATTGGACAGAAGGCCTTGTGGACACCGCCGCCGGCATCCACAATGAGCTGATAGAGTTGGGGATGACAGATCTTGGATATTCCACCGACGAGAACCTCCAACCCAGCGTCAAGCTCAGCCTATTCTTCAAAGGCGTGTTGGCGGGTATCCGGCGGCTCCGGGATGAGGTTCCGAAGCAATTGGCGGAGGAATCACGCCAAGTTTGTGCCGAGGCTCTCCAGAAGGTGTTGATGAAGGTGGCCTTCCGCAACCCAGGCGTCGACTTCTCCAAGGCCCTCAAGTCCCTGCCTTCATCCGCCGATGTTGAAGCGCTCAAGACCCTTGTCGCACCCATTGTGGACAGGGTGAGCGGAGTCAAGAGGCTCGAGGGCGACCGCGTGGACTAGGCCGCCAAGTCTATCTTTCTCTTGTTGTTGTAGATCATGTTTTAGGAGAAAAGCTTATTAGATCTGCGACAAGTTATTATGTACTATACACTATCTTAGGCAATCGAATGCAACGTTATTTCCTTTACTCAATTTCTTCCCTTGTGCGTTTCACCCTACGCTTTGGAAACTTGCGGTGCAGCACCCTTGTCATGGCGCCGAAAAGCGGAACTTCAAAAGCTTCTTTGGGCGGGTCGCTACCGACAAGCAACCTCGTCGCGGACTAGTCGCAGCTCACTTAAATTGTTGAGAGGACTCAAACAAAGTAAGGGCGCGACCAGTCACGATTTGGTTCCTCCGCACAGTGTTTTCCATACAAAGTACTATCGTTCAAGGAAGATAACTTGAAAATTTAAAACTGGTCGCTTAAACTTAGCAACTTAGCTTTTCTGTTGTCCGTCTTCCGGCAAGGCGACAGTTCCTCGAGCGACGCTTGTCGGCCAACACCACTATCTCCTTCTCTCCCCCCGGTTAACTTGTGGGTGGATGAACCTTCTTCTTGTTTGAGAAGAAAGAAGAGAAAAAGAAAGTTGTGGAGCCTAATGGCTCATTATCGCTTACCGGGTGCGGGTGCTGCACAAGATGTTAGTAAGCACATGCATATTTAATTATGAAGGCATGTATTAACAAAAATGTGCGCAACCATAGGCTTTACTGATGCACGGGGTCTGTGCCCGGCTTTGCACAAAGGATTACATGCAACTGCGGCAAGACTTGTACCAAAGGGTGGTTGCCGGAACGGGTTCCGGCAACCGCGCCTCATGGGTAAAACTTGCGAAGATGCTCTATGTTCCAGGAATTGCTCACCGGAAAGCCGTCTTGGTCTCAAAGCGGACAGCGCGGGCCTAGTGACTCGTTTTACCCGATAAGGGCCTTCCACTTCGGCGTCAACTTGTTGGAATTCTTGGCGGATTGAACGCATCAAGAACAAGGTCGCCTTCCTCGAAGCTTCGGCATTAACTGCGGCTATGGTAGCGACGCAAAGCTTGCCGGTAACGAGCGGCTCGACAAAGAGCACGAAGACGATCTTCCTCGAGGAGCAGCGTCATCTTGTCGCAGCTGCTCTTGCTCCAACTCATCATAAGCGAGCACTCGAGGTGACCCGTATCTGAGTTCGCTGGGAGAACTGCCTCGCTCCGTAGACTAGAGCAAAGGGTGTCGGCGGTGGCTCAATTTGGCGTCGTCTGATCGACCAAAGAACCACCGGCAGCTCCTCGATCCAGATTCCTTCCGCACTTGTGCAGCCTGTCGAAAGTTCGGTCTTGAGTCCTCGCAGCACTTCACGTTTGCCCTCTCTGCTTGACCGTTGCTTCTCGGATGAGCAACGGAAGCAAAGCAGATCTTGGCGCCAAGATCTTGGGTGTACTGCATGAAGGTGCGACTCGTGAACTGTGTGCCGTTGTCGGTGATGATCCGATTAGGAATCCCAAAACGGCAAACAATTGACCTGAAGAACTTGACGGTATTGATCGGTTGTCACCTTCCTCACTGGTTCCACTTCCGGCCACTTTGTGAACTTGTCGATTGCGACGTACAAGTACTCAAAGCCCCCGACAGCTCGGGGGAAGGGGCCGAGGATGTCGAGCCCCCAGACCGAGAAGGGCCAGGATAAAGGGATCATCTGGAGAGCTTGAGCTGGCTGGTGTATCTATTTTGAATGGAACTGGCACGCTTCACACTTGGTTACTTGTGCAGTTGCATCTGGAGGGCTTCGGCGGAAGAAACCTTGCCGAAAGCTTTGCGGCAAGTGCTCTTGCGCCGATGTGGTGACCACATATGCCTCCGTATCTCTCGCCAACAGCTTCATCCATCTTCGGCAAATACACTTCAATTTCACTCCGTTGAGTCTTCTTCTGTACAGGATGTTATCAACAAACTGGTACATACTTGACTGCCGGGCTACTTTTTCCGCTTCTTCTTGCTCTTCGGGAAGTTCTCCTCTCTGAAGGAAATGGACGATCTGCTGTGCCCATGTTGGAGCCTGTGGCTCGACAACAAGGACTAAAGGCTCATCTATCACTGCGGGACCATCAGCTTCTACGGCAAGGACCTGCGGGTCCGCCGGAGCTCGATGGTCCCCGCCAAGCTTGCCGGAGCTAAGCTTGTCGGCGCGTTGCTTCAACGATACAAACTGCGTGGTTTGTCCGAGCAGACTGCTCCTCGCTATATTGCGTTGGTTTTGGGGACCTTCTGGCGGCGGCCTCGGAGAGCTCTGCCGGAAATTAGTCGCCGGAAACCAATTTTCTCTTCTTGGCATGTCCTGTTGATGGTGTCACGGTTGGCTGAGTCAGCTTGAGCACAAAAATCCCTGGTTCCACGGGAAACTTAAGTGCGGCACATTTGGAGAGGCCATCAGCTATATCATTCTGTGCTCTTGGAACATGTTCCATTTGCAGGCCTTCAAAGTGCTCTTCCAGCTTCCTCACTTCATCGACGTATGCTTCCATCAACGGACTCTGGTAATCTTTATTTACTTGGCGGACGACGAGTTGCGAGTCTCCCCTTATAACGAGCTTCTTGATCCCAAGGTCCACCGCAATCCTGAGACCGGCCAGCAAGCCTTCATACTCTGCAGTATTATTTGTTGCTTGTTCCTTGGGAAAGTGCATTTGGACTATGTACTTGAGGTGTTCCCCGGTGGGTGCGATAAGCGACGCGCGCACCGGCGCTTTGCAGCGAGAAGGCACCGTCAAAGTACATCAGCCATTCTTTATTTGCCTCCTTGACGGGATGCTCGTCTCCGGATCTCTTCATCCTGCGTTGGCGTCCCACTGCTATGAATTCTGCCAATGCCCCGCTCGAATGGTTGAAGTGCTTTCAAACTTGAGACCAAAGCTTGACAGTTCCAGTGCCCACTCAACAATCCTGCCCGTCGCTTTTGGATTTTGCAGAATCCTCTTCAGCGGAAAGCGAGTGACAACTGTTATCTCATGCGCTTGGAAGTAATGGCGCAGCTTTCTCGAGGCCATGAGCAGGCGAAGAAGCTTCGCACACCGTAGTACCTCGATCTAGCCCCCTGCAGAAGGGAACTGACAAAGTACACTGGGCGCTGCACCATGTTCTTCCGTATCTTGTCGCAACCCTGCGCTGATCCGTTGTTGTCGGGACCGGAGCTTGACGGCGAAGCCCCCCGCTTATCGCTGGACGCACCTGCCTCGGTGGCCGGCTCATCATCCGCCTCCCTCTCCGCTACTAACGCAGCACTAACCACTTGATTGGTCGCTGCTATATATAGCAGCAACTTCTCTTGTGGCTTAGGTGCGACAAGTATTGGAGTGGAGGACAGGTATCTCTTCAAGTCCTGCAGCGCAGCCTCCGCTTCGGGAGTCCATTTCATTGGACCTGCCTTTTTCAAAATCTTGAAAAACGGGAGGGCGCGCTCAGCAGACTTAGAGATGAACCTGCTGAGAGCAGCCACGCAACCGGCAAGCCTCCTGACGTCCTTGACGCGTTTTGGTGCTTCGATTTGCTCAATGGCCTTGATCTTGTCGGGGTTGGCTTCGATTCCCCGCTGAGATACAAAGAACCCGAGGAGCTTGCCGGAAGGGACTCCAAACACGCACTTCTCGGGGTTGAGCTTGAGGTTGATCTTGCGCAGGTTTACAAACGTCTCATCCAAATCCTGAATCAGAGTCGCTCTGTCCTTGCTCTTGACCACTATGTCATCCATGTAGGCTTCTACATTTACGTATCTCGTGGTCCAAAAGCATCATGGACTACCCTTGCAAAGGTTGAACCAGCATTCTTCAAACCGAAAGGCATCCGTATAAAGCGATCGTGCCACATGGTGTAATGAATGCGGTTTTCTTCATCCTCTTCGCCATGAAGATCTGATGATATCCTGAATATGCATCAAGAAATGAAAGCAGATCACATCCAGCCGTGGAGTCAACAATCTGGTCGATACGCGGCAAGGGAAATGGGTCCTTGGGACAGGCTTTATTAACATCTGTGAAGTCAATACAGAGTCTCCATTTCCCATTAGCCTTGTGTACCACTACCGGATTGGCCAACCACGTGGGGTGGAGGACTCCTCTGACAAGCCCTGCTGCTTCCAATTTCTTGATTTCTTCTGCTATGAACTCTTGGCGCTCCACTGCCTATTTCCTAACTCTTTGCTTGACGGGCCTTGCGTGAGGACAGACAGCTAGGTGGTGCTCAATTACTTTCACGAACGCGGGGATGTCGATGGTTGCCATGCAAACACATCGACATTCGCCGCAGAAAGCAACGAGCTCGCCTTCCTATTTAGGATCAAGCGTGGCAGCGATGGTGAAGGTACCACCAAGTGCCGTCCTCCTTGGCGGGCACCTTCTTAGTCTTTGGCGGAGCTGCCATCGTCCTGTTGCACTTGCCGGTGGAGCTCGATGGTGCGTCCTCGACGGTAGCGCAGCACTCCGAAGAGGTGCGCTTGCCGGAGTGGGCAGCAGAGCTCTTGCCGGATCCAGTGGTCTTCTTCTTCGCCCCGGGAGCTTCAGCGGTAAGTAGTTTGCTATCTGTCGCGGCTGCTGCATCCCGGTAAATCTTGTCGGCGCAGATAAGTGCATCTTTCTTGTCGCCATGGACAGAAATGACACTTATCGGGCGGGCATCTTGAGTAGGTTGTATGCATAGTGAGAGGCGGCCATGAACTTGGCGAGTGCGACGGCCGAGTATGCCATTGTAGGCAATGGGAAATCGGCGACGCCGAACGTGACCCTCTCGATTCGAAGTTGAGCTCACCGCCGAATGTTACCGCAACGTGATCTTCCCTTGGGCTTGCTCCTTCCTGGGTTGATTCCTTGGAAGGTGCCAGTTTCTTCGAGCTCGCTGTCGGGGATTTGAAGTTTCTGGAGCACTGCAGAGGAGATCAAATTTAGGCCGGCCCCGCCGTCAACCAGCATCTTTGTGACCTTGAGGTTGCGGATGGTTGGTGAGACCAACATCGGCAAACACCGACGCATGATGATGCGATCGGGGTGATCCTCAATGTCAAAGATGATGGGCGTGCTTATGACGCCCTCGATTCAATCGTACACTAATCATGCACGCAAATGTATGCGATCAAGATCAAGGACTCACGGAAGATATCACAACACAACTCTACAAATAAAATAAGTCATACAAGCATCATAATACAAGCCGGGGGCCTCGAGGGCTCGAATACAAGTGCTCGATCATAGGCGAGTCGTGGAAGCAACAATATCTGAGTCTGGACATAAGTTAAACAAGGTGCCATAAGATGGCTAGCACAAAGCCGGGATCAGATCGAAGAGGACAGGCCTCCCGCTGGGATCCTCCTAGGTCACTCTGGTCGTAAATCGTGGGCTGCGTAGTAGTAGGCGCCTCCGGAGTAGTAGTCGTCAGAGGCGGTGGCGTCGGATCCTGGGCTCCATCGTGCGATTGCAGCAATCGAGTAGAGATAGGGGAAAAGGGGAACAATGCAACCGTGAGTACTCATCCAAAGTACTGCAAGCAAGGAGCTACACTACATATGCATGGATATATGTGTAAAGGCCATATCGGTGGGTGAAGCTGCAGAATGCGAGAATAAGAGGGGATAGCTAGTCTTAACGAAGACTACGCCACGGACACTGTCTTGCAGACGAGAAGAGGACAACGGAAGTCCTCCAAGTAACATCATATAGCAATAATCCTACCCGCAATCCTCGCTCATAACCACGAGCGAGAGCGACCACCGGTTATATCGGCACTTGGAAGGGTGTGTTTTATCAAGTATCCGGTTCTAGTTGTCATAAGCTCAAGGTACAACTCCAAGTCGTCCTGTTACCGAAGATCACGGCTATCCGAATAGATTAACTTCCTGCAGGGTGCACCATCTTACCCAAAGACGCTTGATCCCATTTGGCGGACACACTTTCTGGGTCATGCCCGCCGCGGAAGATCAACACGTCGCAGCCCACCTAGGCACTGTGAGAGAGGCCAACACGCGGTCTAAACCTAAGCGCCGCAAGTGCGGGCCCATCGCCTCGAGCACACACACTGCACGTTGCGTCTGTGCCGGAAGCAGACCTAGCCCGCCAGCGTTCAGTCCAATCCGGCGCGCGCGCTCGTCGCCGACGTCTGAAGTGCCGGTGATACCACGACGCCGGGATACCCATAACTACTCCAGCGTAGATGGTTAGTGCGTATAAGCTCGTAGCCAACCCAGATCAAATACCAAGACCTCGTTAAGCGTGTTAAGTAACATGAGCGCCCGAACAGGCAGGCCCACCTCTCTCCTAGGCGGTCTCAACCTGCCTGTCGCTCCGCCACAAAGATCCACTCATGGGTGCTCCATCGGCCGACCGACTTTAGTCTCACATGTATCATGTATAAAGTATATAGTATATACCGTGATCAACTCCCGAGTGATCACGGCCCGATAATATAGCACGCGCATGACAAGAAAGTAGGGCCACGAGATGAAAGTACTAGCATCCTATACTAAGCATATAGGATTGCGGTAAGGTAACAATGAAGTTACAAGGACAAAGGCTATGCAGCGGTATAGGAGTACTCGAAAACAGTAACATGCTATGCTACTCTAATGCAAGCGGTGTAGATAAGAGTAAGCGATATCGGTGATCAAGGGGGGCTTGCTGGTTGCTCACGGCAAAGAGAGGGGTCGTCAACCTTGTAGTCGAATCGCCGGTACTGCGTCGGTCTCGTAGTCTACCAAGAGAAGAGGGGAAGAAACAATGAATACACGGTAACAGATGCATAACGATGCATGACATGCCAAGAAGCGATGCTAGGCGTGCCCTAACGTGGTAAGAAGTCTTGGTTTAGGGGAAAGCATCAGGAAGTTATCCGAATCCGGACGTCTGTCAGACGGATGAACCGGAGAGGAAAGTTTGCTGAGGTTCGATAGGTTAGAGGCGTGTGGTGGGACGAGCGGATTGCGTATCCGGATTCGTCTCGTCGTTCGAGCAACTTTCATGTTGAAATTATTTTAATCCGGATTACGGATTAAAAGATATGATTTTAAAAGATTTTATTAATTTACGGAATTTTAATTAATTATTTAATTAATTTCGAAAATGCATTTATGACATCGACATGATGTCATCTTGGACGTCATCGATCAACGGGTTGGTGAGTCAACCTGACGATGTGGGTCCCGCATGTCATTCACTAAATGGCTAATTAACCTAATCAGATTAATTAACCTTACTTAATTAAGTTAATTAATGATTAGTGTTAATTAATTCGTAATTAATTTGTTTAATTAATTACCCAATTAATTTAACTAATGATTAGGTTTAACTAATCCGAATTAATTAGTTTAATTAATTACTCAATTAATTAATTAATTAATTATTTAGTTAATTAGTTTAATTCATTTTATTTCATTTTAGTTTGGTTTTAATTAAAAGCGTTCTTTGTGGGGTGGGGGCCCCACGTCGATGTCCATGGCCAAAGCAGGCGCGAGCGACCTTGAGCGCGTGGCGTTGCCGATTCGGCACTGACCAGGCCGGTCAGGCGGCGCGATCGAGGCGGATCGAGGCGGCCGGGAGGCCGAGGCCACGGCCAGCCGCGCCGGCGTGTGAGCGACGCGTGGTCGGGAGGGGCGCAACGGGTGGGGGCTCGGGTTCGCCGGGCCAAGCGAGGGTCGGTCGGTGGCGAGATGCAGATGCCGAACAGAGGCGAGGGGGCTCTGGCGCCGCTAGAGGCGCCAGCGAGGTTGAACGGGAGCTGGGCGCCGGCGAGTGGGCGCCGAGGCCACGGGGTCGGATCCGGCGGGGGAGGAAGGAGAGGGATCGGGGAGGGTGGGCAGTGCAGCTGCATGCAGGGGAGGCCGAGGTGGCAGGCAGGACGGGGGGCCTGGCGTCAGCGAGGGGAGGGGAAGCCGGGGGGCCAGTCTGGTGGGCCGGAGCGGTCGCCGACGGGGAGGGGGGAAGAGAGGGGGGTGCTCACAGAGCCCGAGGTCTAGGCGGCCGGGCTGGTGGGGCGGGAGGTCCGCTGGGAAGTGGTCGGGAGGCGTCCGGCGAGGGTGGCGAGACGAGCCGACCATGTGATGGCGGTCGCCTGGCTCGGGGCGCTCGAGGCGGCGACGGGAGGAGGAGGGGATCTCCCGGGGCGAGGAGGAGGAGGCCGGGCGGGGGGCGGCGGGGGGGGGTCGGCGAGGTGGAGGACGGCGGGGCTGGCTCGGTCGGGGCCTTCTCCGCCCGATCCAGATCGGGTCGGGAGGCGAGGGGGCGAGCGGCGTGGGGGGAATGGGTGGTGGCTAGGGTTAGCGCGCAGGGGTGGGGGGGGGGTTATGCGGCCGGTTGGGCCGGCGGGCCGGCCCATGGGGGAAGGGGGATGGGCCAGTGGGGAGAGGGCCGACTGGCTGGGCCAGGGGGGGTCTTCCCCCTCCCACTGTTTTATTTTATTTTCTTTTGTTATTTTCCTATTTCTGTTTTGGTTTATTTAAAATGCCCTGGCATTTTGTAAAAATTATTGCACCCCACCAATATTAGGTTAGGTATTTTAGAAAACCCCGGAACATTTTAGAACTAGTTTTCGAAACCCTTTTATCGTTTGTTTCAATTTTGATTTTGTTTTAGGACGGTTCCGAATTATCGAGAGGTTAATTAACATAACCGGGTGATTACTGTTGCATAACCATCCGGGCGTTACAAATCTCCTCCACTACAAGAAATCTCGTCCGAGATTTAGGAGGTAGAAGGAAAGAGTGCGGATATTCATCTCGAAGGCGATCCTCGCGTTCCCGGTGGCTTCATCTTGAGTGATTCGACCCTTTGGACTTTGAGAACTTGATCGCCTTTCCGACGTGTGCGGCGTTCAGCTTGGTCGAGAATACGGACGGATGCTCTTTATAGGAGAGGTCTGTTGCAATTCGAGCACTTCATGGTCCATTGCTCGGATTGGGTCCTTGAAGCAGCGTCGGAGTTGGGACACGTGGAACACATCGTGAACACGAGAAAGGTTCGACGGAAGCTCCAGTTGATAAGCCACTTTTCCACGCCTTTCGAGAATAGTGAAAGGGCCAATATAGCGAGGAGCTAACTTGCCCTTGATCCCGGCGGTGAGCACCCTTCATTGGTGTACGCGAAGATAGGCCTTTTCGCCAAAGTTGATAGACCATGTCTTTGTGATAGCGGTCATAATTACTCTTTGACGCTTGTTGAGCAGTCTTGAGATTCTCGCGAATAATGCGGACTTGTTCTTGGCATGTTGGATAATATCCGGACGAAGAGTGGGCGTTCCCGATTTCGACCAGTTCGGAGGGTTGGCACTTTCGTCCATATAACACTTCGAAGGGGCCATCTTCGACTAGCTTGATAGCTATTATTATAAGAGAACTCAGCATACGGAGAGATTCCTCCCATTTCTTGCGAATGAGGCGACACAAGCTCGAAGCATGTCTTGAGAATTTGGTTGACACGTTCAACTTGCCCTTGAGGCTGCGGATGAAAAGCGATCTTGAAAGATAAATGAGTCCCCATAGCTTCTTGAAACTTGCCCGAATCTTGAAGTGAATAAGCTGCCACGGTCCGAGCTCGATAACCGGTGGAATACCGTGAAGTGAAACAATTCTGGACATATAGAGCGTTGCAAGCTGGCTAGCGGTGATCGTTTCTTTGACCGCCGAAAATGTGCAACTTTAGAAAGCCGGTCAATGGCGACAAGAATAGCATCATTACCTTTCTGCGATTTGGGAAATCCGGTGGCGAAGTCCATTTCAACATGGTCCCATTTCCATTCGGGAATAGAGATAGGCTGCGAGTTCCAGCAGGCCTTTGATGTTCTGCTTTGATCTGACGGCAAAGCGTCACACTCGAAACATAGCGAGCAATGTCCTCGCTTCATATTAGACCACGAGAATCTCGGCGAATGTCTTGATACATCTTTGTACTGCCGGGATGGATACATAGAGGCGTATCATGAGCTTCTTTCATAACCTTCCGAGTCATATTCAGGTTTTCCTTCTTACGGCACCACTAAGGCGGCCTTTGAAGTACAAAGGCGCCATCATCGGCAATAGTGAAGGAGGAGGATTTCCTTTCCGATGTCTTGTTTAAGCTTGTAGACCTCGAGTCAAATCCTGCATTGTCTTTATGGTGTCCACGAGATCGGGTTCAACAGCCGGGGTAAAGAGGAACCACAGGGAACAACACGGAGATTCATCTTTTGGAACTCGGAGGAGGGGGAGTGCACCGGAGGAACAATATGGAGGTTCAGCTGCTGAATTCTTCAACAAGTGAGGGCTGAACTTTGTGAACTCGAAGGTGGTTGCTTGATAAGACTTGCGGCTCAAAGCATCAGCCATTACATTAGCCTTGCTCGGCGTATAGGAAATACCCAAATCAAAGTCATGCAGTCTCCATCCATCTCTGGCAGCGGAGGTTCAGGTCTGGCTGAGTAAACAAATACTTCAAACTTTGGTGGTCGGTGTAGATCTCATAGCGATTACCGAGAAGGTAATGTCGCCCACTGCTTTAGCGCATGAATGACAGCAACAAGTTCGAGGTCGTGAACTGGGTAGTTCTCCTCGTGAGGGCGAATCTGTCGAGAGGCATAAGCAACTACTTTGCGCTCTTGCATTAGGACACCGCCTAAACCTTGACGAGAAGCGTCGCGATAAATGACGAAGTCCTTCTTAGTATCGGAGGAGCTAGCTTTGGGGCAGAAGTCAACTTGTCTTTGAGTGCCCGGAAACTTTCGACACTTATCATCCATTGGAACTTGGCGCCTTATACAGCAGGTTAGTCGAGGCTGGCAATCTTGGAGAAGTTCTCACGAATCGATGGCAATAGCTGGCGAGACCGAGAAAACTTCGACTTATAACGTTCTTGGAGGAGTCAATCGAGAATAGCCTGAACTCGTTCGGGGTTGGACGGCAATACCATCCTTAGAAATGACATGTCCAAGGTAGGTTACTTGGAAGCCGAATTCACACTTGGAGAACTTGGCATAGAGTTGATGCTCTCGTAGCTTTTCCGGCACAAGGCGAAGATGTTCAGCATGTTCTTCTTCATTCTTGGAATAGATCGGGATATCATCCGGATAAACCACGACGAACTTGTCGAGGTAATCCATGAATATATAGTTCATCGAGCGAGAGAAGGTGGCTGGAGCATTGGTTAAGCCGAAGACATGACGGTGTACTCGTATGAACCATAACGAGTCACAAATGCGGTCTTGGGGATATCCTCCTCACGAACACGGATCTGGTGGTAACCCAACCTCAAGTCGAGTTTGAGAACAGCGGCGAACCAGCCAATTGATCATAAAGATCATTGATCCGAGGAAGAGGATACTTATTCGAATGGTAGCTTGATTTATAGGACGGTAGTCTTGGACCAATCGGTTTGTCCCATCCTTCTTCTTGACAAAAGAGAAGGTGCTCCCCAAGGAGAGCAACTTGGGCGAATGAAACCGCTTTGAAGAGATTTGTCGATTTCCTCCTTTAGTTCAAGGAGTTCATGCGGCGGCATCTTGTAGGGCCGTTTGGCTATAGGAGTGGTGCACGGTTTCAAGTCGATGGCGAATTCGACAGCTCTAGCGGGGAATCCTGGAAGTTCTTCAGAAAGAGCGTCTTGGAAATCGCAAGCAGCAGGAATGTTTTCAATTCCCTCGAGGGTGCGGCGTTCAATGCATTCAATGCATAGAGCCTTGCCTCGGCATCTTGAACCGCAGACGAGCATTGTAGCTTACGATTTCATCGAAGGGTGCAGCAGATGGGACGGTCTTAGTGGGCATAAGCGATTGGCGCCGTATGCGCTTTCAACCAATCCATCCCCAAAATGAGGTCGATGTTAGGCGTCTTGAGGATAATGGGGAGGCATAGAATTCCAACCCTTCGATTTCCACGGGGCGTCGGCGCCAACCATGGAGGTTTGACATTGTCCCAATGGGGTTTTACCACTACCGAAGAGTTCATCTCTTCACACTTAACGTCGTGCTTGTATGCAAAGTCTTGGACATGAATGAATGCGATGCTCTGAATCGAATAAAAGCAGAGCAGGTCTTGAATTTCGAGGAGTGTACCCATCACGATGAGCAGGCTGGTCTTGAGCTTCGTTCGGATCAACGTGGTTGGCCTGAGCTTGCCCATAAGACTTGCCGGTGTTGTTGCGGTTACAGGTGTTTCCACGGCCAGCTCTTTGGAAGGGCGATTGATTCTGGTTACGGTTGCATTCTCTAGCAGTGCCTGGCTGTCACTTTGAAGCATAAGCCATTATTGGGAGTGGGAACAGGAGCTTGGGGTGGTGGAGCTGGAAGCTTGGCTGCTTAGTTGTAGGCGGGCGAGGTGTAGCATAGTTACGCTTTGAAGCGGTGCATTTGGCTGGTACATGCTGTTGGGAATCCATATCTTGCGCCTGCGAGGACGGGCCGAAGATGAGCCCGTGTCACAGTTGCGCTGTTAGAGCTCTGGTATTCCTGCGGACCAGTTTCGACATTGATAGCTTTGTTCACCAAGGTGGCGAAATCAGCAAAGTC
Source organism: Aegilops longissima (assembly GCA_021605205.1). Lineage (NCBI taxonomy): Eukaryota > Viridiplantae > Streptophyta > Magnoliopsida > Poales > Poaceae > Aegilops > Aegilops longissima. The sequence continues at coordinate 177,881,456 of CM038681.1, read as the reverse complement.
GTGCACTAGAAGTCGAGCTTGATGTCGACTTGAAGGCCGTCACGGAACTTCTCTGTCTGCGTGCATCGGTTGCAATATCCTCTTGACATAGCGAGACAAGTCCAAGAACTCTCGTGATAGGCTTCAACAGACTTGTTGCCTTGGGTGAGGTGCGGAACTCACGCTTCTTCGGTCCATGACCCCTTGAGGATGAAGCGGGCACGGAAGGCAGCACGGAAGTCGGCGGTGATGAGTGTTCCAAGCTGGCAGAGTACGCGGTGGCTGTCCCACCATTGAGCTGCGGGTCCCTTCGGAAGAAGGAAGCAAAAGTGACATAGCTGGCAGGGCTACATCAGCAGACTCCATCTCATAGGTGATGTCACGGAGCGATCATCGACATCCGTGGCTGAGTTGAGCTGCGGTACACGCTGGGGTTGAGCGTATGAAATCCTGCGAGTTGTTCCGTTTGGGTCTTTGGTGCATATTGGGGCGAGGGAACTGAGCCATCATGTTCTCCATGAACTGGCGATTCATCTCGAGCTGTTGGATCATACCAGCCATGTACTCAGGTGGTGGTGGGAAGTTGGCACCACGACCACGACCTGCTGGCCTAACCATCCTGCTATTATATAACAGGGGTAGTTCAGCATTTGAGAAATTAAGCAAGAGGCAGGAATCATTCATGATGAAACATGCATAATGAAAGCAGCATGATGGGAACTACATAGTAGTTGGCATATCTTACAAAAGGAATCATGCATAGAGTTCGATACATAGAGTCCAGTACATAGACTACTACATCATAGGCGGCACACAGGGCTCATGGCGAATACATCAAATGCTAACAAGCAAGTCTACATCAGTCCCACGCGGATCTGCGGAGGTAGTCTGTAGCTTTGAAAGCTGATAGTCGGCGGTGGATAGTCCTCCACGTCGGTGACACAGGGGCGCGGATACTCGATGCTGAATCCGGCGTCCAGTGGCGAGAAAAGGGCCAAGTGCGGAGAGTAGCCTCCCACGTCGCCAACCGACACCACAGGGCATCACGGTCTGGCGGGGTAGATCGCGAACAGCGGCAGCTCTCCGGATCGGACAAAGGGTGCATCAGCGTCGAGCGCGGTAGAGGTGCTGATGGGTGATGTACAACTCGTGGCGAAGAGCCGGTTAGCTCGATCCAGCCCATCGGCATGCGAGAACAAAGTTACGATGGTGGAAAGGCTCTCTGGTGACGATGGTGTAGGCAGCGGTGTAGTAACCCTCCTCACCAACATCGACGCGATAGCAATGTGCACGAAGGGGAGGTGTCCAACTCTCGATACTCTGCGAAGGCGTGTCGGTGCAGCATAAGCAACATCGTGGACTGCCATATCGATGGTCACTCCAACACCATGTGCGGTGCAAAGACGATGAGTGGACTCATACTCCGAGAGTAGAGGTGGGACGATGGCGCTGATCTGCTCTGGTTGTAGTCTGGTACTCCTCATAGGCGGTGTACTCGGGGTGCAGCGATAACCCGAAGGTCATCATCTCGGCTAGCACCGCGGGTGATCCCGAGCACCAATGGCCGTCGTGTGGCGCACGACCTGCCTCGTGGGTTCCATCCCGAAAACAAAGGCGTTTCAAAGGAGTCAAATGGCAGGTGGAAATTGTTCAAATACAATTCCAAAAACAACTAAGGCTATATCCATCTTGGGGTGAATGCGGTCACGGGATCCTAGTGATAGTTAGTAAAATCGTTTAACCCGAGTAGAAGAGAGTTGAGTCCCGAGTAAAGGTCGAGGAGTAAAAGATCCTAATACCACCCGATGGCGGCGTGGGCCCGTAAGGCACACAGCCAAGTTAGTAAAAGTTTTGCAATGTCTAGACTCGACTTCGCCAAGGAGTGTGGAAGGGGATTCCTACAGCGATCGGCTCGATACCAACTTCAGCGCCCTCGATTCAATCGTACACTAATCATGCACGCAAATGTATGCGATCAAGATCAAGGACTCACGGAAGATATCACAACACAACTCTACAAATAAAATAAGTCATACAAGCATCATAATACAAGCCGAGGGCCTCGAGGGCTCGAATACAAGTGCTCGATCATAGGCAGTCGTGGAAGCAACAATATCTGAGTACGGACATAAGTTAAACAAGGTGCCATAAGATGGCTAGCACAAAGCCTGGGATAGAGATCGAAGAGGACAGGCCTCCTGCAGGATCCTCCTAGGTCACTCTGGTCATCGTCGGCGGGCTGCACGTAGTAGTAGGCGCCTCAGGAGTAGTAGTCGTCGTAGGCGGTGGCGTCGGATCTGGGCTCCATCGTGCGATTGCAGCAATCGAGTAGAGATAGGGAAAAGGGGAACAAGGCAACCGTGAGTACTCATCCAAAGTACTGCAAGCAAGGAGCTACACTACATATGCATGGATATATGTGTAAAGGCCATATCGGTGGACTGAAGCTGCAGAATGCGAGAATAAGAGGGGATAGCTAGTCTTAACGAAGACTACGCCACGGACACTGTCTTGCATGCAGACGAGAAGAGGACAACGGAAGTCCTCAAGTAACATCATATAGCAATAATCCTACCCGCAATCCCCGCTCATAACCACGAGCGAGAGCGACCACGGTTATATCGGCACTTGGAAGGTGTGTTTTATCAAGTATCCGGTTCTAGTTGTCATAAGCTCAAGGTACAACTCCAAGTCGTCCTGTTACGAAGATCACGGCTATCCGAATAGATTAACTTCCTGCAGGGTGCACCATCTTACCAGACGCTTGATCCCATTTGGCGGACACACTTTCTGGGTCATGCCCGCCGCGGAAGATCAACACGTCGCAGCCCCACCTAGGCTGTGAGAGGCCAACACGCGGTCTAAACCTAAGCAGCAGGGTGCAGGCCCATCGCCATACGAGCACACACGCGTTGCGTCTGTGACGAAGCAGACCTAGCCAATGAGCGTTCCAGTCCAATCCGGCGCAGCGCCTCCGTCGTGACGTCTGAAGTGCCGGTGATACCACGGCGCGGGATACCCATAACTACTCCGCGTAGATGGTTAGTGCGTATAAGCTCGTAGCCAACCCAGATCAAATACCAAGACCTCGTTAAGCGTGTTAAGTAACATGAGCGCCGAACGAGGCCAGGCCCACCTCTCTCCTAGGCGGTCTCAACACTGCCCTGTCGCTCCGCCACAAAGATCCACTCATGGGTGCTCCATCGGCCGACCGACTTTAGTCTCACATGTATCATGTATAAAGTATATAGTATATACCGTGATCAACTCCGAGTGATCACGGCCCGATAATATAGCACGCGCACGAGACAAGAAAGTAGGGCCACAGATGAAAGTACTAGCATCCTATACTAAGCATATAGGATTGCGGTAAGGTAACAAATGAAGTTACAAGGACAAGGCTATCAGGCGGTATAGGAGTACCAAAAGCAGTAACATGCTATGCTACTCTAATGCAAGCAGTGTAGATAAGAGTAAGCGATATCTGGTGATCAAGGGGGCTTGCTGGTTGCTCACGGCAAGAGAGAGGGTCGTCGACCTAGTCGTCGGCGGCGGTGCGGCGTCGGTCTCGTAGTCTACCGAAGAGAAGAGGGGGAAGAAACAATGAATACACGGTAACAGATGCATAACGATGCATGACATGCCAAGAAGCGATGCTAGGCGTGCCCTAACGTGGTAAGAAGGGTACTGGTTTAGGGGGGGAAAGCATCCGGGAAGTTATCCCGAATCCGGACGTCTGTCAGACAGATGAACCGGAGAGGAAAGTTTGCAGGTTCGATAGGTTAGAGACGTGTGGTGGACGAACGGACTGCGTATCCGGATTCGTCTCGTCGTTCTGAGCAACTTTCATGTTGAAATTATTTTAATCCGGATTACGGATTAAAAGATATGATTTTAAAAGATTTTATTAATTTACGGAATTTTAATTAATTATTTAATTAATTTGAAAATGCATTTATGACATCGACATGATGTCATCTTGACGTCATCGATCAACAGGGTTGACTGAGTCAACCTGACAGTGGGTCCGCATGTCATTCACTAAATGGCTAATTAACCTAATCGATTAATTAACCTTACTTAATTAAGTTAATTAATGATTAGTGTTAATTAATTCGAATTAATTAGTTTAATTAATTACCCAATTAATTTAACTAATGATTAGGTTTAACTAATCCGAATTAATTAGTTTAATTAATTACTCAATTAATTAATTAATTAATTATTTAGTTAATTAGTTTAATTCATTTTATTTCATTTTTAGTTACGGTTTTAATTAAAGCGTTCTTTGTGGGGTGGGGCCCGACGCCGAGGGTTATGGCCAAGCAGGCGTGGGCGGCGCGGCGATCTTGATGCGTTGCCCGGTCGATTCGGCACGACCAGGCCGAGGTCGGGGCGGCGCGATCCAGGCGGATCGCGCGGGCGGCCGGAGCGGCCGAGGCCCCAGCGCGCCAGCGGCGGTGGCGACGCCGGCGGACGGCGAACGGGAGGGGCTGGTTCAGGGGTGGGGGCTCGGGTCGGTGGGGGGGCGAGGCGCCGATCGGGGGGGGGAAGCGAGGCAGAGGCGAGGGGCCGCTTAGGCGCCGGGCGAGGGCTGAACGCCGCTGGGCGCTGGTGAGTGGGCCGAGGCCACGGGCCGGATCCGGCGGGGAGGAAGGAGAGGATCGGGGAGGGTGGGCGGGGTCGCGCAGCCTGGGGAGGCCGAGCAGCGACAGGGCACGGGCAGGGCCACTGGCGTCGGGGAGGGGGAAGCCGGGGGGGCCAGTCTTGTGTGGCCGGGCTGTCGCCCGGCGGGGAGGGAAGAGAGGGGAACGGGGGTGCCACCGGCGCCTTGCAGGTCTAGGGCGGCGGGCTCGGTGGAGGGCGGGAGGTCCGTCGGGAAGTGGTCGGTGAGGCGTTCTGGCGAGGGCGGCGAGACGAGCCGGACATGATGGCGGTCGCCGGGCTGGGGCGCTCAGTGACGGGAGGAGGAGGGATCTCCCGGGCGCGGGGAGGAGGAGGGAGGCCAGGCGGCGGGGCAGCGGGGGGTCGGCGGAGGTGGAGGACGGCTCGGCTCGGGGCCTCCTCCGCCCGATCCGGATCGATCGGGATCGGGTCGGTGGCAGGGGGGTGAAGCGAATGGGGGCGGTGGCTAGGGTTAGCCGCAGGGGTGGGGGGTTATCAGGGCGGTTGGGCGGCGGGCCCATGGGGGAAAGGGGGGGATGGGCCAGTGGGGAGAGGGCCGACTGGCTGGGCCAGGGGGGGTCTTCCCCCTCCCACTGTTTTATTTTATTTTCTTTTGTTATTTTTCCTATTTCTGTTTTGGTTTATTTAAAATGCCCTGGCATTTTGTAAAAATTATTGCACCCCACCAATATTAGGTTAGGTATTTTAGAAAACCCCGGAACATTTTAGAACTAGTTTTCGAAACCCTTTTATCGTTTGTTTCATTTTCGATTTTGTTTTAGGACGGTTCCGAATTATCGAGAGGTTAATTAACATAACCGGGTGATTACTGTTGCATAACCATCCGGGCGTTACAGTGCTGGACCACTTCAGAGGTTTGCGTGACTCTAGGGATGGTTCTGCTGCATTGACCTCGCGCATTCATTGCTTGAGTTGGCGGTGTGAGGTATGCAGAGACGCACCACCATCGACGCAAAGGACCTCTGTTTCCTTTTGAAACTCCTGCTCATCAGCTTCATCATCTTCATAATCCTCGTCATCTTCATCTTCATCTTCTTCCTTGTCGCGCCACGGGAGGTCATCTCCTTGCCGCTGCTTGGCCTTGCTGCGCGTCCTCCCCGACCGGTCTCTTTTACTTGCTGCACCGGCACCTTCTTGGGCTTTCTCCTTGTCTCGCTTTCGTATTCAGCTTTCAGTAGCTCCACAAGCTGCTCGACTTTCTTGCAGCTTTGGAGATCGTGGCCCTGGTGCGGTGGATTTTACAAGATCTTGCTTGTTGGAGCTGCCAGCTTGTCGGCGGCCGCCACAGCTTGGCGGACGGCGTCAACGGCAACCTCCTTGCCGGAGCCAACGGCCTTGGCTTGGTTGGCGGCATCATCCTTGCCGGACTGCTCGACAACTAGCACTTCTTGGTTTTTCTTCCTCCTGTTGTTCCGCCGCCGGCTATTCCTTGCCGGGGCGGTCCCTTCACTATCAGACTCTGCTCCCACACTCTCTCCTGGGAGCCTTCTTCCTTCTTCAGCGCGTGCACACTTGTCGGCTAGGGCGTAGAGCTCGCTGACGTCTTTCACTTTGCCCATCGCCATCTCTTCCCTCATCCTGCGGTTTCGTACATTCTGATGAAATGCACTAATCACCGCAGCAGGGTGGACGTCCCGATGTTGTAGTGCACTCGACTGAATCTCTGGATGAATTTTGAGAGACTCCCCCTCATACAGGCAAGCAGGTGGAGATCACTCTCTTGGCCATGAGGCTTGTGGCCGCCTGTGAAGGTGCCAACAAACTGATGGCACAGATCTGCCCAAGAAGAGATAGAGCCATCCGCAAGTGCATGAGCCAAGATCTGACGTTTGGTTTGAGCACCAAGGGGAAGTAGTTGGCGAGATCTTGTCGTCTCGCCCCCGCAGCTTGCACCGCGATGGAGTAGATCTTGAGGAACTCCGATGGGTGTGTCCTGCCGTCGCACTTCTCGCACATCTGGTTTGAAAATTTTCTTGTCAGGCCTTTGGACTTGCCGCAGCTCACGAGTGAACGCAGGGCAACCCATCACAGTCTGACAAGTCGCTGGTTCCTCGGCGCATGCATATCGACAGGGGCCCGCGTTGGTCGATTGACGGACGCTTCTCTTGGCGCTCGATATGGGTTCGGCGTCCTCTTCTTGCCGTTCTCGAAGAACTTGACGCTGGTCGCGGCGAGCTCGCGGATCCGGACGACGCCGTGGAGTCGCTGTCGAGGTGGATCCGGCGAAGTCGGCGATCTTGGCCTTCGGAAGGGGAGGTACGTGGGTGCACCCGCAAGTCTCATCGCCATCGGCTCGCGCCTTGTCGCCTCGCCGATTCTGGCGGCTTCGGTTGCAGCGGGGCGTCGCCGTTAAGCGGCCGATGAGACTCGAATCGTGGCCTCCACTCGTCGACCTTATCGGCCATCGGAGGGTAATCTAGTAATCGAGCTCGCCAAGGCTTCCGCTGGTGTGGTTGGCGGCAACGGCGTCTGAAGCGAAGAACGGATGTGCTCGGACTCCTAACCAAGTTAGGAGGAGCAGCATCCCGCCCAGCGACCATACCCCACTGCGTGCGGCATCTTTGGGGTGCATGCGGTCTCGAGGGCCTCGGGATCCTCCAGCTTGGCCTTGATCCAATGAGCGTATGGTGCCGCGAGTATCATGGCGCTGTCGGTCAGCGCTTCTGCGAAGGACGCGGTGTTGATTCGACGCCGGCGCCAGCGCCGTTGTCCTTGACCTGGCGGCATCGTGGGCTCTTTCGACGACGCTGTCCCTCCGCGCGTTTCCCCACCACCGACGGCTCGGTGGTGGTGGGTTCGACGCGACGGCTCAGCTGCTGCCGTGAGGCTTCTTCTTCGGCGCCATGTCGACGAAGACGTCGATGGAGTTGCTAGTGCGACCGCCGGACCGGGTTCACACAGCCTCGACGCCCCCTACCTGGCGCGCCAAAGATGTCGGGGGTGAGCTGATCGTGCCCCACGAGCACTTACGGGACCTGGGTCCCTTGTGGTTCGGAGGGGGGCGGAGATTGCACGAAGAGCGGGTCGAGGCGATGCACACGAGGGGGGTTTTTACCCAGCTTCGGAGCTCTCCGGAGAGATAATACTCCTACTGCTGCTTTGTGGATTATCTTGTGTTCTTGCTAGGGAGCAATGCTGGCTACAAGACCTAGCTTGAGTGTGATGAACTACGCTCGAGCTGGACTGAAAACCCAGCTGAGCCGAACCCCTCTCGTTGCCCTCGGGCCTCCTTTTATAGGCACAAGGGGTTACCACATATGGCAAGTAGACAAGGTTACAATGGTAAAACCTAGGTTGGTACACGCTTTGTACAGTGTACTGATAATCTATACCTAACTCGACGGCAAGGGACAAGGGTCATCAATGCCTCTCGGCCGCCCAACAGTGTAACAGGACCGTTAAGTGCCCCTCCGCCACGATGGTAGCTTGTCGGCGCCGTCTGTCGCTACTCCCCCTGGCTGCACAGCCCGTCGACACGCGTGCTTGGGAGAGCCCGTGGTGACACGTTGGCGGGTGAGCTGGAGCGGAGATGAAGAGGTCGCCCGCCCGGCAAGTGCCTTGCCACAAGGGAACCTTGTCGCTTTGGGGGTTCAGCGCCTGCCAAGCCTTCCCGGCAAGCTCCTCTTGCGGGGCCTCGTTCCTTTAGCATACTGGGTGGCCTTCCGGCAAGCTCTCCGCCTAGGGGTCTCATTATTTTGTTCTTGAATGGCTCGAGGGAGCTCTTGAGGGTCTTGGCGGCCATCAGCCGCCGGCCGTGGCCGCCAGAATCGCTGCACTGTCCGTGCACGAGTTCGGGGTACTAGGGTACCCCTACTCTAGTACACCGACAATCATCATCAAAAACAAAAGGAATATCCTTTTGCAAAAGATTAGTAAGAGGCCTAGAAATTTTAGAAAAGTCTTTGATAAATATCCTATAGAAACCAGCATGACCTAGGAAACTACAAATACCTTTGATGTCCTTAGGACATAGCATTTTCTCAATGGCATCAACCTTAGCTTGGTCCACTTCAATACCTCTTTCACAAATTTTATGACCCTAGATAATGCCTTCATTAACCATAAAGTGGCACTTCTCCCAATTCAAGACAAGATTTGTTTGTTCACAGCTCTGCAAAACTCGCTCAAGATTGCTTAAACAATCATCAAAAGACTTCATATAAACAGAGAAATCATCCATGAAAACCTCAACAATCTTTTCACAAAAATCAGAGAATATAGCCAGTATGCATCTTTGAAAGGTAGCAAGTACATTACATAAACCAAAAGGCATACTCTATAAGCATAGATTCCGAAAGGACAAGTAAAAGTGGTCTTTTCTTGATCAGGTTGAGAAACAAGTATTTGTAAAAAGCCAGAGTATCCCTCAAGGAAGCAAAAGTGTGTATGCTTAGATAATCTTTCAAGCATTTGATCAATAAAAGGCAAAGGGTAATGATCTTTTCTAGTTACCATTCTATAGCCTATAACAATTCTTTGTGGAATGAGTTCATTCTTATCATTAGGAACAATAATACCTCCTTTCTTAGGAACACAATGAACAGGACTAACCCATCTACTATCAGCTATAGGATAGATTATACCTGCTTCCAGAAGTTTTAATATTTCCGTTCTTACCACTTCTTTCATCTTCGGATTTAACCGACGTTGATGATCAACAACTGGTTTAGCATCAGGTTCCATATTAGTTTTGTGCTGACATAGAGTGGACTAATGCCCTTTAAATCATCAAGAGTATATCTAATGGCAGCCCGGTGCTTCGTTAGTACTTTCAATAATCTTTCTTCTTCATGTTCTGAAAGGTTAGCACTGATAATAACAGGATATATCTTGTTTCATCAAGATAAGCATATTTCAAAGTGTCTGGCAATTGTTTTAATTCAAACACAGGATCACCTTTAGGTGGAGGAGGACCTCCAAGAGTTTCAAAAGGCAAATTGTGTTTAAGAAGAGGGCGTTGTTCAAAGAAAACCTTATCTATTTCATTTCTTTCATGCATGTGTAAATCATTTTCATGATCTAGCAAATATTGTTCTAAAGGATCAGTTGGTGGAACAGCAATAGAAGCAGGACCAATTAATTCATCCTTACTAGGCAATTCTTTTTCATGATGATTTCTACTAAACTTGGAAAAATTAAACTCATGAGACTCATCACCAAAACTAACACCCATAGTTTGTTTCTTACAATCTATCTTAGCATTAACTATGTTCAAGAAAGGTCTACCAAAGATAATGGGACAGAAGTCATCTTATGGGGAACCAAGAACAAGAAAATCAGTAGGGTATTTTATTTTCCCACATAAGACTTCAACATCTCTAATAATCCCAATTGGTGATATTGTGTCTCTATTAGAAAGTTTAATAGTAACATATATTTCTTCTATCTCAGCAGGTGCTATGTCTTTCATAATTTCTTGATATAAAGTGTAAGGAATAACACTCACACTAGCACCCATGTCACATAAACAATGATAACAGTGATCTCCTATTTTAACTGAAATAACAGGAATGCCAACAACAAGTCTATGTTTATCTTTTCCATCAGGTTTAGCAATTCTAGCAGCTTCTTCACAGAAGTAAATAACATGCCCATCCATATCTTCTTCCAAGAGATCTTTAACCATAGCAATTCTAGATTCTACTTTTAATCTGTTCATCAGGTTTAGGTGTTCTAACATAGCTTTTGTTCATCACAGTAGGAACATTAGCATGTTCCATTATCCTCACAGGAAAAGGTGGTCTCAGTATAAGCAGAAGGAACAACTGGATCAACATTATAAAGTATAGTTTCTTCTTTAATTGGTATCGGTTCTTTAATTTCTTCTTTAATAGGTGGGTGATATTTAAACCACTTCTCTTTAGGGAGTTCAACATGAGTAGAAAATGATTCACAAAAGGAGGCTACTATCTCAGAGTCAAGTCCATATTTAGTGCTAAACTTTTGAAAAGCATCGGTATCCATAAAAGATTTAACACAATCATACTTAAGTTTAATACCTGACTCTTTACCTTCATCGAGTTCCCAATCTTCAGAGTTGCGTTTAATTCTCTCCAAAAGGTCCCACCGGAATTCAATAGTATTCTTCATAAAAGAACCAGCACAAGAAGTATCAAGCATGGTTTGATCATTACGAGAAATCCGAGCATAAAAATTCTGGATGATAATTTCTCTTGAGAGATCATGATTGGGGCATTAATTTAACATTGACTTAAGCTCCCCCAAGCTAGAGCGATACTTTCTCCTTCACGAGGCCAAACATTATATATATAATTCTGATCACGATGAACTAGATACATAGGATAAAATTTCTGGTGGAACTCCAATTTCAATGATCCAATATCATCGCATAGCCTATACCATGCCAATGCTTTTACCTTCAAAGATAAAGGGAAAACCTTTTTCATAACTTGGTCCCTGGGTAAACCTACAAGCATAAACAATCCACAAATGTGTTCCACATATATCAAGTGCATATCAGGATGTTCAGTTCCATCTCCTCCATAAGGATCAGCTAGGAGTTGTTCTATCATACCCGAAGGAATTTCATATTCAATATTTCAGTAGGTGCAGTAGGTTGAGGGGTAGCTAATTGTGGTTCCGGATGAGGTGAAGATACCCCGAACAAACCCCTCAAAGGATTGTTTTCCATAGTAACAAGTGACAATAAATTTCAGCACACTATATAAATGTTTCCTTACCAAATTCCACTTATCAAAGGCGCTTCACTCCCCGGCAATGGCGCCAGAAAATAGCCTTGATGACCGACAAGTATAGGGGATCAATTGTAGCTCTTTTTGATAAGTAAGAGTGTCGAACCCGACGAGGAGCTGAAGGAGATGACAAGTAGTATTCAGTAAGGTATTGTCTGCAAGTGCTGAAATTGTAAGTAGCAAGTAGTTTGATAGCAAGATAATTTGTAACGAGCAAGTAATGATAATAGTAACAAGTATCCAGCAAGGTAGCCCAATCCTTTTGAGTCAAAGGACAAGCCAAAACAGTCTGTTATAATAAGAAAAGCGTTCTTGAGAGTACACGGGAATTTCATCTAGTCACTTTCATCATGTTGGTTTGATTTGTGTTCACTACTTTGATAATTTGATATGTGGGTGGACCGGTGCTTAGGTGTTGTTCTTACTTGAACAAACCTCCTACTTATGATTAACCCTGCCGCAAGCATCCGCAACTACGAGAAAAGTATTAAGAATAAATTCTAACCATAGCATTAAACTCTAGGATCCAATCGGTCCCTTACGGAATAGCGCATAAACTGGGGTTTAAGTTTATGTCACTCTCGCAACCCACCATCTAATTGCTACTCCACAATGTATTCCCTTAGGCCCAAATATGGTGAAGTGTCATGTAGTCGACGTTCACATGACACCACTAAGGGAATAGCAACATACATACTATAAAAATATCGAACACATATCAAGTTCACATGATTTCTCCCGTGACCTCAAGAACAAAAGTAACTACTCACAAATGATAAATATGCTCATGATCATAGGAGTATTAAATAGCATCTTGGATCTGAACATATAATCTACCACCAAATAAACCATATAGTAATCAACTACAAGATGTAATCAACACTACTAGTCACCCCTAGCACCAATCTATAGTTCTGGTAACAAGATTGAATACAAGAGATGAATTAGGGTTTGAGATGAGATGTGCTGGTGAAGATGTTGATGGAGATTGCCCTCCCCAAGATGGGAGAGTTGTTGGTGATGATGATGACGAGGATTTCCCCTCCGGGAGGGAAGTTCCCCGGCAGAATCACTCCGCCGGAGGGCAAAAGTGCTCCTGCCCAAGTTCCGCCTCGAGACGGTGGCGCTCCATCCCAAAAGCCTTCTCCTTATTTTTTTCTAGGTCAAAATGACTTATATACCAAAAGATGGGCACCAGAGGTGGGCCGAGGAGGCCACAACCCACCAGGGCGCGCCTGGCGTGCCCAGGTGGGTTGTGCCCACCTGGTGGCCCCCCTATGGTGTTTATTGGCTCCAATATTTCTTAAATAATCCATAAAAATATCCATGAAGTTTCAGCTCATTTGGAGTTGTGCAGAATAGGTGGCCTGACGTAGCTTTTCCAAGTCCAGATTTCCAGCTGCCGGAATTCTCCCTCTTGGTGTGTTCCTTGCAAATTATGAGAGAAAAGGCATTAGAATTACTCCAAAAAGCATTATTATGGATACAAACATTACACATAACAGTAAGAAAACATGATGCAAAATGGACGTATCACATCTCTTCGCCGAACTAGTGCACCTATACAATTTTCCATTGTATTGGGTGTGTTGGGGACACAAGAGATTTCTTGTATTTGGTTGCAGGGTCGTTTGAGAGAGACCATTTCATCCTACACCTCTCACGGGTTGATAAACCTTAGGTCATCCACTTGAGGGAAAATTGCTACTATCCTACAAAACTCTGTGCTTGGAGGCCTAACACGTGTCTACAAGAATAAAGTTGCATAGTAGACATCATCCACCAAGGCGGAATTCTGTAGAACTATGTAGTGTGCTTGAGTGAGAGAATGTCCGTCCATACATATTATTTCTTTTGGTCCTAGAGTTCCATTTCCACCCAGTCTGCCCTCATGCCGCGATTCAGGAACACCAATCGGCTTAAGGTCAGGAATAAAGTCAACACAAAACTCAATGACCTCCTCATTTTCATGGCCCTTGGAGATGCTTCCTTCTGGCCTAGCACGGTTATGAACATATTTCTTTAAGACTCCCATGAACCTCTCAAAGGGGAATATATCTTGTAGAAATACAGGACCCAGAACGACAATCTCTTCGCATAGGTGAACTAGGACGTGTGTCATGATACTGAAGAAGGATGGTGGGAACACCAACTCGAAACTGACAAGACATTGCACCAAATCATTCTCTAACCTTGGTATGATTTCTGGATCGATTACCTTCTAAGAGATTGCATTGAGGAATGCACATAGCTTCACAATGGCTAATCGAACGTTTTCCGGTAGAAGCCCCCTAAATGCAACTGGAAGCAGCTGCATCATAATCACGTGGCAGTCATGAGCCTTTAGGTTCTGGAACTTTTTCTCTGCCATATTTATTATTCCCTTTATATTCGATGAGAAGCTGGACGGGACCTTCATACTGAGCAGGCATTCAAAGAAGATTTTCTTCTCTTCTTTGGTAAGAGCGTAGCTGGCATGACCCTGATGTATGTCGTCTTTTCCGTGCATACGTTGTTGGTCCTCCCGTGCCTCCGGTGTATCTTTTGTCTTCCCATACACGCCCAAGAAGCCAAGCAGGGTCACGCAAAGATTCTTCGTCACGTGCATCACGTCAATTGCAGAGCAGACCTCTAGGTCTTTCCAATAGGGTAGGCCTCAAAATATAGATTTCTTCTTCCACATGGGTGTGCATCCGTCAGCGTCATTCGGAATAGATTGGCCGCGAGGACCCTTTCCAAATATTACCTTTAAATACTTGACCATATCATGTACATCACCACTAGTACGGTGGCGAGGCTTCGTCCGGTGATATGCCTCACCTTTGAAATGCTTGCCTTTCTTTCTTACGGGACGCATGCTCGAAAGAAATCGACGATGTCTCGGGTACACATTCTTCTTACAATTATCCAAATATATACTAGCGGTATCATCCAAACAGTGCGTGCATGCGTGGTACCCCTTGTTTTACTGTCCTGAAAGGTTACTAAGATCGGGCCAATCATTGATGGTCACAAACAGCAACGCATGTAGGTCAAATTCTTCCTGGTCGAGCTCATCCCACGCACGTACACCTTTTCCATTCCACAGCTGTAAGGGTTCTTCAACTAATGGCCTTAGGTACACATCAATGTCGTTGCCGGGTTGCTTAGGGCCTTGGATGAGCACTGGCGTCCTAATGTACTTCCGCTTCATGCACAACCAAGGAGGAAGGTTATACATACATAGAGTCACATGCCAGGTACTATGGTTGCTGCTCTGCTCCCCAAAAGGATTAATGCCATCTGCGCTTAGACCAAACCATACATTCCTTGTGTCATCTGCAAAGTCCCTCCACTTCCTCTTGATTTTTCTCCATTGCGACCCGTCAGCGGGTACTCTCAACTTCCCGTCTTTCTTATGGTCCTCTTTGTGACATCGCATCAACTTGGCATGCTCTTTGTTTTGGAACAAACGTTTCAACTGTGGTATTATAGGAGCATACCACATCACCTTGGCAGGAATCTTCTTCCTAGGGTGCTCGCCCTCGACATCACCAGGGTCATCGCGGCTGATCTTATAGCGCAATGCACCACATACCGGGCATGCGTTCAAATCCTCATAGTCACCTTGGTAGAGGATGCAGTCATTAGGGCATGCATGTATCTTCTGCACCTCTAATCCTAGAGGGCAGACAACCTTCTTTGCTTTGTACGTACTTTCGGGAAATTCGTTGTGCTTTGGAAGCATCTTCTTTAACATTATCAACTACTTTCCAAATCCCTTGTCAGATAAACCATTCTCTGCCTTCCATTGTAGCAATTCCAGTGTGGTGCCCAACTTTTTCTTGTCAGCTTCGCAATTTGGGTACAACGATTTCTTGTGATCCTCTAACATGCGCTGCAACTTCAACCTCTCCTTTTTCACTTGCGCAGTTTCTCTTTGCATCGACAATGGCCCGACCTAGATCATCAGCGGGCTCATTTGATGCCTCTTCTTTAGCTTCTTCCCGCATTGCTGGCTCGGCTTCTTCCCCCATTGTTGTACCATCATATTCAGGGAACCCATGGCCAGGATAGATGTCATCGTCCTCTTCTTCTTCATTGTCTTCCATCATAACCCCTCTTTCTCCGTGCTTGGTCCAAACATTATAGTGCGGCATGAGACCGGGCTCAAACAGGTGCCAATGAATGGTTCTTGAGTTAGAGTAATTGTGATCATTCTTACAGCCAGCACATGGACAACACATAAAACCATCTGCCCGCTTGTTTGACTCAGTCGAAAGCAGAAAAGCATGCACACCATTAACGAACTGGGGAGAGCATCGGTCATCGTACATCCATTGCCGGCTCATCTTCATTACACAACACCGAAAATACCAAATTAATACAAGTTCATACACACTTATTCTAATAAAACATCATATAAACTCTCTAGCTAAAGCATTTAAATGCAACAACAAATGCGATCAAGATCGCAACTAAGGTAACAATTGATCCAACAACATAATGATACCAAGCCTCACTATTAATGGCATTTTTCTAATCTTTCTACTCTTCAAGCGCATTTTCTCCATCTTGATCTTGTGATCATCGATGACATGGGCAACATGCAACTCCAATTCCATCTTCTCCTCCTCAATTCTTTTCAATTTTTCTTTCAAATACTCATTTTATTTTTCAACTAAATTTAACCTCTCGACAATAGGGTCGGTTGGAATTTCCGGTTCACATACCTCCTAGATAAAAATATCTATGTCAACTTGATGGGCATAATTTGTCATAAACACAAAATGCAACAAATAATTATGAAAGAGAATATACCACATCCGAATCATAAACCGGACGAGGGCCGACGGGGACGGATATCAAAACCATGGCACTATGTATAACAAACAACTTACGGGTAAAAAGTTATACAAGTAACTATATATCTAAATCACACAAACATGATTTTTTTATATAAAAAAGATAAGAAAAAGAGGCTCACCACAAGGTGGTGCCGGCGACGGGATGGTGCGGGCGATCGATGGTGGTTAGGACGGAGACGGGAAGGCACTAAGTAAGCCACACCTACGTATGCAAACTAAGAGTTATTTTGAGCTCAAATTGCACATAAATCAAATAAACTACCACATATCATTCCTCTCAAACTAAAACCCACAAATCACTATACTTATATAGCATTGCAAGAGCTAATCTAACAATGAGATATGAAAGGACAAAGTTGCTAACCTTTGTGATCACTTGGATGGATGGAGGGCCTTCAAATCTTGACAAAATTTGGGCCAAATGAGGGATGAGCTCGACGAAGAGGGGAAGAACAGAGAGGAGAGGAAAGGGGAAGAACAGAGAGCTCGGGCTGGATGAAGGGTTTATATAGGATGATCTTTAGTCCCGGTTGGTTATACAAACCGGGAATAAAGGTGCATCTCTAGTCCCGGTTCGTGCCATGAACCGAGACTAAAGGTGTTGGTGGGGCCCCAGCCTGACACCAGCCTGCCACCACCTCTTTAGTCCCGGTTCGTGGCACAAACCGGGACTACAAGTTCAACATGAACCAGGACTAATGAGTGCCGCCCGCCTAGCCATTGGAACCGACACTAATGGTCACATTAGTGCCGGTTCATTTACAAACCGGGACTAATGAGCTGAACATTAGGTCATTTTTCTACTAGTGTGTCTTCTCAATGAGGATCACCTCAGTCGAAGAACGACTCCCCACCTGCATTAAGGAGATCGCATTGCGCCTCCGCGAGTGCCTTCCGCCGACGCCTGTCCACCCGCTCCGCACGATGCCTTGTCGTCCTCTCCGCCCAGAAAGCGTTCTCGTCGACGACGTCCTGCGGGTAGCGTTGGCGCCAGTCCGCCATGGCTCGCTCGTCTGCCTCGGCGATGAGGACACGGCGCTGCCGCCGACAGTGTTCTTCACAGTCCTGGTCTGTTATAAGACGAGGCGGAGGGGGACGGCCTGATGTCGGATTTCGGGTTCTGGCAAAACCCTTGAGGTTCGAACACGGGGGTGCGCACGAAGATTTCCCCCAACCTAATCACGCCCTCAGCCTCACCGCGATCTCAAAGCCTAGCTCGACGAACCCGCACAAGGGACACAAGATTTATACTGGTTCGGGCCACCGTTGTGGTGTAATACCCTACTCCAGTGTGGTGTGGTGGATTGCCTCTTGGGCTGAGGATGAACAGTACAAGGGGAAGAACAGCCTCCTGAGAAGAGGTGTTCTTGTGCTTGGTGGGTGTGAGGATGGAGTGGATCCAGTCCAAGATGAGTTGAGTTGAGGCTCCGTTTCAATCCCTTGCCTCCTACTGTGGTGGCTAGTCCTATTCACAGAGGCCTGGTCCTCTTCCCAAATTTTGAGCAGGAAGGGATGCCACAATGGCCAAATTCAAAGGGAGACAACTAGTACGAGTTATCCTGACTAAAGGTGGTCTTCGCCTGCCAAAGGCTCTAGTGGTGACGACGTCTTGGGCTCCATGGTGACCTCCGTCTTGCCGTCCTGCTGGTCTTGGTCTCGTTGCACCGATATGGAAACCTTTGCCTGATGCCTCGGTACTCATCGCCTGCGCTTGCCTCCTTAGCACAAAGTGGAAACGAGGACACTGCACGCGCCTAGCGCCCGCCTGGACTTGGTCGTCACGGCTTACATCATTGGAACCTCACAAGGTTCGCTTTGCCTTGATATCTCCGCCCCTCGCGAGCCAGCTTAGTGAGGCTGCCCCCGAGGAGGTCTTGTGTCGTCCGCCTCGCGAGGCTTGGCCCCTCACGAGGGTCTTGGGCATTTGCTGGTGAAGACGGGCTATACTGGGCCGCGGGTGGAGCCACGCCGTGGGCCGCAGGCAGGCAAGTCTGGGGACCCCCGTTCCCAGAACACCGACAGTAGCCCCCGGGCCCAAGGCGCGGTCGGACTTGGCTTCGAGGCAAAGCCAAAGGGCAAGTGCGGAGCGCTGCGGGCCCCAACAGCCTGCAGCCTTGGTCAACGCATGGCGATTGATTGGACGTGGGCGTCTCCGCTTCCCTACGCTGCCTCGGCAACTGCCCGACTTGACGAGTCCCTGCTGCATGCAGAGAAATATCATCATTACCTGTGATCGTGGGGATCGCCGGTTGGCCTTCTCCTGCTATAAATGAGGAGGGGGTAGAGCCCCCGTCGCCCATCTCTTCCTGCTCCGCTCGCTTCTTCTCCCTTGCTCCATCGCTGGTAGTGACACCATGGCGCCAATCTGAAGATTCTCGACCGCGGAGAAGGAAAAAACTCCCCGCGACGAGCCCGGGCCGCTTCCGCGGAAGAAGAGGCCGGTCCACCGTCATGACATAGTCATGAGGCAGGAGGTGACAAGGCCTTGGTACGAGCGGCCACCTCCCTGGTGTCCACTTCCTTTATACGCCCAAGCCGAGGGCTCAGGAGGAAGAGGCGGCGAGCGGCCGCCCACGTCCCGGCCGTGGTCGCCGCCCCATGGTGGCGCACGCCGTTGCCCCAGGGGCCCACACCATGGACTCCTCGCGCGAACTTGTGCTGTGGGCGGTGATGCCTCCGCGCACCTGGATCTGCTTCCCCCAGTTCCCCTCCACCGAGATGCCGCCAAGGGGGCCTCTCGAGCTATGGCTTTAGCGCGCCGACTGCGATGCCCCGACGACCGGAGCAGAAGTGGAAGCCGTCTCCCCGGGCAAGATCTTCATGACCCGCGACTGGGGCAAGGTTGCCCAGGTTTGCCGCGTGGAAGGCGCCCTTGCCATCCACTCCAGGTATGACGGCGCCTCCATGATGTTCTTCAAGGTCTTCGATGCGGAAGGCCGCCGCTTGGAGTGCTGCCCCAGAGAGGGCCGCCTGAACGGTGCCGCGGCAGGAGCTGGGCCTGCCGCCCACCTCGCCAGCGACTCATCCAGCAGACGTGGTGCCGCTTGGGAGTCCAGTGATTCTCCCGAGCCCTACGAGACTCCGGAGACGAGCGACGACAGCTACGTGCCCCCGAGCTCTCGCCGCGCCTGGAGCAAGGCCGCAGCCTACGGCCGCCGCCATCGCTGATCTGGATGGGGTTGGCGCAGGCCTCCCATGGCCCACTGTTGATGATGGCGTCGGCTGCGCTGGCTAGATAGGGCTCCTTGAATTTCCTTTCTTTTGTTCCCTGCGAGGAATCGAAACGAACCCTATGGGGGCGTGTAAAGAACATGTAATGTCTTTTGTTGGCATTATCCTTATCATGAAATTGTGCGAGCGCATGTCCTGCTTCGGCTCAGTCTCCCCTTTCTATCCTCGCGGCGGCTTGGTGCTCTACGCTGACAGGTCTCGGTCCCCAGGCAGGCTGCAGCCATCGCTGGTATGCCAGGTCGCGATGTCGTGGTCAAGGCCAGGAGGTGAGCGGCCCGAGGTCCAGTAAGAGCTCCTGAGATGCGATGCTCAGGAGGTCCCCTTTAGCGCGCAAGCGGCCACCGAGAGGTAAGAAAGGGAGGCAATGTTGCCGTGGCAGGCTTGCAGCAAGTGAGAATCCCGTGTCGTAGAGATTGGTTGGTCCGAGCGCGAAAATTATCTTGGCAGTCTGGAGTCGTTTCCTTGTGTTGTGCCAAACTCATGCGTCGGCGGTCGTGGCGCAGCTAGGTTAGGCCCGTGCATGCTTCCCCTTCTTCTCCATGCTCTCCTTCATGCTCTACATCCTCAGGTCCCGGCCCTCGAGCGAGCTCAGCCGCTGCCGGTATGCCAGGTCGTGATGTCGTGGTCAAGGCCATGGGGTGAGGGCTGGAGAGCCAGTAGGAGCTCCTGAGTCCCGATGCTCAGGAGCCCCCCTTTTAACGCGCAAGTGAATCGCATGGGAGAAGAAGGAGCCCGCGGTACCGCCTGCTGTTGTCCTCGGGAGGTTTCTGCAAGTCAGCGCGAGAGGGGCACAGATTACCATTATGATTGCCGGCCGGGCACTAGTCGCTCCGTAAGAGAATGAAGGCACTGAGGGCCTGGTGAGGTGACGCGCGTGGGGCATGCCGCGGGCCAGAGCTCGACCGCTCAGATTTATCGACATTGCAGGGACGGACCCAAGCACAAGCGTTGTGCCAGCGTGAACAGCTCCCATGGTAGGTGACAATCAAGCAGGTGATAACCATAGATAG
Source organism: Aegilops longissima (assembly GCA_021605205.1). Classification (NCBI taxonomy): domain Eukaryota; kingdom Viridiplantae; phylum Streptophyta; class Magnoliopsida; order Poales; family Poaceae; genus Aegilops; species Aegilops longissima. The sequence goes on along the minus strand of CM038681.1, from coordinate 177,860,990 downwards.
ATTATGCATGAGAAGCAAACTAGCTCAGGTAAATGAAAGAACGATACACGCCACAGGGTCAGACCCGAGCGGCTTGGGGATGATGCAGCCCGAGGGGCGCCCCCAGCAAGGTAAGCTAAAGACATAAAAAAGGGATACACGCCGCAGGGACGGACCCACTCGGCCTGGGAATGATGCAGCCCGAGGGGTGCTCCCAGCTAAATAAACTTAGAAGATGTCACCTGGTTTTGTTGTTGAAGGAATGTTGGGGCAGCTGAAGACGCGTTACGAAGGGGTTGCTCCTCACGAGCCACCGGGGCCCTGAGCCTCGGGAGGCTCTGGGGGTCCAGGCGGCTCCTTGAGGACCGTCTCCATCTCCGCCAGGACTGCGTGGTGCCTGGCCTCCTGAGCCGCCAGGATGCTCTGCAGGTTGCGCTGGAAGGCGGACGCCATGCTCGGCAAGCCAAAAGGCATGCGAACATAGCTGTGAGGCGGGCCCTCACAGCATCCCACGCGCAAAGGCCAGAAAAGCTCCTGAGATGCGGCCCTGCTGAGCCCTGGGACGTCGATGCAGACATGCAGCCCGCCATCCTCACCTGGATGGGGAGCCGCGCCAGGTGAGCGGCGGTCACATCGCATGGCTCTTGCATCCTGCAGTTCCTGAGTGGTCTTGGCAATGAACTCCTCAGTGTCGGGCGCTCCTCGTCCGGTGTCTTCCTGAGGGAAACGTGCTGGGAAGCACGCCTCCACGTGGTGCCCGAGCACCTCCCTCGTGACGTTGGCAAGGTCGGAGGCCCTCTAGAAGAGATCCCCCGAGCCCTGCCCGAGGAGGGCGCCGGGCATGCCTTCCTATGCGAGGGAGGGAGGCGCCCCACGCGCGGGAGCTGATCCTGACGTGGCTCCACTTGCGGGCCGCTCTCCTGAGGCCCTGCGCGAAATAGCTGCTTCTTCTTCTTGGGGATGACCTCAGGAGCGTACTGTGCTGCATTGCTGTTAGGGTCTTCGATTGATGCTGCTTGGAAGGCGCGCTCGAGGGAGCACACCTCATCTCTTTCTTCGCAGGGGACTTTGATGATCCCGCCGCTTCCTGGCATCTTGAGGACGTTGTAGCCGTGGTGTGTCACTGCCATGAACTTGGCCAGGGCCGGATACCCGAGGATGGCATTGTATGGCAGACGGATGTGGGCTACGTCGAAGTCGATGAGCTCGGTGTGGTAGTTGTCGCGTTGTCCAAAGGTGACATGGAGGCGGACCTGCCCTATCGGCGAGGTGGAACCGTCGGTCACTCCTGAGAAGGGCTTGGTAGGCTGAAGCTGATCGTAGGGCACTTGAAGGCTGTCGAACATCTCGAAGGACAGGATGTTAAGCCCTGCGCCGCCGTTGATAAGGGTCTTGGTGACTTGTACGTTGCTGATGACGGGTGAGCAAAGCATCGGGAGAGCTCCAGCAGTGGCTGCACACTTGAGCTGATCTGCCGAATTGAAGGTGATGGCGCACTTGGACCACCTAAGCGAGCGTGTGGCCTCGAGCTTGGGGAGGACTGCGTTCACCTCACGAGCAAACTGCTTGAAGATTCACTGAGAGGCTGGGGCTTGAGCTCCACCCAGGATGCAGGCGATAGCCCGTGACTCCTGGAAGCCCCCAGCCCCCTCGTCCTGATGGTGGTCGTCGTTCCTTATTGGTGGTGGCGGCAGCGGAGGAAGACCAGCGTTGCCCTGGGGGCGGTCCTCGCGAGGCTGATCCCTCTAGGCGCCCTCACGAGGCTGGTCTTGCCAGTAGTCCTCACGAGGCAGGTCACGCCACTCCTGGCGAGGGCCACGGTCGTCCTAGCATCCTCCGCCATGTCCTCCTCCTCGGCCGTAGCCCCGGTCGTTGCGCTCGGGGCATCGACCAAGGCGTCCATCTCGAATGGCCCTGAGCTCTTGATAGTCGTTGGTGTTGTGGCTGTGAACATTGTGGAAGGCGCAGAACGGTCGGCTTCTCTATCCCGGCCGCGCTTTGTGTCTGGCTCCGCCGCGAGTACGGCCACTCCCTTGCGCTTCACGTCCTTGGCCTTGGCTTTCTTCTCCTCCAGGTTGGCAGCTGGGAACTCGAGGAGGGAAAGGCGCCCTTCCTCAGCCCTTGCGCACTTGGTCGCCAGGTTGAACAACTCCAAGGACGTGCATAGCTCCTCGTGGATGGTGAGCTCCTCCTTCATCTTGACGTCGCGGATGCCATCAGAAAATGCGGAGATGATGGCCTCGTCCGTCACCTTGGGGATTTTGAGGCAAACGTTGTTGAAGCGCTCGATGTACTTCCGGAGGGTCTCTCCTGGCTGTTGCTTAACGCGGCGCAGGTCACCCGCGGCTGGAGGGCGGTCGCGAGTGCCCTGGAAGTTGGCGACGAAGCGGTCGCGCATCTCGTTCCTGGAGGAGATGGAGCCTGGAGGCAGGTTCAGGAGCCATGAACGAGCGCCATCCTTGAGAGCCTTGGGGAACCAGTTCGCCATGACTTTCTCGACGCAGTTGGCCGCCTCAATGCTCAGCTCGTAGAGATGCAGGAACTCCGCGGGGTCGGGGGTGCCGTCATAGCGTGGAGGCAGGTCTTGCTTGAACTTGCCCGGCCATGCGATGCTACGCAGCTCAGGAGTGAAGGCGCGGCATCCCGCGGTGGCCACCAGGACTCTTTGCTTATGTGGAGCCTGCCCTTGATGTCCGCGCACCGCCACCGCAGGCGGCGCACAGTCTTGTCGTAGTGGTGTTGGGAGCGCGGGAGCGTTTCTTGCGGACGAGGAACTTCTTGGCAGCTTCCTTCTTTGCGCACGGGCACCCAACGCGGTGGGTCGCGCCGGGGGGCCGCACACCTTGGCGCTAGGGCGCCGTCTTGGTGCGGAGGAGGTGGTGGTGGTGCTCCATGAGCCACGTCGCCCGCAGCTGGCGGAGGGCGAGGCAGCGAGAGGGATGGCGCGGGGGAGCTCCTGGCGGCGCTGACGAGCTCGGCGATGTGGTCCAGCCAGTCCTCGTAGAGGTCGTCGACGGGGCGGTAGCGCAGGAGTTCACGTGTCATGAGTAGCGCGGCCTACGCGTCCGTGGGAGCGCGACGAGCGTGAGACGATGAGCCGGCCGGGGTCAGCGACAAAGTGGCAGTTCGGCCGTCCCGCCGCACCGAGGGGTGCAGCGAGGACGCTTGCTGCTCATTTCCCACCGGGCCGGTGGCGGCATTGGCGGTAGGCGACGGAGAACAAAGAGGTGTCCCGCCGACAGGAGCCGTCTGAGCAACGCGGGCGGTGAGGGCGGCCCGGCACTCAGCGCGAGCTCGGCGAGCGTCCGCCATGGACACGACGAAGCGACAGGACGAGGATCGACTGAAGGAAAGCTTCGGCGCACCCCTACCTGACGCGCCAAATGTCGGATTTCGGGTTACAACAAAACCCTTGAGGTTCGAACACAAGGGTGCGCACGAAGATTTCCCACAACCTAATCACGCCCTCAGCCTCACTGCTACCTCTTGAGCACTGCGTTGGTTTTCCCTTGAAGAGGAAAGGGTGAAGCAGCAAAGTAGCGTAAGTATTTCCCTCAGTTTTTCAGAACCAAGGTATCAATCCAGTAGGAGGCTACGCGCAAATCCCTCGCACCTACACAAAACAAATAAATCCTCGCAACCAACGCGATAAGGGGTTTTCAATCCCTTCACGATCACTTACGAGAGTGAGATCTGATAGGATAATATTTTTGGTATTTTTATGATAAAGATGCAAAGCAAAATAAAAGCAAAGTAAAAAAGCAAAGGAAATAACTAAGTGTTGGAAGATTAATATGATGAAGATAGACCCGAGGGCCATAGGTTTCACTAGTGGCTTCTCTCAAGGGCATAAGTATTCTACGGTGGGTGAACGAATTACTGTTGAACAATTGACAGAATTGAGCATAGTTATGAGAATATCTAGGTATGATCATGTATATAGGCATCACGTCCGAGACAAGTAGACCGACTCCTGCCTGCATCTACTACTATTACTCCACTCCTCGACCGCTATCCAGCATGCATCTAGAGTATTAAGTTCATGAAAACAGAGTCATGCCTTAAGCAAGATGACATGATGTAGAGGGATAAATTCATGCAATATGATAAAAAAACCATCTTGTTATCCTCGATGGAAACAATACAATACGTGCCTTGTTGCCCCTACTGTCACTGGGAAAGGACACCGCAAGATTGAACCCAAAGATAAACACTTCTCCCATTGCAAGAAAGATCAATCTAGTAGGCCAAACCAAACTGATAATTCGAAGAGACTTGCAAAGATAACCAATCATACATAAAAGAATTCAGAAGATTCAAATATTATTCATAGATAAACTTGATCATAAACACACAATTCATCAGTCTCAACAAACATACCGCAAAAAGAAGATTACATCGAATAGATCTCCACGAGAGAGGGGGAGAACATTGTATTGAGACCCAAAAAGAGAGAAGAATCCATCTAGCTAATAACGATGGACCCGAAGGTCTGTGGTAAACTACTCACACTTCATCAGAGAGGCTATGGTGATGACGTAGTAGCCCTCCGTGATGGATGCCCCCTCCGGCGGAGCTCCGGAACGGGCCCCAAGATGGGATCTCGTGGGTACAGAAGGTTGCGGTGGTGGAATTAGGTTTTGGCTCCCAGATCGATCGCTTGGGGTTCAGAGGTATATATAGGAGGAAGGAGTACGTCGGTGGAGCAATAGGGGCCCCACGAGGGTGGAGGTCGCGCCCTGGGGGGTAGGCGCGCCCCCCTACCTCGTGGCCTCCTCTTTTGTTTCTTGACGTAGGGTCCAAGTCTCCGGATCATATTCTTCCTAAAATCATGTTCCCGGAAGGTTTCATTCCGCTTGGACTCCGCTTGATATTCCTTTTCCGCGAAACTCTGAAATAGGCAAAAAAACAGCAATTCTAAGCCGGGCCTCCGGTTAATAGGTTAGTCCCAAAAAATAATATAAAAGTGAATAATAAAGCCCAATAATGTCCAAAACAGTAGATAATATAGCATGGAGCAATCAAAAATTATAGATACGTTGGAGACGTATCAGGCATCCCCAAACTTAATTCCTGCTCGTCCTCAAGTAGGTAAATGATAAAAATAGAATTTTTAATGCGGAGTGCTATTTAGCATAATTTCAATGTAATTCTTCTTAATTGTGGTATGAGTATTCAGATCCGAAAGATTCAAGACAAAAGTTTAATATTGACATAAAAAATAATAATACTTCAAGCATACTAATAAAGCAATTATGTCTTCTCAAAATAACATGGCCAAAGAAAGTTATCCCTACAAAATCATATAGTCTGGCTATGCTCTATCTTCACCACACAAAGTATTTAAATCATGCACAACCCCGATGACAAGCCAAGCAATTGTTTCATACTTTTGACATTCTCAAACTTTTTCAATCTTCATGCAATACATGAGCGTGAGCCATGGACATAGCACTATATGTGGAATAGAATGGTGGTTGTGGAGAAGACAAAAAGGGAGAAGATAGTCTCACATCAACTAGGCGTATCAACGGGCTGTGGAGAAGACAAAAACAGCCAACCTATCAAACCATAGCGCACTTCACACGTGCATGCCTAACTTGGGATGATTCCAAAGGAGGCAAAAACAATCTTTCTCAAACTCACGGCGGCAGCTTACATCAAATGCACGTGAGTTAGAGGAAGTCACTTCTTTCATCCAAATGTATACCTCATGAGCGGAACATGAAGGCAATGCTTACAAAGTTTCCAATGCTAGGTTGATGTTCAACATGAATCATGGGGGAGACAAAAATGCTGCTGATGGGCTCAACAACAACTCATCGGAATTTCCATATCACTGGACTTCCACCATCATGTGAACACGGTGATAGCATTGATCAGACCAAAAGATGTAATGGTATATGCTCGAGGAATCAACCACGAGTAAGACAACATTACGAACATCGTTGGTTCTGATTTGACTTGACAATAACCCATACTCAAGTCAAAGTTTTGACAAGGCAATAGATCCAACAACTGATCACAGGGACCAATCGATGAAGATATCGTCTTTCTTCAACACACATGCACCAGGATATCCCTTGGAGATGAACTAAGTCAGGTAATATTTTATCTTCCAACTCTCCAAGTTGTTGTTTAGCTTAACCAACTAGCTCAGGGTACCCGGCACAGATTCCTGGAGAAAGGGTGGTTACAAGAAAACCAACTTGATCACGAACTCAACATAGCGGTCAGGTGACAACCTGGTAATACTTCCGAGAAGATATTCGGAAAATCACGAACCACCAATATGCTACTAAGCTCAAGAACAACCTTGCTTTTCAGGGCAAGATGATATGATCAAAAGAGTGAGGGATTGACACAATCCTATCTCATTGATCGAAGAGTGCACCGGAAATAAGGACTAGGTAGCACGATCAATCTTAGGATGATGATTTAATAACCAACACACTAAGAATGAGAATATTAACTACCAAGCAACGAGGTTGCTAGGAGTATCGATTTAACACATCACAGTTCACTTGTCGGCATTCCGGTTACAACAATACGGGGCCGAGGAATGAACAATGATAGTGAGAAGTATCACTACGTCAAGAATTCATGAGAAATGGTGCAATTCTCATGACAATCCTGACTTAAAGGGGGTAATACTCCGAGGTAGAACATAATCAAAAGCTGGATTGGCATTTGATTTGCGGATTACAACTGCTTTGACCCAATCCTGGATATGGATGAGGTACTGGAGTTTGTTTCTCCTAGTCATTCCAGAATAGAATGGCTTAACAGACCACAAGAATAATAGGCATCGATGAACGAATGCACGCATACTCTTGATTATCAATTGATAGATGGAGGTCAGAAAACAACTAAAGAGGGACAACTCAAAGGAACATATGTTTTTTTTCTGAGTTGTGGATGCATAGATTAGTATGTCGAGCGGAGCCCAACATTTCTTCCGGATAACCCATGCGGAAAGGGTAGAACTGGCAGATTCACAATTATGAATGGAGAACTCCTCAAGAGTACTCTGATTGTGATCCTTCGGTTCAGCGAGGAACTTCTGCCATAAGCGGTTCATAGTATTTGGAAGAAGGAAATACCACGGACCTCGAGGACTATCGCAAAGTTACTAATATCCTAAAGCAACTAGCAAACACTATCAACAGGAGGTAAGTAGGGTGAATCCCGGGTTCAAGAACCCAGGAATAGAATACCTACTACTAAATGGCATCACATGATGCTTTCGAGAATATGTGCTAGAATCATCACACCGGGAACACAAAACATGGCTAGATTACTAGGTGACTCCCTAAAACACCTAGGTTCATAATAATAGCTCCAACATATATGCCGAGGCAACGGAGTACCTCAACACACTAATTTGTGTGATTAATCTGGCCCAAATGAACATTAGAAATGGAGAGTAGGGATTTGCAAATGCATCAGACTATTTAGAAATCTGGGATGACTCGGACAACATAACGGGTGTAAATGCTCAAAATGATTTGAGACATCCTGCAAAATAGTGGCATGACCACTCAACATCACAATATCAAGGTTCTGAGACCAGCTATGGACATACGGAAGTATTAGAAACTGAACTGGGGCTTGAATCCAACAATCCTATAAGTCTACGGATTAGTAACACGTGATCCTGATAGAAAGATGAGCAATCCTAGTTCTTAATCCCCGTAGAAGAGAAAAGGATGACTCAGATCAGAAGGGCATACGATAAAGGAGTAAAAAGAACCTTACGTTCCATCCCACAATAAATTCCCCTACATATAACTAAAGCATTTCTAGACACAACTTCGACCGGTTTGGCTTGGTAGTCCTACAGGTAGTCAGGCTCTGATACCAATGCTGTCAGGACCCCGATTCCAGGTCACATCGATCTAGCCGGAAACACCTCATATCACTTTGCAGCCTCATGCGCGGTATTCCCACGGGTGTCGCCTTACCATGGCCCGGGACCGTTTGCGCCTTTTGGCTCACGTATATGATAGTGTCGCTAGCATCCATATGACAGGGAACCCGGGCCGACATGATTAGTCGTGAACCCAAAGTGGCACTAACTTATAGGGACAGGCATACATGAATCAACATCGAGCATGTCGGTCAACAGCGTGCGAATCCGGGCTGTAGCATCGGGCTAACAGGACTCGGGAACCGGGCTGTAGCAGGTTAGGCAGGACTGGATGTCACCGTGACATTTCAAGGGATGAATACAAGAACGAAGTGAATCACATGCCGCTACCAAGTGTTCCGAGCAAGAGTGCTAGGCTAGCAGGACTCGTGAACCGGGCAGAAGGACTACTATGGCTCATGGAAGCACAAGACTACATTTCCCCATAAGAGAGGCTACCAAGGATAAACAACTAGGTTGTCGGATCCCACACATACCAAGCATTTCAATGATACACACAATATGCTCGATATGTGTAAATACAACATGGCATCACAACATAACTCTACGACTCAAGTATTTATTTAATAGGCTCCGAGGAGCGAGATATTACAAACATGGGTCTCATGACCCAACATTCAGAGCATACAAGTCAAAGCACATGCGGAAGCTTAACATGTCTGAGTACAGGCATCTACAAATGAAAAAGGCTGAGAAGCCTGACTATCTACCAGATCCTGCCGAGGGCACAAGATCGTAGCTGAGGTAACAAGCTAAACGTCGAAGTCCACGCGGAACTACTAGTGAGACGGAAGTCTCTCTGCAAAAACATAAACTAGGCAAACGTGAGTACAAATGTACCCAGCAAGACTTACATTAGAACTAACTACATATGCATCATTATCAACAAAAGGGAAGGTGGGGTTTAATCGCAAGCAAGCCAGCTTTGACTCGTGGCTATCCTGAACTACGATCGCAAGTAACTCTTTTGAGGTATGCACACGAGTCCACATATTCACCATTTCAATACACCACTATGGATTCGCTCCCGTCTCCCTACGAGAACGCCATCCATAGCACTCACGCTTATCTTGCATATTTTAGAGTATCCACTTTCACTTGTCTATGAACTGTTATAGGCAACCCAAAAGTCCTCTACCGCGGACACGGCTATTCGAATAGATGATGTTAACCCTGCAGGGGTGTACTTCTTCACACACGCTCTCACCACTTACCGCCGTTTACACGACATGTACTCGGCAACCTTCAAGCGGAAGCCCAACGAGGGTGTCGGCCACAACCTGACTAACCACACAAGTCTCTAGTCTAGGTTTATCACCTATTCGGGTTCCATCCGTGAGGAGATCCGGCCGGAGTTTCGCTCACAGCCCCAAACGATGTGTGCAGGGTTCCCGAGACACCAAACGGGCGCCGGACACGTGTTACACGTGTATCTACCGCACCATAGCCCACCCCTAGGGTCAGCGCTACGCACGGCCTCCAACACATATGCTACAAACACCAGAAACTAGTTGCAACTCCTGGACAGAGGGCAAGGGCAGTTAATAAGTCGAGAGGGTCCATTGGTTTCGGGCCCATTGCGTGGTAGTAGCTGTTCATGGATCATAAACATAGAACTCAGTTCCTGAGGACGGTTTCAATAAGACAACCTACCATTTACTCCTACATGGCCTCTCACCTCTACCTTTACCAAATCATGTTCACACACTTAGCTCTCAACAGTAGGACATGTTCACACACCTCCGATTCATCCCCGGCGAATCGACTGACACAACTCTAAGCAATAGCAGCCACGACAAACAAGCATGAATGAGTAGGCACATCAGGGCTCAAACAACTCCTACTCATGCTAGTGGGTTTCATCTATTTATCGTGGCAATGACAGTCATGCAGAGGATAAAGGGGTTCAACTACCGCAGCAAGTAATGATGAATCGTTGTTGTCCTAATGCAGTAAAAGAGAGCAAGAGCGAGAGAGTGGGATTGTATCGAATGAACAAGGGGTTTTGCTTGCCCGGCACTCGAAGATAATATAGCTCTTCATCGGTGTCATCGAACTCATCGCCGGAACCTCGCTCACCGAGAGGGACAAATACCGCAAACAAGGAAGAATACAATCAATGCAATGCAACAATATGATGCATGATCATGACATGGCAATATGCTGTGATTTGAGATAATGCAACTAGCAACGATTTAAATGGAGTTGGTTTGAACACAAGATTAAAATTCAAACTCCACATAAGGCATTTGAAGTGCAATTAATTCAAATTGTCATATACAGTAGCTTTAGGTTGCTCAAACATGCATGAAAATGGTACAGATGGATAGATTGGATTTTTCTGATCATTTTTCATATATAAATTATTACATTTGGAGTTACGGTTGATTTTCTATGATTTTTAGAAGTTTTAACTATTTTCTGGAATTTCTAAATCATTTCTGAAATAAGAAAAACCAGAAAAGCATTACTACGTCATCATGCCATCGACGTGACATCAGCAAGTCAATAAGGCCGGTCCAGGTCAAACCTGACGTCCGGGTCCACTGCTCAAATGACCCAAAGGTCTTTGTTCAAAGGTCAATGAAGGTGGGGCTGGTCAACACACACGCCGCCAAGTCAATACCGCCGCAGTGGGGTCGGTCAACAGGACGTGGCTGTGTCAAACTGACCTGTGGGGCCCGTGGGAGTTAGTTTAATCTAAACGCAAATAAATCCCGGTTTAGTTAGGGCATGGGGCCCAGCTGTCATTGTCCTTGGGTTAGACTAATGATATAATTAGTACTACTCTAATCCGCCACGTTAGCTTGCCGGAGTATGGCCGGCGGCGACCTCAAACCGCGGCGGCGTTCTCTCGGGATTGAGCTACGGGCGACCATTTGCCTTGCCGTTTGCGTCTAATGGCAGCGGTGAGTGCGGGCGATCCAGCAGGCGGACGCCGAGGCTGGTATGGCCGGAGTAGGCGGCGGGGAGCTAGGCGGCGGCCGGAGTTCGGTGATGGCATGGGCGACCACTACGGATCACGAGAAGGATAGCTAGGGGGTGTTTTAGTCCCGAGATCATCCCGAGCATGATTACATGCTCGAGTTCGTTATGGCGCTCAGAGCGCGACGGCGCCATGGCCGGGCGGCACGGGCTCTCGCCCGTGGCTAGGCTGGTTAGAGGAAGAGATTCACCGGGAGAAGGGGAAATGCTCGAGAGCTCACAAAGCAGGCGTAAGACGGTCTCGAAGGCTCGGGAGGCGCCGAGGACGATTTAATCGAACGGGCGGCATCCGGCGGCCGTGGACGGGAAGAAAGGTCGGGGACGGTGCTTCGGTGCCCTTCCGGTCGCGTGGAGCGGTGAGGAGGACGTAGACAAGGCGGCGGAGCTCTTGGATACGTCGGGAAGGTGTGGGGTGGCCGGTGGCCATTTCTATGGTGGCCGGCGGCTGCGGCTGCGCTCGGGTGGGTGCGCGCGAGAGGGACAGGGGAGCGGATGAGCAGGGGGGAGTGAGAGTCCCTGGGGGTTGCGTGGCGTCTCCAGCCAGCTCCAGGCGGTCGGCGGCAAGCAGGAGGAGGCGTGGCGAGCTCGGCGGTGTCGCGGTGTCCCTCCTCTGCCTACTGGCAGAGGTAGGCGATGACTGGCACCAGGCCAGTGGGCTGGGCCATGCTAGGCCAGGCCAGGTAAGCGCCAGGTAAGTGCTTTCTCTGCTCTGTCTTTTCTAGTTTTGTTCTGTTTTCTATTTTTCTGCTACTGTTTTGGCTTCAGTAAAAATACTAAAGCATTTTGTAAAATGCTGCAATAATTTGTGGACACTCTATGGATTATTCCAGTGGCCCACATTTAAATTCAGCATTATTTGAGCATTTAAATTATTTCTAGTGTTTAAATGCCCAAATTCAAATATGATATGATTTAATTCAAAAATCCATGAATGACCTTGAAACATGTGCATCATTTTTGTCGGAGGTTTTAACCTTTTCTAAAAATGATGAACATTTTTAAAGGCATTTTGGGTTTATTGAAAAGACTTATGGTTGACCCTATTTGATTTAATTTTGGTGCTAGGGTTTGTCATCCCCATTTCATCCTTCTGAGAAATTTAAACATGATGACATGAATGCCTTAATGCAACTAATAACAAGCAAATTCTAGGGCTGTGACACGGTGAGACTGAACAATATGTACATTATTTAGTGAACATAAAGAGGCCTCGATCATAACAACTACGCGGCAGCGGAACAACATCGTAGCAGAAACTCCATATCACTGGGACACCGATGTGGACACGATCTAGACTCGAGCAGCGCCCTCTCCAACGAGACTTTCTCGAAATCGGCATGACACGCTGTGTCAAGACATTGAATGTACTTGCAAGCTCACAACATGCATAATCATAATGGCAAACAATATCATGATAATTAACCAATTAATATTAATGCAACACTATATGTCCAACATGCTGTGATCATGCTCGAACGTCCCTCGAGACGAACTTACCAACCGTGATCATTCTGGGATCACAAACAAACCACCATCATGGTCTTAACAAGAGTAACTCGTGATCCTTACGACGATCACAACCACGACCAATATTTGGTCCCGAGCATCTCGACGGCCTTTCAGCCATCATCAATAGTGCTAAGTTCATAGCTTAGTGTGCAAATTTTATTAAATGTTGACTCGTGGTGGGACCTACTACGAGGTGTCCGTGACCGTGGACTCGGCTATCGATAGATTATACACTCTGCCGAGGTAGCACACTGTACCCACACCACGAAACCCATGGCTTCGCACTCCCATTCGGGTGGACCAACGGCATTCCGACAAAACCCTTCCATTGCCATGACACTCTCCCGGCCACTCCGACCCAATCCCCAACGGGCTAGTCCTGTGTGGCCCCATGTCTACCGAAGACATAACGACCACCGTCGTGGCCAAAACGATCCCACTCGGGGACCCGGTACCATAATCTCAACAACGGGCACACAAGGTTATGCCTGGTTACCGGGCCAGGGTAAGAATGCCATAACCTTCCCTAGTTGGAGGCACCGACCAGAGGCAATGTCAATGGACCGAATCAAGGCCTTCCCACAAAGGCAAATGTGGTTGCACTGGGAAAAACTCGATTCAGCGGCACCATGACCGAGTCAACGATATATTCAAGTTGAGTTATATTCAGGTTCAACTTAAAATGGAAATGACCGGTGTCATAGCATGCCATGAAATGCAAAACTACACATGCATCACTTATTAACAAAAATGACTGATGTCAACTGAGGGAGTCCTGGATTAGGGGGTATCCGGACAGCCGGACTATATACATCGTCCGGACTATTGAAGCGTGAAGATACAAAGACTCAAGACTTTGACCCATGTCCGGATGGGACTTTCCTTGGCGTGGAAGGCAAGCCTGGCAATCCGGATATTATGTTTCCTTCCTTGTAAACGAATCCATGTAAACCCTTGCCCTCTCCGTTGTCTATATAAACCGGAGAGGTTGGTCCTTAGAAGGCCGATCACAATTACAATCATACCATCATAGGCTAGCTTCTAGGGTTTAGCCTCTACAATCTCGTGGTAGATTTACTCTTGTACTACCCATATCTTCAATATTAATCAAGCAAGAAGTAGGGTTTTACCTCCATCGAGAGGGCCCGAACCTGGGTAAACATCTGTGTCCCTTGCTTCCTGTTACCATCAGCCTAGACGCACAGATCGGGACCCCCTACCCGAGATCCGTCGGTTTTGACACTGACATTGGTGCTTTCATTGAGAGTTCATCTGTTGTGTCGCTGCAAGGCTCGATGGCTCGTCTCGTTGTCAGGGACAACATTACCGCGGGGGGAGCTCTGGTTGTAGGCCAAACTCTCTGACTAGGCGGCTTCGTCATGGCCGCCCCATCGGCTGTCGCGCCGACGATGGCCTCTCGGGTCATCACGCATAAACTTCGCATCAGTTCGGAACTCACCGAATAGATGGATCCGATAGAGCTCTCTTCTCTCAATGAGCTCTTGGATCACATTGCCGCTTTGGGAGTCACAACGGACTCTGACCGGATCGGGCTTAAACCCGACCAAAGGGACATTAAATCCCCGCCGGCCACCCATGAGATAGCGGTATGGGAGGAACCACACAAGGAGTATCCCTCTATTTTGAGGAGGAATTATGTCCGGATCGCCGAGCTCCCGGAGATGGACACCCGCCCGGGGGATGATATGACCCGGGTCCCGGACTTAGAACCGGGCACGGGGCCGGAAAAATTGGGCAGCGTCCCAAATCTCGAGCTGTTGAACTTAGAAGCTTCCATGCCCCGGGGTGCTAGATCGGATCAGAATCCGGATTCAGCTATAACCACCCATGCAGACTTAAATCGTCTCTCCCATATCAGGCAAGAGCCCCAGGAGACAGTACATCATTACTGGGCCATATTCCTCCTTGCGCTAAACAAAGTCGATGACTGCTACAAGGAGGGCATAGTCTCGCTCTTCTGCAAAAACTGCACGGACAAAGGAATCCTTAATGCTATAAGTCACAGACATAGTACTCTTTATGGACTTAGCAATCATAGTACAGTAAATCTCGTGCGATGGAAAGCGCCTGGAAAACTCAAGCTGAATTTTGGGACAGTCCGCTTTCACCAAAACCTTTGTCCGAACTAAACGGGCGAACTCTCGTAAGTCGGCCGATCCAATCCCTAAGAAACCAAAGCCCACCCTGTATGGGAACCGATTGGAAAAATGGCTCAATGGGCCATGTAAACTCCACGGCACTCGGACACAGCACCAACTCATAGCCTTAGGGCATGTTGGATACTCCGTAGGTTGCAAAAAGTGGCAAGAATCTTCTTACAGAACAACATCCCACCAACGAGCACAATACGGTACTAACAGTCTTCGAGACTTTTGCCTCAAACAATAGGCGCAAGCGAGCTCATCGAAGCTCCACAGAAATTTGCCATATGGCCAAAATAAACCCCTGGAACGACACTGCTATAACTTTTAATGCCAGTGACGAACCTCGATCCCGGACTGTCCGGGCACCAGCCGCTCTGGTTCTTAGCCCAATCATGGACGGCTTTCGGCTCACTAAAGTGCTCATGGATGGCGGAAGCGGATTAAACTTGATCTATGAAGAGACACTCAGCAAGATGGAAATTGACAACGGCCGCATTGAACAAAGCGGCACAATCTTCAGGGAAATTATCCCTAGTCGGCACCCCGGAAATCACACTCGACGTGGTATTCGGCACCCCGGAAATTTATAGGTCCAAAGAAATCACATTCCAAGTGGCCCCTTTTAGTAGCGGATACCACGCCCTTTTAGGGTGGGACGCGTTTGCAAGCTTTCAAGCTATACCCATTTACGGGTACATGAAGCTTAAAATGCCCGGGCCCAATGGATTCATCACTCTAGCCAGTGATCCGGACGTCGCACTTCGCGTCGAAAACAAAACCGAAGCACTAGCCCTGGAGGCATTATCTGAGGCCCTAGCAGCCGAAGAATTAACAACACTGCGGGCCACCATGGACAGGGACGACGTGATACTCGACAAGCGACCCAAGTCCACCTCATTTAAACCTGCAGGCGAGATAGTCAAATTCCAAGTCCATCCAACGGACCCCACGAAGACAGCTTCCATCGGGACACAGCTGAGCCTCGATGGACGCCAAGACCGCGAGACTTCTTCGAGAATTGGGACATCTTCTTTGGCACCCATCGACATGCCGGGCATCCCACGCAGATTGGCCGAACACAGCCTCAATATACTAAAAGGATACAAACCGGTCAAGCAGACTCTAAGACGGTTTTCAGAGCCCAAACAGCAGGCCATGGGGGAAGAGCTAGCCAAACTACTCGAGGCCGGAATCATCAGAGATATCAAGCATCCTGATTGGCTAGCAAACCTGGTTATGGTACCAAAGAAGGACAAATCCTGGCGCCTGTGTGTCGACTTTAAAGACCTCAACAAGGCTTGCCCCAAAGATCCCTTTCCCCTCCCTCGCATCGATCAAATCATTGATGCCACAGCAGGACACGACTCGCTGTGTTTCCTCGACGCATCTCTGGATACCATCAAATAAAGATGGTAGAGTCTGACCAAGCTGCAACAACTTTCATAACGCCATATGGCCCTTTCTACTTCAACACTATGCCTTTCGGGCTTAAGAACGCCGGCGCAACCTACCAACGCATGATTCAAACATGCCTGGAAAAGCAAATCGGCAAAATAGTTGAGGCATATGTGGATGACGTGGTCATAAAAACAAGACACGTCAAAACCCTAATAGATGACTTGAGGCTTACATTCGACAATCCCGGACATACGACATCAAGCTGAACCCGGAAAAATGCGTTTTTGGCGTCCCCTCGGGGAAGCTACTCGGCTTCATCGTTTCCAACAGAGGAATTGAAGCGAATCCGGCAAAGATCCGAGCTCTGTCACAGTTGGCTATACCAACAGACCTCAAGCACATCCAAAAACTAGCCGGATGCGTGGCTGCTCTCAGCCGCTTTATCTCCAGGTTAGGAGAAAAGGCATTACCTCTTTACCGCCTTCTTCAGTGCACCGAACACTTCGTGTGGACGGATGCAGCCGCAGCCGGACTGGATGAAATAAAGACCTTATTGGCCAGTAATCCAGTACTAACAGCGCCGAATATCGACGAACCAATGCTGCTGTACATAGCTGCAACACATCAAGTTGTAAGCGCAGTGCTCGTCGTTGAACGAGAGGCTGGCGGATACAAATACCCGCTCCAGAAGCCGGTTTACTACGTGTCCACGGTCCTAACCCCATGCAAATCCCGATACCCACACTATCAAAAAATAGCATACGCGGTGTTCATGGCATCCCGGAAGCTACGACACTACTTTCAAGAGTGTTCGATTACGGTGGCCTCCAAAGTACCACTCAATGACATAATAAATAACCGCGATGCTACGGGCTAGATTGCCAAATGGGCCATTGAGCTCCTTCCGTTTGACATAACGTACAAACCACGGCGGGCCATCAAGTCGCAAGTATTGGCTGACTTCGTCGCCGAATGGACAGAAGCCGAACTCCCTAAAGAGTACGGCGCATACTCAAACTGGATCATGCACTTGACGGCTCTAAAATACTGGCGGATTGGGAGCAGTGTAGTCTGGCGTCTCCCATCGGAGACACGGTCCGATATGTCCTCCAAATATTATACACATACTCCAACAATGCAATCGAATACGAGGCTCATTGCACGGTCTTCGGATGCCGTCTCTATGGGCATTCAACGCCTAGAAGTGCGAGGATTCAAACCTCGCAATATCACAAATAAATGGAGATTTTATGCCAAGGACCGAAAATGGCGGCCTACCGTAATGCCGTCCTCAAAATGTCAGCTCGGTTCGAGGGGCTCGAATTCCACCATGTGGCTCGAGAAAACAATCAAGCGGCGGATGTCCTCGCTCGCATCAGCGCTAAACGCGACCCTGTCCCACCTAACATATTCTTGGAATGGCTGTTCAAGCCATCCGTAGTATGGGAAGGGGAGTCCGGCAATACTAGCATGGATCCGAATACACCCCCAGATTCCGTACTATCAGACATAGTCGGAGGTTCTACCACCGAAATAACGTCCTCGGCCCATGAAATCCTGGCTGTAATTGCCCCGTGGACCGAGCCTTTCTTGGCCTACCTAAATAGGCAGGAGCTCCCCGAAGACCAAAATGAGGCATGCTGCATCGTCCGGCGCTCTAAAGCTTACAAAGTCTACGAAGGGGAACTCTACAAGAAAAGCGCTACTGGAGTACTCCAAAGATGCATCTCCGGAGAGGAAGGGCGGCAGCTCTTGGAGGAAACCCACGCCGGACTGGGCGGACACCATGCCGCGGCCCGAGCATTAGTCAGCAAGCCCTTCCGTACAAGTTTCTACTGGCCGACGGCCCGAGCGAACGCACAGGACCTTGTCCAACATTGCGTTGGTTGCCAGCTCTTCGCCAATCATAGTCATATGCCCCCTACCGCTCTCCAAACAGTCCCCATAACTTGGCCCTTTGCGGTCTGGGGGCTGGATATGGTCAGACCTCTTAAAGGGGGAAGCCATAAGAAAAAATACTTATTGGTCATGGTGGACAAATTCACCAAATGGATAGAAGCCAAACCAGTCAAAACGGCCGAATCCGGACCAGTAATAGACTTCATATCCGGGGTCGTACACCGATACGGTGTCCCCCACAACATCATCACTGATAACGGCTCAAATTTCACAGCCGACGAAGTGAAAACTTGGTGCGCAAAAATGGGCATTAAGGTTGATTACGCTTCCGTCTACCATCCCCAAACAAACGGCCAGGTAGAGCAGGCAAATGGTCTCATCATGAGCGGCATCAAACCCAGACTAGTACGATCCTTGACAGAGTCGGATACGCACTGGGTTGAGGAGCTCGACTCCGTACTCTGGGGGCTGCAGACCACGCCAAATCGCACCACCAGATATACACCATTTTTTATGGTGTACGGCGCGGAAGCAGTACTACCTTGCGACATAATACATGATTCGCCACGTGTACGCATGTATGAAGAGAAGGAAACCGAGTTAGATTGGCAGGATAACTTGGACGCCCTAGAGGAGGAGCGCAACGTCGCAAAAGCCCGCTCCGCATTCTATCAGCAGCAGGCTCAACGATATCAAAGTAGAGAAGTGCGGGCCAAAACTTACAACATTGGCGAGCTCGTTCTATGCCTACCGGAGAAGAAGAAGGACAAGCTCAAACCCAAGTGGGAGGGTCCCTTCGTCATTGAAAAAGTTCTCACCGGAGGAGCGTACCGCTTACGTAATGCAACCGATAACAGACTCGAGCCGAACCCATGGAACACGGCCAGACTCCGGAGATTCTACGCCTAACGCCGAACTCAATGTTCATCTCCTAACCCCTCCTTTTTAATTATGCTCCATCCCCTTTTCCTTTGTCGACCTTTTTCTCTCTTCACACAAAGTATTCCATACAGTGCGGATTTCCGAATCACTCCGGCCGCACTAAGTGTGTAAGCAATACCTGGGGGCTTCCTATACGGAAGCTAAAAATAATTACTCACATGGCTTTCTGCCCATCACATATGCATTCTTTTTCCATATGTGCCTTTTCTTCACCATTATATGCATCGATATGACTTAAGATGTTGCCAAGCTGGGTTGCCTGGCTCTTGTGTTTATGCCCTACGTTCCTGTTAATCCGGCTAGGGCATAAGGGGAGCACCTCTGCGACTGGTACTGCTGGTTCAGCCGGATGTGTACATCAGACTGGGTGAAGCCGAAAGCTAGCTTCCGTAAGAGAATATTCGGTCGGTGAACAAAAGATGTATTCGTTTATTATAACGCAAATCCCCAGAAGTTTTGTATCCTGCGCCATTGTTCGCAGTCCGGACATGTGCATCATCGCATGCGTACCCAGGGAAAGGAACCCCTAACGGAACTATTCTCCCTGGAAGATGTTTCTTACTATCCATGTAATATAACATAACTAGTTGGGTACTTGTCTGTTCAAGCACTTATGACCCCTACGCCTTGTTTCCACGCATACCCCGGTTTTGTATAATTGAGTGGGTATTCGGACACACCCCGGACTGTAGGATCCGGGGGCTGAAGCGAAAAGGTCTGCCATGACAAATGGTTTTAATCCGGCTAGGGAATAATTATGTCCATTAAATTACACAGTCATTTGGACTGACTATATTCCTCCTCTATACCGTCCAACTGGATATCTAGCTTAAATCCTGTTGAGAATACTTAGCAGCTAACGCTACCTGGTCATACACCAGACTCACGGGAATTTCTTGCCCATCGGGCCCCGCCGGTCCTACTTCGGCCATATGGTTCGGGTCCAGCTTGGTGTAGCGCGTCTTCACCATAGCCCAGGCTTCTCTTGCGCCTTGCCGGCAAGCGGACACCTTCCACAGTCGGAAGCGCCGCCGTGCTCCTTGAAGCATACTAGCAAAAGGCCCTTGCGTTGTGACGGAAGAAAAGAATACCGCACACTTTTAATTTAAATAAAGGTCTACTAACACATATGCCCGTGCGTTGCAATGGGAGAGATATTTTATTTACGACAGGCAACGGGAAAGATAATCGATGTGTCCACAAAAAAAGGGTCTCCACAACGGGACCACTCTCCTACGACGGCGTAACCTGGTGGATTACTTATTGCAGCGCATAAATCATGTTTCATAAGCATAATCAGGATAAATGTCCCTTCATTATGACGGTTTACTATTTTTTATTATTTTAGCGCCCAGGTATCCACATTTTTTTTAATTAGAGCCAAATAATATATTCTTTTCTATTGGCACATGCACATAATCTTTTTCATTTATATCCAACCAGGATAAACAAACGCGCGCTGCTAACCAATGGCCAGCGTGAATATTTAATTGTAACATCCCAAATTTTCTATTTGGAATGTTTTACAATTATAGCTAAGCATCTATGCATATTTTTTGAATTTGATTGACATTTGAAGTTTCAGAAGTTTTTGGAGTTGTTGGAAGTTGAATTCAAAATTTGGCAGTTGAAATTTATTTCAAATCAATACCTGATAAATACTTGAGAAAAAGTATGAGAGGAGTAAACATGACACTCCAAAAATATCAGAGAAAAAACATTGCCAAAAAGTTTGAATTCAAATCTGAATTTTATTTGGGATTTTAGAAAAATGATTTTTATAAAGTTTGAGTTTTGCCCCTGGAAAAATGTTCAAATTGTAGGGAATATTCCCCTGATCATTTTGATATATATATGTCCTATATAAAATATTATTATTTATATATTTTCTCTCTCTCTAAAAATTCAAAAAAATAGAAATAAAGAAAAGGACCCAGCGCCACCAGCTAACCGCCCACCAAAGACTGGCGGCCCATCGAGCGAGCCAGGCGCAGCTCACCAGCAGCTCACCACGCCCGAGCTGGCCCATGCCGCCCTCGCCCGAAAACCCAGGCCTCGGCCGCCCGGCCAGACGCCTCTCTCCTCTCTCACCGACGGTGGACCCCACCTTCTTCCTCCCCACGCCACCACCACGCACGAATCCGTGATCCCGGGATCTCCTCCCGATCCTCGCCCGATCGCCCCCTCCTCCAAGCCGGTGGCCCCCTATAAACCCCCCGCCTGTTCCGCCCCGCCTCGACCCTCTCCTCGCCGCAATTGCCGCCGGAGACCCGACGCCGCCGCCCAGGCCATTAGCCCTGTTCCGCCACCTCGACCACCTCGAGCTCGCCCGAGTCCACCCGAGCTCCTCGCCACGCCAGACCGCCGGAGGTCCCCGCGACGCCCCCGACCACCGGATCCGCCATTGCCGCCGCCTGAAAGCCGCCGTCGCCGTCGACCCATGTGAAGTCGCGGAGAACCCGCCGCCGTTAGATCTAGATCCTACGCTCTAGATTAGACCCCGAAGGGGTACGGTTTTATTTAGGGTTTAGTTTAATGAACCGGTTTAGTTACGGTTTTTATTAGACCGGCCCGAAGCGGCTTATTATCTGCAAGACGCTTTTAGTTATTCAACGCCCGATCGTTAGATAGGCCCATTAGCCGTTTTTCTTTTTAGTTAATATTTTTCGTTTCTGTTTTTAAGAGAATAGTTTCAGTTTTGTAAAATTCATATCTTTTAATCTACTTAATATTTTTAAGTGATTCTTTTTTTGTTGGTTTGAAAATTTATTGTAGTTTCTGTAGAAAATATAATTAGTCATGTTAAAATTATTTAAAATTGTTTTATTCTAGATTTAGACAGAATAGTAATTCTGCTATAAAATGAGTTAGGAATATTATTTTTAGTGATTCTTTTGTCACAACTTTTTTTGACCTTACCTAACCGTAGGAATTTATTTGGGTATTTTAGATCTAATAAAAATTAGTTTTAATAGAAATCATGTGATTCTTATTTATTTAACTAGCTACTGTTTTCCTATTGTTTTAATTAGCAAATAAATTTTATTTTTCTTATGTGATAGTTTATTTTAGGTTAGTTTCGTAACTTTAGACCATGAACTTTTATTTGCAATAAATAAAACTTTTATTTTATTTTTCTTGCTAGGAACTGTTTTAGGCATAATAGGAGTTCTATAATAGATTTTAATGTGATTCTTTTTGCTCCTAGTTGCATGATGAATTCTTTTCTGTTAGTTAACAAAAACCCATGCTTAGGTTCTGTTAAGAAAAATTTTGTTGTGCAAAACTATTCTTAGTTGTTGTTTGATGTGACAAAAACTTTGATTTGGATTTCTTCGAGTTCTTTGGGTTTTGGTTTAATTGTTTTGTGTGATATGTTAGTATGCTATTATGTTAAGTGATCATATGTTTGTATGCTTATATGATTATTGTTTGCCTCGGTAGAATTTCCGGAGTGCGAAGCTTGCTACCACGAGTCCCTAGCTTTCAAGATCATCGCAAGGCAAGTCATTGATCATATTTTCTTTTACTATGCCTATGATTTTATTGCATTAGAATTATACCTCCCCACCATGCATGCAGTAGGAAAATTTGAAGTTATGTTCTTGAGTAGTATCATGAGGTAGGATGAACCCAATTCCCTTGTTACCATTGCCGGGACGAAGTAGTTTATTTTGCTATGCTCAGAGACGGGTTGGTTGAGTGAATCATAAGGGAGATGTGAGAGTCAAGATGATGACAACCCCATGAACTTCAAGCTCAAGATGGACTTCAAAATTTACCTTTGGGTGGAGGACGGTTGTGGGCACCTGGAGAACCTAGTGGTTGGCGGGATGCATGGAGAAGCGCCATGACATCTTTGGAAAGCTTCACCCAGCCACGAAGAGACGGATGGATACCCCATTGACCGGAAGCTTACCTGTGCAGCCGCAAGCCATTATGGGCTCTGGCTTGGTCAACCCTAGTTGTGACTCTGGCCGGACGGTGCTACGAGATGTAGAAGAACGGTAGGATTGGATGGGTACCGGCAGTGGCCAGAGGAACTCTTCGGAAGACCCTGTTTCGTTCGTCCCATCTTCAAACACCATGAAGTGCGAAGACTTAAAAGGAGGGAACGATTCTAGCGGGTAAAGTGCGCAAACCTCTGCAGAGAAAAGATCTAATCGATTAGCCGTGTCCCCGGTTACGGACAATTTGAGCCTCTGGAACTTGGAGTAATTCGGAAATCTCAACACTGAAAGTAATAAATTAATTGAGGGGAATATTATTTAATAATTGGGAATGAGACATTGGTTGGCGGAACCATCTCAATAACTACCAACAATTTGTAGTAATTTGCAAACAAGTCCTTATTGTAGGGAAAAACTGGCTTTTCGCAAAACAATGAAACTTAGAGCCCCACAGCCAAATTGCATATAGTGTTAGTAATTTTATTGTTATTCTCTCTTCATGACTTGCCGGCATATTCAAAATGCTGACCTACACGGCTGCAACGTCTTATGTTGCAGAGGAGTATTCCGATCAGGAGTGAGGCTACGATCCGCGCTTGGCGATTGCCCTTTGGAGTCGGATGGACTCGCTATTCTTCTCGCTTCCGCAGCTTTACTTAGTTTATTTCTCATGAGTTGGCCTTGGCGAATTTATTCTATTGTAATAAAGACTCGATATGAGAATCGTGTAATAAATTCAGGTGTGATTGAACTTTGATTATTACATCAATGTATTGTGTGCAAAGCATGATCTTGGGATGGCAGCACCACGTAGACTTGACCGATTTTGGGTCGGGTCGTTCTGAGATGGTATCGAGCACACACGACCGAGGGCGTAACCTCTAGGATCGGAAAGCCATAGGAAGAGACTATTTATTTTATATCCTTATCATTCCGTAATTCTCCCTGCTCATTTCGACATCTCTCCGATTTTCAACATTCTAGATGGCGCGAGTTCACCCCAGTTCTGCTACCGAGTTTTGCCACCAGATGAGGCGATGCCTTTCGCAAGAAGCTGGTGCAGATCGTGAAGAAGCTGAAGATTGCTCGCCCTCAATCACCGGAAGCCTACCAATGCACTTCCGACGGATACCGCTTCTGAGATTGAGGTGCACATTCGAGGAGGACCTTCGGAGGACATCAGAGCCTATTGACTTTGAGTTTACCGATTTCAAGCTGGATCCTCGGAAGAGACATGGCGATTTATCGTGCACTTGGACATCTCCGAGAAGAGTACAGGGCCGAGCTCGACCCATCAGACCTCGCCACGATTTCTCGCAGAGCTAGGAATGGAGATATCATCCGTACCGTAGAGGACGACTCCATTCTCTCATATGTCCAAGACTTGGAGTGTCTCCTCAGGAAACGGGAGATCCAGACTCAGTAACTTCGAAGGTACACAGAGGCTGTTGTTCCGTGAACTGGAACTGGAGGAGAAAGCACACGCAGACTTCCTCGACCATGAAGAAGAAATCACGGATTTCATGGAGAGAGTCGACAAGCTGAAGATGGATGTTTCCGCATTAGAGGAAAAGAAGGACATCGGAGAAGACCTTTTTCCGAGTGGAGATGACGGACCTCTCGTGAGCAATGATCAGGATTATGAAGGGAGCTCCACTGAAGGAAGCCGCAAGAGGAGGCGCCGCATCAGAGGACGCCACACCGGAGGACGCCACACCAGAGGACGCAAGGATAATTGATGAAGACATTTAGTCGACCGCCATGTTATTTTACTTTTTTTCGTCGATCAGTTAGGCCGTTATTTTCGATTAGTCGTGAGAATTTGTAATCCGAGATTGAACCATGTTTGAGTTGATTGAATAAATGATTGGTGTGATTACGATTGTGCATTCATATGGGTAGTGATATTTTCTCATTAGACCCTTGTTCTATTCTAATTTTCTCATCCACTCCAAACACGGATGCCTCCGAGGCGTGACCCGGTCTCAACTTTCCGCGGAGCTCACCCAGCTGATCCAGCGGTAGAATGCCCTCATGCGGATGCTCATCGTAACGAACAACAACAACAACAACAATCCACCGCCACCACCCCTCGTTGACAACTTGACCCGCTTCCTAAGGCTGAATCCGCCGGTGTTCTCTAGCAGACCGAGCCGATTGTGGCCGATGATTGGCTCGCAAGGTCGGAAAGGAGTTAGTCTTTGTTGGATGCACGGATGAGAGAAGGTGCGCTTGCCGCACATCAACTTGATGGACCTGCAGCCTCTTGGTGGGAGAACTACACCGCCACTTATCCCATCGCCACCATCACGTGGGATCAGTTCCCAAGAAGCTTTCCGCACCGCTCATGTTTCAGCTGGAGCCATGAGTCTCAAGAAGCGTGAGTTCCGCAACTTACGCCCAGGGAACCGTCTTGTGGGCGAGACGTGGATGAGTTCAGCAAGTTAGCTCGCTATGCCCCGGATGATGTGGCCACAGATGCCGCAAAGCAGGAAAAGTTTCTCGAGGACTCAATGACGAGTGGGAATGCAGCTTATGGTGGCTACCTTCACCAACTACCAGGAGCTGGTAGACAAGGCCACCATACTTGAAGGCAAGCAGCAGCAGATTGATAGCCGCAAGTGGAAGTATAGTCAGGGGAAGTACAACTCTGGAGCTCAGCAGAAGCCCCGTTATGCCCCATACTCAGGAGGACATACCCATCACACCCATGGAGGACATAATCATGGAGGACATAACCATGGAGGAAATGGGAACAACCGCAACCAGGACAACAAGACAGGCAATGGAAACGGCAGTGGCAACCAGCATCGTCCTGCCCGGCTCGAAGGACTCGAGTCACATCACTGTTTCAAGTGCCGAAAACAGGGCACTATGCCACCGACTGCCGGAGGCCAAGCAGAGGAATGGAAACGGCAATGGAAGCTCAGCAAAGAAGCCCAATCCTTTTCCTCATGCTCAGGTGAACCACATTGGCGTGGAGGGCGTCTATGATCAGCCGAATAATCGTGGTTGGTAAGTTTTATTGAATTCACGTTCAAGTATTGGTACTCTTTGATTCTGGTGCAACACATTCATTCATATCAAGGGTAGTTGTGTAAAAGTACGGGTTGCCCACTAGAACCCTTAAAAGCCCTCTTCACGTTAGTTCCGCAGGAGGAGAAATGATGGCAGGCTTAGGCTGTCATGCAACCCTCAACATCGGAAACCATAAATTTCCGCAGACCTCATAGTATTGGAAACCCAGACCTTGGATGTGATCCTAGGCATGGATTGGTTGACGAAGTTTGAAGGAAACATAGACTGTGCCTCAAGACGATTCTGCTCACCACCCCGGAGCGAAGAGGATCAAGTATGTATCCGAGGCGTAGCGGATGAAGAATCGGTGAATTCCCTCACGGGAGTTGTTGGGAGGAAGTGCCAGAGTGCAAGATTTTCCCGATGTGTTTCCGGAGGAATTACCAGAATGCCACCGACGAGACATTGAATTTCTGATTGAGTTATTGCCCGGCACAGCCCCAATATCCAAGAGACCCTATCGGATGCCTCCGAACAATTTGAAAGAGATCAAGAATCAAATTAATGAGCTATTGGAGAAGGGATATATTCGGCCAAGCTCATCACCTTGGGGAGCCCCAGTTCTTTTGGTAGAGAAGAAGGATGGAACTCTGAGAATGGTTGTGGATTATCGTTCTTTGAACAACGTGACCATCAAGAACAAGTACCCTCTGCCGATGATTAACGATCTATTTGATCAGCTAGTTGGAGCCAAGGTATTCTCCAAGATCGATCTTCGATCAGGGTATCATCAGTTGAAGATCCGTGAAAAGGATATACCCAAAACAACATTTACCACCAGGTATGGTTTATATGAGTATACCGTCATGTCATTCGGATTGACTAATGCCCCTGCATACTTCATGAATTTGATGAACAAGGTATTTATGGAATATCTGGACAAGTTTGTCGTGGTGTTCATCGATGATATACTGATTTTCTCCAAGTGCGAGGAAGAGCATAAGGAACATTTGCGTCTAGTTCGGAGAAACTTGAGAACATCAGTTGTATGCCAAGTTGATAAATGTGAACTTTGGCTGAAGGAAGTCGGATTCCTCGGACATGTTATTTCACGAGAAGGAATGGCAGTTGACCCGCCAAGGTTGAATCATCACCGATTAGCGATCGCCCACCTCATCAAGGAGATCCGCAGTTTTCTCGGACTCGCAGGATATTATCGGAGGTTTATTGAGAATTTCGAAGATTGCCAAGCCCATGGTGAGCTGTTGAAGAAGGGCG
The DNA here is from genome assembly GCA_021605205.1 of Aegilops longissima. Classification (NCBI taxonomy): domain Eukaryota; kingdom Viridiplantae; phylum Streptophyta; class Magnoliopsida; order Poales; family Poaceae; genus Aegilops; species Aegilops longissima. Next base: position 177,833,937 of record CM038681.1, on the reverse strand, counting down.
CCAAGTACATTTGGACCGAGGATTATGAAGCCAGTTTTCAGGAATTGAAGAAACGTTTGTTTACAGCCCTAGTACTGATTTTGCCGGACATACACAAGGATTACCAGGTATATTGTGACGCTTCTCGTCAGGGACTCGGAGGAGTACTCATGCAGGAAGGAAAAGTTGTAGCTTATACCTCCAGACAGCTACGACCACACGAGATGAACTATGCCACACATGATTTGGAGTTAGCAGCAGTAGTGCATGCACTCAAGACCTGGAGACATTTCCTTATCGGAAACCGTTGTGATGTTTACACAGATCATAAGAGCTTGAAGTATATTTTCACGCAGAAAGAGTTGAACCTCAGCGGAGGAGATGGCTAGAGTTAATCAAGGACTATGACATGAGATTGCATTACCACCCTGCAAGGCTAATGTTGTAGCAGATGCTTTGAGCCGTAAGAGTTACGTGAATACTCTTATAGCGGAGGATTACCCCAGGAGTTAGTCGATGACCTCGAGAGATCTCCGATGGAGATAGTTCGAGAGGATTTGTTGCAACTCTGGAAGTTCAGTCCACTTTGGCGAAAGAATTCGTGAAGCCGGAAGTCGTACAAGGAAATTGATGAGATAAAGAAAAGATGAATGAAGGAAAAGCTAAAGGGTTTCGTAAGGATGAATACGGAGCTATATGGTTCGAGGATCGTATTTATGTACCCAATGATCCCGAACTCGGAAGCTAATTCTTCAGAGGCTCATGATTCACCGTACTCGATTCACCCTGTAACACCAAGATGTATCTGGATTTGAAGGAAAGTTTCGGTGGGCGGTATGAAGAAGGATATTGCCGAGTACGTAGCGAGATGTCGATGTTTGCCAACGAGTAAAGGCGGAACATCGAAGCCAGCAGGGTTACTTCAACCTTTGCCGATTCCGAGTGGAAATGGGAAAAACTTGGAATGGACTTTATCACAGGATTACCCGGGACCCGCTCAGGTTATGATTCCATCTGGGTAGTGGTTGATCGATTGACCAAGGTAGCTCATTTCATTCCGTGAAGACTACCTATACCAGTGCTAAGTTAGCCAAGATATACATGACCAGGATCGTATGTGCGCATGGAGTTCCGAGGAGTATCATGTCGGATAGAGGAACACAATTTACCTCAAAGTTTTGGAATCGGTTGCATGAAACTTTGGAGTACGAGGCTGGAGTTCAAGACAGCTTTTCATCCATGAGCAGATGGACAGACCGAGAGAGTCAACCAGATTACGGAGGACATGTTGAGAGCTTGTGCGCTAGACTATGGGTCTAGCTGGGATGACAATTTGCCATACGCAGAGTTCTCCTACAACAACAGTTATCAGACCCGATCGAAGATGGCCCCTTCAAGCTCTATACGGAAGGAGGTGCGAACACCATTGATGTGGGATGATGTTGGAGATCGAACACTTTTCGGTTCCGATCTTATCAGAGATTCCGAAGAGAAAGTCAAGCTGATTCGAGATAGACTCAAGGTAGCCCAGTCGAGGCAGAAGAGTTATGCCGACAAGAACGCAAGGAAGTAACTTACGAGCGGAGACCGAGCATATCTTCGTGTGTCCCCACTTCGTGGAATCAAGAGGTTCGGTGTTAAAGGAAAGTTAGCACCCCGATTCATTGGCCCCTACAAAATTCTCGAACGTCATGGAGAAGTTGCTTACAAGTTGGAATTGCCGGAAGGAATGTCCGGAGTTCATGATGTCTTCCATGTTTCTCAGCTGAAGAAATGCCATGATGACATGGCCGATATTCCGTTGAGAGACACAGTGCCCCTAGAGGCCATACAGCTCGACAGTGATCTGACTTATAAGGAGAAACCCATCCGAAATCTCGATACTGCGAACAGAGTCACCCGCAGCAAGATCATCAAGTTTTGCAAGGTCTTTGTGGAGTCATCACTCGAGGAGGAAGCCACCGGGAGCGCGAAGAAGACCTCCGCCGAGACCACCCGCTCCTATTTGCTAGCCAACCCGAATCTCGAGGGCGAGATTCATCTTAAGGTGGGTAGGTTTGTAACATCCCAAATTTCCTATTTGGAATGTTTTACAATTATAGCTAAGCATCTATGCATATTGTTTGAATTTGATTGACATTTGAAGTTTCAGAAGTTTTTGGAGTTGTTGGAAGTTGAATTCAAAATTTGGCAGTTGAAATTTATTTCAAATCAATACCTGATAAATACTTGAGAAAAAGTATGAGAGGAGTAAACATGACACTCCAAAAATATCAGAGGAAAAACATTGCCAAAAAGTTTGAATTCAAATCTGAATTTTATTTGGGATTTTAGAAAAATGATTTTTATAAAGTTTGAGTTTTGCCCCTGGAAAAATGTTCAAATTGTAGGGAATATTCCCCTGATCATTTTGATATATATATGTCCTATATAAAATATTTTTATTTATATATTTTCCTCTCTCTCTAAAAATTCAAAAAAATAGAAATAAAGAAAAGGACCCAGCGCCTGACCAGCTAACCGCCCAGCCAAGACTGGCGGCCCACCGAGCGCAGCCAGTAGCAGCTCACCAGGCGCAGCCCAGCCCGCGCCGAGCCGCCCACGCCCGCCGCCCGAAAACCCCAGGCCTCGGTCGCCCGACCCGACGCGCCTCTCCCCTCTCTCACCGACGGGTGGACCCCCACCTTCTTCCTCCCCACGCCAGCCACCGCGCCGCCTCGTCGGAATCCCGTGATCCCCGGGATCTCCTCCCCGATCCTCGCCCGATCGCCCCCTCCTCCAAGCCGGGTGGCCCCCTATAAACCCCTCGCCCGTTCCGCCTCGCCCCTCTTGACCCTCTCCCCGCGCGCAATTGTCGCGGAGACCCGGCGTCGCCACGCGCCATTAGCCCGTTCCGCCACCCCGACCACCTCGAGCTCGCCTGAGTCCACCCGAGCTCCCCTCGCCACGCCGCACCCGCCGGAGGTCCCCGCCGACGTCCCCGACCACCGAGCGCCGCCATTGTCGCCGCCCGAGCCGCCGTCGCCGTCGACCCCGCGGTAAGTCGCCGGAGAACCCCGCCGCCGTTAGATCTAGATCCTACGCTCTAGATTAGACCCCGAAGGGGTACGGTTTTATTTAGTAATGAACCGGTTTAGTTACGGTTTTTATTAGACCGGCCCGAAGCGGCTTATTACCGCGTGCACATTTTAGTTATTCAACGCCCGATGCGTTAGATAGGCCCATTAGCCAGTTTTTCTTTTTAGTTAATATTTTTCGTTTCTGTTTTTAACAGAATAGTTTCAGTTTTGTAAAATTCATATCTTTTAATCTACTTAATATTTTTAAGTGATTCTTTTTTTTGTTGGTTTGAAAATTTATTGTAGTTTCTGTAGAAAATATAATTAGTCATGTTAAAATTATTTAAAATTGTTTTATTCTAGATTTAGACAGAATAGTAATTCTGCTATAAAATGAGTTAGGAATATTATTTTTTAGTGATTCTTTTTGTCACAACTTTGTTTTGACCTTACCTAACCGTAGGAATTTATTTGGGTATTTTAGATCTAATAAAAAATTAGTTTTAATAGAAATCATGTGATTCTTATTTATTTAACTAGCTACTGTTTTCCTATTGTTTTAATTAGCAAATAAATTTTATTTTTCTTATGTGATAGTTTATTTTAGGTTAGTTTCGGTAACTTTTAGACCATGAACTTTTATTTGCAATAAATAAAACTTTTATTTTATTTTTCTTGCTAGGAACTGTTTTAGGCATAATAGGAGTTCTATAATAGATTTTAATGTGATTCTTTTTGCTCCTAGTTGCATGATGAATTCTTTTCTGTTAGTTAACAAAAAACCCATGCTTAGGTTCTGTTAAGAAAAATTTTGTTGTGCAAAACTATTCTTAGTTGTTGTTTGATGTGACAAAAACTTTGATTTGGATTTCTTCGAGTTCTTTGGGTTTTGGTTTAATTGTTTTGTGTGATATGTTAGTATGCTATTATGTTAAGTGATCATATGTTTGTATGCTTATATGATTATTGTTTGCCTCGGTAGAATTTCCGGAGTGCGAAGCTTGCTACCACGAGTCCCTAGCTTTCGAAGATCGTCAGCAAGGCAAGTCATTGATCATATTTTCTTTTACTATGCCTATGATTTTATTGCATTAGAATTATACCTCCCACCATGCATGCAGTAGGAAAATTTGAAGTTATGTTCTTGAGTAGTATCATGAGGTAGGATGAACCCAATTCCCTTGTTACCATTGCGGGATGAAGTAGTTTATTTTGCTATGCTCGAGCGGGTTGGTTGAGTGAATCATAAGGGAGATGTGAGAGTCAAGATGATGACAACCCCATGAACTTCAAGCTCAAGATGGACTTCAAAATTTACCACTGGGTGGAGGGCGGTTGACGGGCACCCGGAGAACCCAGTGGTTGGCGGGATGCATGGAGAAGCGCCATGACATCTTGCGAAAGCTTCACCCAGCCACGAAGAGGCGGATGGATACCCCATTGACGGAAGCTTTACATGCAGCCGCAAGCCATTATGGGCTCTGGCTTGGTCAACCCTAGTTGTGACTCTGGCGGACGGTGCTACGAGATGTAGAAGAACGGTAGGATTGGATGGGTACCGGCGGTGGCGGAGGAACTCTTGGAAGACCCTGTTTACGTTCGTCCGTCTTCAAACACCATGAAGTGCGAAGACTTAAAAGGAGGAACGATTCTAGCGGGTAAAGTCATAAACCTCTGCAGAGAAAAGATCTAATCGATTAGCCGTGTCCCCGGTTACGGACAATTTGAGCCTCTGGAACTTGGAGTAATTCGGAAATCTCAACACTGAAAGTAATAAATTAATTGAGGGGAATATTATTTAATAATTGGGAATGAGAAATTGGTTGGCGGAACCATCTCAATAACTACCAACAATTTGTAGTAATTTGCAAACAAGTCCTTATTGTAGGGAAAAACTGGCTTTTCGCAAAACAATGAAACTTAGAGCCCCACAGCCAAATTGCATATAGTGTTAGTAATTTTATTGTTATTCTCTCTTCATGACTTGCGGCATATTCAAAATGCTGACCTACACGGCTGCAACATCTTATGTTGCGAGGAGTATTCGATCAGAGTGAGGCTACGATCCGCGCTTGGCGATTGCCCTTTGGAGTCGGATGGACTCGCTATTCTTCTACGCTTCCGCAGCTTTACTTAGTTTATTTCTCATGAGTTGGCCTTCGGCCGAATTTATTCTATTGTAATAAAGACTCGATATGAGAATCGTGTAATAAATTCAGGTGTGATTGAACTTTGATTATTACATCAATGTACTGTGTGTGCCAGCATGATCTTGGGATGGTACAGACACAGAGACTTGACCGATTTTGGGTCGGGTCGCTACATTAATAAAATACGGTAGCTTCATATTTTATTTTTTATTTTTTGAACATTCAAAAAATATGAACTGTCAGATTCTTCGAAATGTTAACAATTTTTTTAAAGCCCGGACAGTTTAAAACAAAGTGAACATTTTTTCGAAAATTACATATAATTTTAGAAAAACACAAACAAAATTAGAAAGCGGGAATATTAATTGATATCATATATTTTCTTTGGAAATAATGAACCTTTTATAAAACACAACATTATTGATTTTTTGAAAATGGTAACATTCAAAACAATTTAAAATTTGTTTTCTTGGATGCAAACATTAATTTATTTTCGTGAAATTTTCATTACAATAGGAATAATTTTTGAACATGGAACATTTTATAAAATGTTAATTTATAAAACAATCTCGAAAAATTCTTATTTTTTTAATGGCAATAAAATAAAAATTTCTAAACCAGATATTTTAAAGTTTCTAATTTTTTGAAAACAGGAATAAAGAATTGAAATTTTGAATATATTTTGAATATTTTTATTTCATGGAAAAATAAAAATAAAGAAGGGAAAATGAAAACGAATGTAAACGGAACTTGAACAAATGAAAGCGGGCGGCCCAGTCTTGGGCGATCATGCGTACCTTCAACTATTTGTCACCACGCATGCGACAAATAAGGCCCTCAAACGCATGGGCAGGATAATTACTGGATTGGCTCTGTTGGGCTGGAGTGCGCCTGGCCCAATTGCGGAATTCTGGACAATTTTTTTTGTCTTTTCTAGTGGTGAGACGCACAAAAATTTAGTACCACCTCAGATAGAAAAAAAATATTTTCGACGGTGAACGGATGAAAATATTGAAGAAACGCACCTTGCTTTATTAATAGGTATAGATTCACAAGCTCCCCCATGCCATTCGGCAGCAAGCTTGATGGCCACAAAGCCTGAGAAACACCCTGCATCACTTGCCGAGCTTGCTCGTGCAGTTGCGAAAGGTCTTGCAGTAAATCACTTGCAGATGAGGGCATCTCCTCCTCAGGGCGACCCGTTAACATTCCTGCAAGCAAAATTCTTTCAAAATACTTCCTCGCCAAACTATACTACAGTTCGTCTAGGCACTTACCATAAATGCCGCATCGAATCCTTTTGTTCTCCTTCAAGGAGTCCGCCAGCTGAGCGCGGAGATCTTTTAAATCCACGTCCAGCTGGACTTTGGCATCTTGAAGATTGTTCTTCTCCTGCCTAACTCGTGTAAGAATGCGCTCGCCAGATTCCAGCTGCCTTTTGAGATGCGATGCGTCCTCTCTTACGCCCTCCGGATTCACCCCAGGATTGTATGCAGAATTTTCTGTTAGACTTGTCATATCAGCCATTTACTAACTGGTGCATCTTTATACAATTGTGACAATTGTTACCAGATGAGGGCTTTTGGGGTTCCTCTAACTTGGCAATTGCGGCCCTCAGTTCGGCCTTGCATTCCTCCAGCTCCCGAGACAATTGCTCATTCTTATCTACAAGGACCTGTGCATAAATTGATCCTTAAAACAGTTGTTCCAACCGTTTCAAGTCTCAGGGGCTACTGCTACACATGCTTATCTAATTTTCTTACCCGTATATCTTTGGTATCTTTGGTCCGTCGCTCGGGCAAGCCCGCCTTGAGCAGCTCGGATGTATGCGTCCCCCGAATTGAAGGTGTTAAATGCCTCTTCGAAAAAGATGTTGTTCCGAAGTACGGCCCGTCGGCGCCGGTGATTCATGGCGCTCTCTACTTCGGAATTCGTGGCTGAGAGCATATCCGCATTCTTTGTTGGAGAACTATGCGGCATCGGCCCCGCTCCCGCCTCCGCTCTCGAAGCTGGTTCTGGAATCCGGCTGGAGGAGGCGTGGTTGGCAGGATCCCTGGGTATAGACCGGCTGCTCCTCTTCCTGCCAGAACACAAAGGGTGCTGTCATACTTCAAAATATCATAATCACAGCACAAGTTTTTGTCTTACCTCTGTAGCGGCGAGTCAACCCTTACCGCCTTCCTCTTGAGCCTGCCTGATCCGGACGCCCTTGGCCGACGAGTCCCTAGGGGCTCGACCCCACGCTCCGATCGTCATCTCTGCAAAAACACGACACTTCAAGGGTAAGGCATGACATCTGAAGGAGTCCTCTTGAGGAGGATAGGGTTTTTCGACTTGGCTTCTGTGCGACGAGGAAGCAGTCCGGGATAGTCGGCGATAATGGCCATCGAGGCGCCATCGCAGCTCGCTTGATAAAATATCCCATTAGCGAGCTCCACGGTAATATCCGGATCTTCTTGAGACACGGATCTAGGGCCCTTCCGGGTCCTCGGCTGTGGGGAGGGCTGGAGATTCCTTCTACGGCCCTCCTCGGTTCTTCTTTCGGGAATATCGAGGCAGATGATCTTAGCGAAGAACGCATACAATAAGTGGCGAGGGAAAGGAATGACAACTTACCCAGTTCGGAGGGTTGTACATGGAGAATCCATCTCGCGGTTTGGCGTGAAGAATTCCTCCTCTTCGCCTTTGTATAAATCGGACAATATTCTTGCCGAGCGAGAGCGGAGTCCGGACCCTTACGGCCACGGTGGTGGCATCATCTTCCTGTTGAAGTGCCACATGGGCTTCCCGATATTGAAGTGGTTGCACTCCCGTATTATGCATATTGCCATAACCTCGACTATCGTCAGTCGAGTTTGCCAATAACTTTATCCTGCTCATCGGGTAATATATTTCCTGGTATCCTCCGCTTGGGGGCCTCGGGGCACCGGCTTAGGCGATGCCCTCGGCGGCGTTCTTGAATCGGGGAGGCGATCGTCTCCAACGTATCTATAATTTTTGATTGTTCCATGCTATTATATTACCCCTTTTGGATGTTCATGGGCTTTATTTTACACATTTATATCATTTTTGGGACTAACCTACTAACCGGAGGCCCAGCCCATATTGCTGTTTTTTTGCCTATTTTAGTATTTCGAAGAAAAGGAATATCAAACGGAGTCCAAACGGAATGAAACCTTCGGGAGCGTGATTTTTGGAACGAACGTGGTCTAGAGGACTTGGAGTGCAAGTCAAGAAGCAGCCGAGGCCTCCACGAGATAGGAGGGCGCCCCCCCCCCTATAGGGCGCGCCCCCTATCTCGTGGGCCCCTCGGGAGGCCGCCGACGTACTTCTTCCTCCTATATATACCTACGTACCCCGAAAACATCCAGGGGCACCACGAAACACAATTTCCACCGCCGTAACCTTCTGTATCCGCGAGATCTCATCTTGGAGCCTTCGCCGACACTCTGCCGGAGGGGCAATCAACCACGGAGGGCCTCTACATCAACCCCTCCAATGAGTTGTGAGTAGTTTACCACAGACCTATGGGTCCATAGTTATTAGCTAGATGGCTTCTTCTCTCTTTTTGGATCTCAATACAATGTTCTCCCCCTCTCTTGTGGAGATCTATTCGATGTAAACTCTTTTTGCGGTGTGTTTGTCGAGATCCGATGAATTGTGGGTTTATGATCAAGTTTATCTATGAATAATATTTGAATCTTCTCTGAATTCTTTTATGTATGATTAAGTTATCTTTGCAAGTCTCTTCAAATTATCAGTTTGGTTTGGCCTATTAGATTGATCTTTCTTGTCATGGGAGAAGTGCTTAGCTTTGGGTTCAATCTTGCGGTGTCCTTACCCAGTGACAGAAAGGGCTGCAAGGCACGTATTGTATTGTTGCCATCGAGGATAACAAGATGGGGTTTATATCATATTGCATGAGTTTATCCCTCTATACATGTCATCTTGCTTAATGCGTTACTCTGTTCTTATGAACTTAATACTCTAGATGCATGCTGGATAGCGGTCGATGTGTGGAGTAATAGTAGTAGATGCAGGCAGGAGTCGGTCAACTTGTTAAGGACGTGATGCCTATATACATGATCATGCCTAGATAATCTCATAACTATGCGCTTTTCTATCAATTGTTCGACAGTAATTTGTTCACCCACCGTAATACTTATGCTATCTTGATGAAGCCACTAGTGAAACCTATGGCCCCGGTCTATCTCTTATCATATTTGCTCCCAATATACTTTTATTTGCATCTTTACTTTTGCATCTACATTATAAAATACCAAAAATATATTTATCTTATCATACTATCTTTATTAGATCTCACTTTCGCAAGTGGCCGTGAAGGGATTGACAACCCCTTTATTGGTTGGTTGCGAGTTCTCAGTTTGTTTGTGTAGGTGCGTCGGACTTTTGAGGAGCCTCCTACTAGATTGATACCTTGGTTCTCAAAATTGAGGGAAATACTTACGCTACACTTGCTGAATCACCCTCTCCTCTTGAGGAAAACCAACGCAAGCTCAAGGCGTAGCAAGAAGGATTTACGGCGCCGTTCTCGGGAGGTCTTCACTCAAGTCAAGACATACCAAGTACCCATCACAAACCCATCTCCCTCGCATTTACATTATTTGCCATTTGCCTCTCGTTTTCCTCTCCCCCGCTTCACCCTCGCCGTTTTATTCACCCTCTCTTTCCCAATCTCCTCCTCTCTTTTTCGCTCGCTCTTTGCTGCTATGTCTGAAATTGGGGAGATTATCGTCGATATGGACAATAATGATAACACAGAAAATCCCGAGGCTCTGGCCGATGAACCCCCTATCTTGCATACTAAAAAGTTTCGAATCGGTAGTGGTAACATCATTGACAAAGGTGTTATTCAAGATTTCTTTACTTGTGCGGTGCTTTACCTTCCATGGGTTGTTCTATTCTTCATAGAACTAGTAGTCTTCTTGGATGCTATCGCTATGCTTGTAGTTGAACTTGAAAGACAATTTATGCATATGCATCCTTGCATACAAAGAATTTTCTTAGAATTCTCTTATATTGAGCACTCTTCTGTTAAGCGCGCTATTACTATCTTTTTGGCTCATGAGTTTAGATTTATCATAAGAGAGGCCAAAGAAATCTTTGCGCACTATAGGGTGGACGCCGGTCGTCCTCCCATAGAAGCGGTCCTCTATGACCAAGAGGAAATTAGACGTTTTCAATCTTCGTACTATGTCGCTTTTAATGAAAACCTTAGAAAAAAGGTTCCAACTAATGTCTTGGTTGATTGCATTAACGAGCTTAATAATTATTTTGCCCTTCGAAACAATGAGCTAGGATACTCTCTTGAGTATAGGCTTACAAGATTTTGCCAAAAGAATGCTTTTAGTGATGAAATAGTTGTGCATTATGAAGGGCCAAAGGAGGAACCCGTTCCTCCTGTGATTGATCTTGGTGATTGTTCTTTAAATTTGCACCTTGCAGATTCCACCATTAAAAAGTCTATGGGAAGGATCAATGATGTTCTTATTGTGGCAAATACAAATTTGGTGGCCGTAGATTTTATCGTTCTTGATATAGATTGCAATCTTTCTTGCCCTATTATTCTTGGTAGACCTTTCCTTAAAATGATTGGTGCGATTATCGATATGAAGGAAGAGAATATTAGATTCCAATTTCCATTAAAGAAAGGCATGGAGCACTTTCCAAGAAAGAAAGTTAAATTACCTTATGAATCTATCATGCGTGCTACTTATGAGTTTAGTGCCAAAGATGGCACTCGTTAGATCTATCCTTGCTTTTATGCCTAGCTAGGGGCGTTAAACGATAGCGCTAGTTGGGAGGCAATCCAATTTTCTTTGTGTTTTTTGTTTTTTTCCTGTTTAGGAATAAATAATCCATCTACCTTCTGTTTAGATGTGGTTTTATGTTTTAATTAGTGTTTGTGCCAAGTTAAACCTATAGGATCTTCTTGGATGATAGTTATTTGATCTTGCTGTAATTTCCAGAAACTTTCGGCTCACGAAAACAATTGTTAAAAATCACCAGAACGTGATAAAATAGTGATTCCAATTTCTGCTAATCAAAAAACAAATTGCCTAGGTTGTCCTATTTTGCCTGAATTTTTTGAGTTCCAGAAGTTTGCGTTAGTTACAGATTACTACAGACTGTTCTGTTTTTGAAAGATTCTGTTTTTCGTGTGTTGTTTGCTTATTTTGATGAATCTATGGCCAATAAAATAGTTTATAATCCATAGAGAAGTTGGAATACAGTAAGTTGAACACCAAATTAAATAAAGAATGAGTTCATTGCAGTACCTTATGTGGTGGTTTTGTTTTCTTTCACTAACGGAGCTTATAAGATTTCCTGTTGAGTTTTGTGTTGTGAACTTTTCAAGTTTTGGGTAAAGCTTTTATGGACTATGGAATAAAGGGTGGCAAGAGCCTAAGCTTTGGGATGCCCAAGGCACCCAAAGATATTCAAGAATAGCCAAAAGCCTAAGCTTGGGGATGCCCCGGGAAGGTATCCCCTCTTTCGTCTTCGTTCATTGGTAACTTTACTTGGAGCTATATTTTTATTCACCACATGATAAGTGTTTTGCTTGTGTCGGATTTCGGGTTCCGGCAGACCCTTGAGGTTCGAACACTGGGGTGCACGCGGAGATCTCGCCCTCTACCTACCTGCACCCCGCCGCCTCGCTAGGATCTAAACTACGAAAGGAACAACACAAGAGACGCAAGGTTTATACTAGTTCGGGCCACCATTGTGGTGTAATACCCTACTCTAGTTTGTGGTGTGGTGGATTGCCTCTTGGGCTGATGGTGATGAACAATACAAGGAAGAACAGCCTCGCGAGGGTTTGTTCTTGGCCGGGGCGATGAACTGCTAGGAGGAGTTCAGCCACCTTTCTCTCTCTCTCTCTTTTCCTCTTTCTATCCTTTGGGTGGCTAGTCCTATTTATAGGCGAAGGCCCTGGGCCTCTCCCCAAATATTGAGCGGGAAGGGCGCCAACAATTGGCCATTTTGAAGGGGAACATCTGGTACACTTATCCTGACTAAAGTTGGTCCTCACCTATCAAAGGCTCTGGTGGTCACGCCTGCTTGGGCTCCACGATGACTTCCTTCCTGCCGTTGGGCTGGTCTTTGTCTTGTTGCACCAAAATGGATGCCTTTGCTTGATGCTCTTGCCTGCGCTTGCTCCCTTTGCACCAAAGAGGAAAGGAGGACGCTGCGCAGGCTGGAGCCCGCATGGCGCCCTTGGTCGTCATGGCTTGCGTCATGGGCACCTCGTGAGGTACCCCGCCTTGATCTCTCCGCCTCCTCGTGAGCCAGCCTGATGAGGCCGTGCACGAGAAGCTCCTGTCGTCCGCCCATGATCTGGCCCCTCGCGAGGTCTTTAGCTTGTGTTGATGAAGATGGGCGTCTTTGGGCCCCCTTTGAGCCACGCCGCAGGCCGCAGCGAGCAAGTCTGGGACCCCGTTCCCGAGCGCCGACAGTAGCCCCAGGCCCAAAGCGCGCCGGGCTTGGCCGAGCAGAGAGGTGAAGGGGCAAGTGCGAAGCGCCGCGGGCCCTAACAGCCTGCGACCTTGGGCGCCGCGTGGCGGTTGATCGGACGTGGGCGTCTCCACTTCCCCATGATGCCTTGGCAACTGCACGAATTGACAAGTCCCTGCATGCAAAGCGGGTCATGATTACCTGCGATTGTGGAGGCCGGCGGTTGGCCTCCTCTGGCTTTAAGTACGGAACGACGCGTGCCCTTCCAGTCTATCCCCTCTTGCTTCTCCTCCTTCTTCATGGCTCCGCCGAGGAAGTTCTCGGCCGCAGAGAAGGGGAAGGCCCGCCAGGTTGAGCCTGCCTCTCCCCCGCCCAAGCGCGGTCGAGGCCGCCCTCGCAAACATCCTGTGGCTCCCACGGCGACTCCCTGTGGCCGCGGAGGTGATCTCCCGCGCGGGGATGGACGGCTGGCCGTGGCCGGGGGGCGCGCTATGGCCGCGCGACCCCCTAGGCCGCGCTTCCACTTTGCGAGGTGTTGCTGGAGTTCATTGTGTGGTCGGCGGAGCCGACTTGCACCCGGCTTCAGCTTCCTCGCTTCCTCCTAGGTGAGCTCCCGGCTGGCGCCCAGGCGGCCTCGCTCGAGCGGGCGGCTGCTGCTGATCGGGCCTCCTGGCCGTTAGAGGTCTCCAGAAGGGAGCCTGGCTCGACTTCGCGGTTGGCGAGCGTTTGCTGCTGCGTGGCTGAGCCGTCGGTGCACCCTGCACTTCAAGTTCGACAGCGATGCCACCCTTTACGTGAGGGTGTTTGGGGAGGATGGTCGCCGCGATGGGTGCTGCCCTGAGGACGACAACCGCGGCCGGGGGCCCAGCCCCGACGATGACGGAGAGGATAGCGCACGCGTGGTCGGCGGCGCTCAGGGCTCCTCGAGCTTCTTCGATTCTTCTTCGGGCAGCGGCTCTTCCAGCAGCGGCCGCGATCAGCCCCCACGCCGTCGTGCCTACTTGGAGGGTGGTAGCGGGTCCGCCCGCCGTCGTGCCTCGGTGAAGTGCAAGAGGGAGTCCGCCTGAGCCCCGGAGGCGGCTCGAGTCTTCCCTGCGGGCTGGTGTCGGGCGAGCCGCGCCTGATTTGTTCTTCCTTTTTCTTTTTCCTGCGAGAAAGACAGTAGTGTGGGGCCCGTGGGCGTGTTTGGACTTTCGCCGTTAATCATCGTCTTGTTTCGCTATTTGGTATTGTGCCTTGGGCCTTGCGCTGCTGCGTAGGTAGTTCCCAGCCTCAGCCGTGGGGGGCGACCGACCCAGATACTGTGTTCGTGTCACGGTGCCCGTGAGGCACGGACCGGAGGGGTGCTCCTGTGGCCGACCCAGGGTGGGAAACCTTGAACGATAAGGGCAGAAAACACTCGCGAGGGCGCTCAGGCTGCCCCCTCGCGAGACCTTGCACGAGGGAAATCGAAGCAGGAGAGCAAAAAGTCGAAGAGCCACAAATCAAAGACGGCATCAGCTTCAATAAAACTTCAAATGAGAATGAACAAGCCAACTGCAGAAAGCAAATGAAAAAGCCGCGTCCGGCACCTAATCTAGTCTTCAACGTCTTCTCACCAGCGCGGAGCTAAGTGCTGCCACTGGGCGTGGGAGGGAGCCCTAGGGCCTGAGGCCGGCGCTCCTGAGACTCCGAGGCGTGTACAGCCCCAACTCATTATTACGTGAGAGTGTCACGGGCGGCAAGCTTCACAGGCGTTGGCCTTCTTCACAGGCTCCGGGCCTTTCTTGGGGGAAGCAAGCTTCACGGGCATTGGCCCTCTTCACAGGCTCTGGGCCTTTTCCAAAACGCAACAGCTTCACAGGCTCTGGGCCTTTTCCAAAAAGATAAGCTTCAGAGACATTCGCCTTCTTCACAGGCTCTGGGCCTTTTCCAAAAAGATAAGCTTCACAGGCATTCACCTTCTTCACAGGCTCTGGGCCTTTTCCAAAAAGATAATCTTCACAGGCATTCGCCTTCTTCACAGGCTCTGGGCCTTTTACAAAAAGATAAGCTTCACAGGCATTCACCTTCTTCACACGCTCTGGGCCTTTTACAAAAAGATAAGCTTCACAGGCATTCGCCTTCTTCACACGCTCTGGGCCTTTTTAGGGGTAAAACCTCCGGAGGTGCTGGATGTTCCACGCGTTCTGGACTGGCACTCCCTCCACGAGTCTCCACGCTTGCGAGCCGGGCACTGAAACATGAACAACCTTGAGCGGGCCCTCCCACATGGGAGAGAGCTTATGCAGTCCCTCCCTGAGAGAACCCTTTGAGCACGAGGTCCCCTACCTCAAGAGTTACAGGGGCGGATGTTGCGGCGATGGTATCGTCGCGGTGCTTGTTGGTACCTCGCCGCTCGCAACGCAGCTTCTCGACGACGCTCCTCCCCCAGCACGAGGTCCGTCCCCCGCATGGCGTCCTGTTGCGCCTCGTCGAACGCTAGGACCCGTGCGAAACGACGTCTGACCTCATGAGGGAGGACCGCTTCGGCTCCATAGACCAGGAAGAACAGGGTCTCTCCAGTTGGCTTGGTCGTGGTCGTGCGGATGGACCACAGCACGGACTGAAGCTCTTCGTACCAACCTCTGCCGCAGGCCTCCAGTTTCTTCTTGAATGTTCTGGTCTTGAGGCCCCTCAGGACCTCTGCGTTGGCTCGCTCAGCTGGCGTTGCTTGAAGTGCGCCACGGCGTAGCATATCTGCGTTCCCGAGTTAGCACAAGTATGTTTTGAAGAGGTTCTTGGTGAACTGCGAACCGTTGTCGGTGATGATGCGGTTCGGCACCCGAACCGCTCACGATGCCCTTGCGAACTTGACCACGAGAACTGCGGGGATGGTGCGGGCGGCTTCCACTTCAGCCCACTTGGTGAACTTGTCCACGGCGGCGTAGAGGTAGCGATAGCCCCGGCACCGAGAAGCGGGCCTAGGATATCCAGCCCCGGACTGCGAATGGCCACGAGAGGGTATAGTTTGCAGACCTCCTGCCGGTGATGGATCTGCTTGGCATGGAATTGGCGAGCTTCGCAAGCCTTCACTAGTTCGGCGGGCGTCATTGGCGCAGATAGCCAATAGAAACGCTGCGGAATGCCTTGCCCACGAGGTTCGTGAAGGCGAGTGATGCCCATAGTCTCCACCGTGTATATCTGCGATGGTTCTTTCCCTTGCTCCGTGGAGATGCAGCGTAAGGACACATCATTTGGTCGCTTCGATAGAGCTCTCCATCCCGATGCGGTATCTTTGTGGCTTGCCGCGCCACGCTCTGCTTCCTCCTCCTTCTCCGGCAGGTCCCTTGCGTTAAGTAGCTCGGAGCTCAGTGATCCAGCACCCTCCCGAGGCTCCATCGTCGAGGCGGCGGCCTCGAGGTCGGGACCCTGACCGGGGCTCTGAGGCGGTGGTGGGGAGCTCCTCCCGAGGCTGCGTCGTGTTTGATAGTGATGGCATGGCCGAGGGCTTGAAAAGCCGCTCCTCGAAGACGCCAGGCTCCTGAGGTAACCGCCTGGATGCTCGTTTGGCATGTCGTCGGCCTCCTGATTGGTGCCGCGGGGCACATGCTGCAACTCCAACCCCCAGAACTACTTCTCCATCCTGCGGACCTCCGCAAGGTAGGCTTCCATGTGCTCATCTTTTGGCTCGTACACCTTGTTGGAGAAATTGACGAGGAGCTGCGAATCGCCCTTGATGGTAAGGCGCTTTACCCCTAGGGCATCTGCGGCCTTCAAGCCCGCTATTAGACCTTCATACTCCGCTATGTTGTTGGGGACCTTTTCACCTTGCTGGAAACAGAGCTGCACAGCATAGTAGAGCTTGCCCTGAGTGGGAGATATGAGCACCGCCCCAGCCCCAGCGCCATGCCTGGAGAACGCCCCGTCGAAGTACATGACCCAGCCTTCTGGCGCTTCGCTTCCCGGGGAGAGGGACCGATCCTGGTCGGCCTTGAGGCCCGGTGCCTCCGTCCATTCTGCCACGAAATCCGCTAATGCGGCCCCCTTGATGACTCTGGTCGTGCTAAATTCGAGCTGAAACGCTTGTAGTTCAATGTTCCACTCAGCGACCCTTCCGGCTGAGTTAGGGCTCCTGAGCACCCTTTCCAAGGGGTATCTTTGAGGCGACCTTGATGGGGTGACCACGAAAATAGTGCCGCAGCTTGCGCGAGGCCACCGAGCGAGGAGGAGTTTCTGAGGCATGGGGTACCGTGCCCTCGTGTCCCGCAACACCGTGCTGACGAAGTACACTCGGTGCTCAACGAGGTTTGGAGCGCCAGTGCCGATAGCGCCCTCTAGGGACCGTGGCGCCTCCTGATGCGATGGAGCCTCCAGAGGCTGGTAGTCTGGGGGAGGGGCCTCTTCCGTTCCTAGTGCGCTCCCCTGCGGCGGCTGATCCTTTTCAGCCGTGGTAGTGGTTTCTGTGGGTCTTCCTTGTTCCTGCTTTGCCTTGACCTGGGCTGCTGCTGTGGTTTTGGTTTGACGCTCCTCCCTAACCGCCACCAGGGCTGCGCTGGCGGAGTAGGGAGTGGCGGCGAGGTAGAGCACCAGGGGTTCCTGCGGGCGTGGGGCCACCGTGACAGGAGGGCTGGTTAGGTACCTCTTGAGATCTTGAAATGCCTTGTCGGCCTCTTCAGTCCATTCAAAGGGTCCCTTTTTCTTCATTAGCTGGAAGAAAGGCAGCGCTCGTTCCCCCAACTTGGAGATGAAGCGCCCTAGCGCAGTCACGCGCCCAGTGAGCTTCTGCATTTCCCTGAGGGTCTTTGGCGGGCTCATGTCCTCGACCGCCTTAACCTTTTATGGGTTAGCCTCGATGCCTCGGTGGGATCGAGGAAGCCCAAGAGCTTGCCGGGGACTCAAACACACACTTCTCGGGTTGAGCCGTGGGTTCAACTTGTTGAGGCTCGTGAAGGTTTCCTCCAGGTCTTGTATCGAGGTTACGGCCTCCGAGACTTCACCACAATGTCATCGGCGTAAGCCTCAACATTCTTCCCGAGCTGCGGACCCAAGGTGATGTGCATCGGCCGGCTGGAAGGTCGCCCTGCGTTGCGCAGCCAGATAGCATGCGTGTAGCAGTACACCCCCACACGGGTCGGAAGGCCGTTTTTCCACGTCTTGTACCGCCATCTTGATCTGGTGATACCCGGAGAAGGCATCCAAGAAGCATAATAGGTCGCGACTCGGCGGTGGAATCGACGATCTGGTCGATCGCGAGGGAGCGGAGCGGATCTTGCGGGCATGCCTTGTTGAGGTTGGTGAAGTCGACACATGCGCTCCTTCCTCCCTTCTTTGGCACAGCGAGGTTGGCCAACCAATCCGGATATCGGACCTCGCGAATGACCCCAGTGCTTCTAGTTTGCGGGTCTCCGGGCGATGAAGGCTTGCTTTTGATGGACTGCCGCCTCGCTTTACGCTTCCGCAGGGCGACGTTGGGGCACGTGGAGGTGATGCTCGATTCGCCCCTAGGGATCCCGCCAACTGATCAGGCTCCCGGCGAATACCTTCTTGTTTGCGCGCAGAACTTGACGGGGCCTCCTCCCTTTCGGGCTCGAGGTTGGCGCCTATGGTGAAAGTGGCGTCGATGGACCCGTCCTCGTCGACGGTATTTGCTTAGTATCTGCCTTGTCTTGGGTGAACAACTGTTTCTTCTTGGTTGGTGCAGCCCCTTGGGCTCGGGGTCTCCGCATCGGCGGGCTGTCTTTGGCGCCGCCGTCTTGAAAGCGAGCTTGAGCACTCGCATGGCGCATCTCTGGTGTCCCCGGCACGGTGAGGACACCGTTGCTCCGGGCATCTTCATGAGGTTATCGCCGGGTGAGTCGCGGCCATGAATTGGGCAGTCTTTGGGTAGCCGAGGATGGCGTTGTAGGGAGGCCGATGGGGTGATGTCGAAATCGACCAGCTCCGTGCGGAAGTTGTCGAGGTGCGAAAGTTACCAGGGCGGGATCTGTTCCAAGGAGCTGGATGACCCGCCCCGGCGCCCGAGAAGGGCGGCTGGGCTCTGCCGCTCGGGGTATCTGAGAGGAGGTTGAAGCCCTCAACTGAGAGCACATTGAGACCCGCGCCGCCGTTGATGAGAGTCCTGGTGACGGCCACCTGGCAGATGGTGGGGGTGCACAGCATGGAGAGCGCACCCGAGCAGGCTGAGTTGGAGGGGTGGTCCTCCGAGTTGAAGGTCAGACTGGCCTTTGGCGCCAACCGGTCCAGGGGGCTCCCTGCCGCGTGGAGGCGGCGCCGACCCGGTGGACGAATGGCTTGACGTGGTGACTTGAAGGCGGCGCCTACGAGCCGCCCAGGAGGGCCGCGACGACCGGGGGCGATGGCACAGCGTGGTGGGTGAGGAAGAGGCCGCGCAGCTCTTCCCAAGAGGCCACGGAGGCTGCCGGCAGGTGGAGCAGCCATGCGCGCGGAGTGCCGGTGAGGGCCATGGGAAGCCAGTTGGCCATGACCCTGTCGTCAACTCCAGCTTCGAGGACGGCCTCCTCGTGCGCCAGCAGGAAGGCCAGCGGATCGGTCGCGCCGTTGTAGCGCGGCGGCGTCGTCGGCTTGAACTTGTCCGGCCACCGCACCCGTTGCAAGGCCGTGGCAGGGCTCGAGCCCCAGCCCCAGCTGGCTGGCGGCGGCGGCCCGTGGCGGCGCGCTGCTCATCGTGAGGCGGGTGTGGCGGTGGCGAAGAAACTCGGCGCACCCCTACAGCGCGCCAAATGTCGGATTCGGGTTCAGCAGACCCTTGAGGTTCGAACACTGGGGTGCGCGGAGATCTCGCCTCTACCTACCTGCACCCGCCGCCTCGCTAGGATCTAAACTACTAAAGGAACAACACAAGAGATGCAAGGTTTATACTAGTTCGGGCCACCATTGTGGTGTAATACCCTACTCTAGTTTGTGGTGTGGTGGATTGCCTCTTGGGCTGATGGTGATGAACAATACAAGGAAGAACAGCCTCATGAGGGTGCATTCTTGGCAGGCGATGAACTTCTAGGAGGAGTTCAGCCACCTTTCTCTCTCTCTCTCTCTCTCTCTCTCTCTCTCTCTCTCTCTCTCTCTCTTTTCCTCTTTCTATCCTATGGGTGGCTAGTCCTATTTATAGGCGAAGGCCCTGGGCCTCTCCCCAAATATTGAGCGGGAAGGGCGCCAATAATTGGCCATTTTGAAGGGGAACATCTGGTACACTTATCCTGACTAAAGTTGGTCCTCGCCTATCAAAGGCTCTGGTCGTGACGCCTCCTTGGGCTCCACGATGACTTCCTTCCTGCCGTTGGGCTGGTCTTGGTCTTGTTGCACCGAAATGGATGGCTTTGCTTGATGCTCTCGCCTGCGCTTGCTCCCTTTGCACCAAAGAGGAAATGAGGACGCTGCGCAGGCTGGAGCCCACATGGCGCCCTTGGTCGTCATGGCTTGCGTCATGGGCACCTCGTGAGGTACCCCGCCTTGATCTCTCCGCCTCCTCGCGAGCCAGCCTAATGAGGCCCTGCCTGAGGAAGCTCCCTGTCGTCCACCCCGCGAGGCTTGGCCCCTCGCGAGGGTCTTGAGCTTGTGTTGATGAAGATGGGCCATGCTGGGCCCCCCTTTGAGCCACGCCGCAGGCCGCAGGCAGGCAAGTCTGGGGACCCCCATTCCCAGAACACCGACAGCTTGGAGCGTCGTGTATTATATTAGTCTTTTCTTTTAGTTTACCACAATCATCCTTGCTGTACACACCTTTTGGGAGAAGCCTATTTGATTAGAATTTGCTAGAATACTCTATGTGCTTCACTTATATCTTTTGAGCTTGATAGTTTTTGCTCTAGTGCTTCACTTATATCTTTTAGAGCACGGTGGTGTCTTAAATTTGAAGAAATTGCTAGTCTCTCATGCTTCACTTATATTATTTTGAGAGTCTTTTAGAACAGCATGGTATTTGCTATGGTCATAAAATTGGTCCTAGAATGGTAGGCATCCAAGTTGGGTATAATAAAAACTATCATAGGAAGTGAATTGGATGCCATGATCAACTTGATACTTGATAATTGTTTTGAGATATGGAGGTAGTGATATTAAAGTCATGCTAGTTGGGTGATTATGAATTTAAAGAATGCTTGTGTTGAAGTTAGCAAGTCCGTAGCATGCACGTATGGTTAAAGTTGTGTAACAAATTTGAAACATGAAGTGTACACGGCTTGTGCATCCTTATGAGTGGCGGTGGGGACGAGCCATAGTCTTTTCCTACCAATCTATCCCCTAGGAGCATGCGTAGTACTTGATTTTGATGACTTCTAAATTTTTGCAATAAGTATATGAGTTATTTTGACTAATGTTGAGTCCATGGATTATCGCACTTTTACCTTTCCACATTTGCTAGCCTCTTGATGCCGTGCATTGCCCTTTCTCACCTTGAGAGTTGGTGCAAACTTGGCGGTGCATCAAACCCGTGATACGATCGCTCTATCACACATAAACCTCCTATATCTTCCTCAAAACAGCCACCATACCATTATGGCATTTCCATAGCCATTCCGAGAAATATTGCCATGCAACTTTCCACCGTTCCGTTCATCATCATCATGACATACTTTACTTTTGTCATATTACCATTGCATGATCATGTAGTTGACATCGTATTTGTGGCAAAGCCACCGTGCATTATTTTTCATACATGTCACTCTTGATTCATTGCACCATCCCGGTACACCGCCGGAGGCATTCATATAGAGTCATATCTTGTTCTAGTTTCAAGTTGTAATCCTTATGTTGTAATCAGTAGAAGTGTGATGATCATCATTATTAGAGCATTGCCCAATCAAAAAAAAGAGAAAGGCCAAAAAGAAAAAAAGAAAGGCCCAAAAAAAGAAAATAAATAAAAAGGGCAATGTTACTATCTCTTTTTCCACACTTGTGCTTCAAAGTAGCACTTTGTTCTTCATGTAGTGAGTCTCATATATTGTGCTTCAAAGTAGCACCTTGTTCTTCATGTAGTGAGTCTCATAAGTTGTCTTTTTCATACTAGTGGAAATTTTTCATCATAGAACTTGTCTTGTATATTCCTAGGATGGGCCTCCTCAAATGCCCTAGGTCTTCGTGAGCAAGCAAGTTGGATGCACACCCACTAGTTTTCTTTTGTTGAGCATTTATTTATAGCTCTAGTGCATCCGTTACATGGCAATCCCTACTCCTCATGTTGACATCAATTGATGGGCATCTCCATAGCCGTTGATTATCCTCGTCAATGTGAGACTTTCTCCTTTTGTCTTCTCCACACAATCCCCATCATCATATTCTATTCCACCCATAGTGCTATATCCATGGCTCACGCTCATGTATTGCGTGAAGGTTGAAAAAGTTTGAGATTATTTAAGTATGAAACAATTGCTTGGCTTGTCATCGGGGGTATAGAAGTTGGGAACATCTTTGTGTGACGAAAATGAAGCATAGACTAACTATATGATTTTGTAGGGATGAACTTTCTTTTGCCATGCTATTTTGAGAAGACATGATTACTTTGATTAGTATGCTTGAAGTATTACTATTTCTTTTATCAATATGAACTTTTATTTTGTATTCATTTGGATCTGAACATTCATGCCACAAGAAAGAAAATTACATTATGAATTATGCTAGGTAGCATTCCACGTCAAAAATTCTCTTTTTATCAGTTACCTACTCGAGGACGAGCAGGAATTAAGCTTGGGGATGCTTGATAGGTCTCCAACGTATCTATAATTTTTTATCGTTCCATGCTATTATATTACCCCTTTTGGATGTTTATGGGCTTTATTTTACACATTTATATCATTTTTGGGACTAACCTACTAACCGGAGGCCCAGCCCATATTGCTGTTTTTTTGCCTATTTCAGTATTTCGAAGAAAAGGAATACCAAACGGAGTCCAAACGGAATGAAACCTTCGGGAGCGTGATTTTTGGAACTAACGTGATCCATAGGACTTGGAGTGCAAGTCAAGAAGCAGCCGAGGCCTCCATGAGATAGGAGGGTGCCCCCCCTATAGGGCGCGCCCCCTGTCTCGTGGGCCCCTCGGGCGGCCACCGACGTACTTCTTCCTCCTATATATACCTATGTACCCCGAAAACATCCAGGGGCACCACGAAACACAATTTCCACCGCCATAACCTTCTATATCCGCGAGATCTCATCTTGGGGCCTTCGCCGGCACTCTGCCAGAGGGGGAATCAACCATGGAGGGCCTCTACATCAACCCCTCCGATGAGTTGTGAGTAGTTTACCACAGACCTACGGGTCCATAGTTATTAGCTAGATGGCTTCTTCTCTCTTTTTGGATCTCAATACAATGTTCTCCCCCTCTCTTGTGGAGATCTATTCGATGTAAACTCTTTTTGCGGTGTGTTTGTCGAGATCCGATGAATTGTGGGTTTATGATCAAGTTTATCTATGAATAATATTTGAATCTTCTCCGAATTCTTTTATGTATGATTAAGTTATCTATGCAAGTCTCTTCGAATTATCAGTTTGGTTTGGCCTAATAGATTGATCTTTCTTGTCATGGGAGAAGTGCTTAGCTTTGGGTTCAATCTTGCGGTGTCCTTACCCAGTGACAGAAAGGGTTGCAAGGCACGTATTGTATTGTTGCCATCGAGGATAACAAGATGGGGTTTATATCATATTGCATGAGTTTATCCCTCTACATCATGTCATCTTGCTTAATGCGCTACTCTGTTCTTATGAACTTAATACTCTAGATGCATGCTGGATAGCGGTCGATGTTGTAACATCCCAAAATTCTAAATTTTGGAATGTTATAAACAAATAGATAGTTTTGATTGATTGTTTGATTGATTGACTGAAAGTGAGTGAATTCGAAACTTTTTGAAAGTTAAATGAGAGGGAATAAAAGGACTTTCCCAAACTTTCACTTTTGCTTTTATGCTTTTCGTAAATTCAAATTCTTTTCATCACAAAACCCTGGAGAGAAGATGACATGACTTCTTCCATTTATTTAAATGACAAGGGGTGTTGAAAATATTTGAATTTCATTTGGAAAATATTTTCCAATTCTGAAACTTTATGCAACTCAATGATTTTCCCGAGCGAAGATAAAATGACTTCTTCAAAACATATGAAATATGAGTTGGGAGTTTCAAAGAATTAAATTCAAAGTTCTTTTGAATTTATTTTCAATTTGGAGTTATTTGTGTTCTCTCAAAACTATGAAAAGAGGATCATTGGATTTATTTATTTTATCTTCAAGTATTTTTCCAATATCAAAAATAAGAGAGGGAATAGTATGACTTTCCCAAAATTTAGGAAAAATGAAGATTTAATAAATAAATCAAATTTTGGATTTTTCTCGGAGTTTATTTGCCTTAGGGAAAAATGCGTGTTTTCAAAAAAATTGCATTTAGGCCCCGAGTAAAAGTTCATTTTGTTCGACTCATTTTTAGGAGTCGGGGAAAGTTTACTTTATTAATTTTGAAGTTCGTTTAGATTTTTTTCTCTGTATTTTTCTGCGCGCGAAACCGATTAAAAGAAAAACCTCAGCGCCTTGGGCCAAAGGCCCAAGCCGCAAGCCACCGGCCTGCCAAGGCCAAGGCCAACGCCGCGCGCACCAAGGGAGCCAGGGAGCCGCCGCTCCTTTTTCCTTTTCCTTATCCTAGTAGGACTCTTTTCCTACTTCCGTTTATTCCGTATCTGTTTCTAGATCTTTTCCCTCTAGTTTCCTAATCCCAGTCTATTTCTTGTCCCCTACCCCAAGCAAAAACCCTCCCCTCCCCAATATGAATACCCAAGCACCCCCCCCTCCAACACATCAAACCAACACCTCTCCTCTCCTCTCCTCCCCTCTCCTTGAAGTGCAATAAGAACCACCACCACCAGCCGCCACGCCGCCGCCCTCCCTCACTGCCCCTTGCCGCTTGCCACCGCTGCCTAAGTGCCGCCGCCGCCGCCATGCGCCCTTGCCGGAGCCCCTCGCCTCTTGAGGTACTAGCCCCAGCGCGCGTCACCTTTTCTTTTCCTCGGTTCGGTTTTAAGTAAATCGTTCGGTTTCGTTCAGTTTTCTAGATCGGTTTTCGTTTGGTTTTCTTTCGAAACCCCAGATCGATTTTCTCGCCGTTTTTCTTTCCGTTTTTGTTTAGCGAGCGTTCGCTCGATAGATTTCTCTTTTTATTTTTAATTTCCGTCAGGGACCTATCCGTAGTGTTATTTTTAGTCCCTACTCTTCAAACGCTCATAACTTTTTACTCGTAAGTCGGAATCCAACGAAACCAACGCCCACTTCTTCGTTACGATCCCCTCTATCCAGTAATGCAACTCAAACATGTTTTTGATAATTTAAAATTTTGAATTAGATCAGATTTATTTTCAAACTTCGTTTGATCATAACTTGAGTTTCGTAACTCCGATTTAGTTGATTCTTTTTGCAAATCGAAGCTCTTGACCTGAACTTTCTGATAAGGCCAAATTCACATAATTTTGGTACTGTTAGAAATTGTTTTATGTTGCAAGAGTTATTTGTTTGGTTTTGATGTTTTCCGAATTGTTTTCTTCGTTCTTTCCGATCTTTCGAGTGATTGCTTATGTGTGGTTACTA
Source organism: Aegilops longissima (assembly GCA_021605205.1). NCBI lineage: Eukaryota > Viridiplantae > Streptophyta > Magnoliopsida > Poales > Poaceae > Aegilops > Aegilops longissima. The sequence continues at coordinate 177,808,732 of CM038681.1, read as the reverse complement.
TTGCTTGCTTATGATAGATTGACCGGAGTGTGACGAGTAGAGCTATCAAGAGTTTGAGAGCGAATCATCTTCATCAACGTTGCAGGCAAGTAACACTTTGATCATACTTTCTCATACCCAGTTTTTATGCATTATATCAATCCTCAAACATTGCATGATTAGGATCTAATTAAATTGTGGGATGGGAAGTAGATTGAGGTAGTACCTATTACCTGTTTTACTTATGAAACCTTGGGAGTTACTTCTACGTTTGCTTATTACGCTATGCTATGCTAGTAGACGTGGATTGGGTTTGAGTGAATATCCATGACAGATGTGAGATTGATAATTAATGGTTTATCTAAGGTGGCAACAAACACACATCTGGGTGGATTGAGGCACTGGTTACTCCAGGACTTGCTGTCTAGGCACAGGTTTCAGGACTTGCCTGTATTTTTCGGACCGCCACCCAGGCTCAAAGGGATCATAAGATAATTCATACTAGTAACTTACGTGTGCAGCCACAAGCCATTATGGGCTCTGGCATAGTTGACTAAGTCGTGCGAACTCTTATAATCGTGGACTAGCAGATGTAGGGGATGTAGGTGTACCGGTCCACCCATCTTAAGGTGCTAGCGCTTCTGAAAGACTATGTCTCGGTCATCCGTTTCTCAAACACCCTGCAGTACGAGAAACCAAATGGAGGCGATCGAGTCTTGTGGGGAAAAGTGCGCAAACCTCTGCAGAGTGTACAAACTAATCATGATTAGCCGTGTCCCCGGTTATGGACAATTTTGAGTATCTAGTACCTGGATATCCTGTTGATCTCATCATGTTACTCTAATTAATTTGTTTGGGTTTAATGAGTACTTTTAATTGGGATTGAGAATGCTGTCAACCATTCTCAATGTTTAACAACCACCATGATAGTTAAATAAATTTATTCCTTTGAATTAGGGAAAAATTGGCTTTTCGCAAAACCTTATAACCATAGAGCTTTTCCACCAGCCATATATGCATGTAGTATAGGCTTATTCCTTCATTACTCTCTATGTGTTACATTGCCGGCATATTCCATGTGCTGACCCATTTTCGGGCTGCAACGTTTCATGTTGCAGACTTTTTCAGACGACGAGTAAGTGATACGTTAGGGTTACGATTTCCTATACTCAACTTTGCCGTTGGTGTTGATGGGAATCCACAACCTTGTTGCTTCCGCTATATTTTGGATTGAGGTAATAGTATTTGTGTTACTTTATACATGTGATTTACCTCTGTTATAAATCCTTCGAGTACTGTGTGTGTCAGCATACCGATCCAGGGATGACACGAAAGCACAGAGACTTGATCCATTCGGGTCGGGTCGCTACAGATGTGTGGAGTAATAGTAGTAGATGCAGGCAGGAGTCGGTCTACTTGTTATGGACGTGATGCCTATATACATGATCATGCCTAGATAATCTCATAACTATGCGCTTTTCTATCAATTTCTCGAAAGTAATTTGTTCACCCACCGTAATACTTATTCTATCTTGAGAGAAGCCACTAGTGAAACCTATGGCCCCCGGGTCTATCTCTTATCATATTTGCTCCCAATCTACTTTTATTTGCATCTTTACTTTTTGCATCTATATTATAAAATACCAAAAATATATTTATCTTATCATACTATCTTTATTAGATCTCAGTTTCATGAAGTGGCCGTGAAGGGATTGACAACCCCTTTATTGCGTTGGTTGCGAGTTCTCGTTTGTTTGTGTAGGTGCGTGGGACTTTTGAGGAGCCTCCCTTTGGATTGATACCTTGGTTCTCAAAACGAGGGAAATACTTACGCTACACTTGCTGCATCACCCTCTCCTCTTCGAGGAAAACCAACGCAAGCTCAAGACGTAGCAGAGACCTGTCTGGACTGGATCCGGAAGGGGAACGTCGTCAATGTAGAACCACTCTGAAGGCCGGTTCTCTGGTGCCTTCTTGGGGGTGCCGGTCTCGGCAATGCGCCATACCTCGGCCCCGCCCACCTGACATAGGGATTCTCCCTGGTTGCGGGGGACAAGGCAGAACAGCTTCTTCCATAACCCGAAGTGAGGCTCGCAGCCTAAAAATATCTCGCAAAGGGCAATGTACCCTGCTATATGTAGTATAGAGGTGATACGTCTCCAACGTATCTATAATTTTTGATTGCTCCATGCTATATTATCTACTATTTTGGGAAATATTGGGCTTTATTTTCCACTTTCATATTACTTTTGGGACTAACCTATTAACCGGAGGCCCAGCCCAGATTTGTTGTTTTATGCCTATTTTTGTGTTTCGAAGAAAAGGAATATCAAATGGAGTCAAAACGGAACGAAATCAACTGGAGAAGTTATTTTTGGAAGGAAATCCACCGGATAGAATTGGACTCTACGTCAGGAGATACGGGAGGAGCTCACGAGGGTGGGGGGCGCGCCCCCCTGCCTCGTGGGGCCCCCCGTAGCTCCACCGACGTAACCCCTGCACCCATATATACCTACGTATCGTAAAACTTCCAGAACAGAAGATAGATCGGGAGTTCCGCCGCCGCAAGCCTCTGTAGCCACCAAAAACCTCTGGAGCCTGCCGTTCGGCACCTGGGAGGAACCCATCACCGTGGCCATCTTCATCATCCGGCGCTATCCATGACGAGGAGGAGTAGTTCACCCTCGGGGCTGAGGATATGTACTAGTAGCTATGTGTTTGATCTCTCTCTCTCGTGTGTTCTCTCGTGTTCCCTCTATGGCACGATCTTGATGTATCCCGAGCTTTGCTATTGTAGTTGGATCTTATGATGTTTCTCCCCCTCTACTCTCTTGTGATGAATTGAGGTTCCCCTTTGAAGTTATCTTATCGGATTGAGTATTTTATGAGGACACTTGATGTATGTCTTGCCATGTTTATCTGTGGTGACAATGGGATATCATGTTCCACTTGATGTATGTTTTGGTGACCAACTTGCGGGTTCCGCCCATGAACCTACGCATAGGGGTTGGCACACGTTCTTGACTCTCCGGTAGAAACTTTGGGGCACTCTTTAAAGTACTTTGTGTTGGTTGGATGAATCTAAGATTGTGTGATGCATATCGTATAATCATGCCCACGGATACTTGAGGTGACAATGGAGTATCTAGGTGACATTAGGGTTTTGGTTGATTTGTGTCTTAAGGTGTTATTCTAGTACAAACTCTTTAATAGATCGATCCGAAAGAATAACTTTGAGGTGGTTTCGTACCCTACCATAATCTCTACGTTTGTTCTCCGCTATTAGTGGCTTTGGAGTGACTCTTTGTTGCATGTTGAGGGATAGTTATGTGATCCAATTATGTTATTATTGTTGAGAGAACTTGCACTAGTGAAAGTATGAACCCTAGGACTTGTTTCCTATCATTGAAATACCGTTTACGCTCACGTTTATCACTTGTTACCTTGCTGTTTTTATTATTTCAGATTACAAATACCTTTATCTACTATCCATATTGCACTTGTATCACCATCTCTTCGCCGAACTAGTGCACCTATACAATTTACCATTGTATTGGGTGTGTTGGGGACACAAGAGACTCTTTGTTATTTGGTTGCAGGGTTGCTTGAGAGAGACCATCTTCATCCTTCGCCTCCCACGGATTGATAAACCTTAGGTCATCCACTTGAGGGAAATTTGCTACTGTCCTACAAACCTGTGCACTTGCAGGCCCAACAACGTCTACAAGAAGAAGGTTGCGTAGTAGACATCAAGTATTTTCTGGCGCCGTTGCCGGGGAGGTGAGTGCTTGAAGGTATATCTTTAGATCTTGCAATCTAATCTTTTTGTTTCTTATTTTAGCACTAGTTTAGTTTATAAAAGAAAACTACAAGAAAATGGAATTGAGTTTGTCTCATACGCTTCATCTTTTTAATATCTTTCGTGAGTATGATTGAAAGGAAAATTGTGCTCAAGTGCTAGAAGAAGAATGCTTTAAAATGTTTGGCACTAAATCTTTGAATGATGAGCATGATTGCAATCTTGTTAGTATGAATTCCTTGAATATCCATGATGCTAATGATATGCAAAGTCACAAGCTTGGGGAAGCTATGTTTGATGAATATGATATATTTTGTCCCCCAAGCTTTGATGAGAAAATTTGTTATGATGAAAGCATGCCTCCTATTTATGATAATTATATTGATGAAAGTGGGTTTGGAAGAGTGTCAACTTTAGGAAGTAGTGATCCCACTATTTTGGAGGATGTTGAATCTTATTGCGATGGACATGAAAGTGGATTTGGAAGAGTGTCAACTTTATTTAGTGATGATTCCACTATTTCGGAAGAGGTTCCAATTGATTATGAGAACAAAGTTGCTATCTGTGATGATTATTGTGATGACTTGTATGCTATTAAGAATGATAACCATGAAACTTGTCATCATGATTTTAGTTTTCAATTGGATTATGCTTCACATGATAGTTATTTTATTGAGTTTGCTCCCACTACTATTCATGAGAAGAAATTTGCTTATGTGGAGAGTAGTAAAACTTCTATGCTTGTAGATCATGAAAAGAATGCTTTAGGTGCTGGTTATATTGTTGAATTCATTCATGATGCTACTGAAAATTATTATGAGGGAGGAACATATGCTTGTATGAATTGCAATAATATCAAGTTTCCTCTCTATGTGCTTAAAATTTTGAAGTTATGCTTGTTTTGTCTTCCTATGCTTGTTGATTATTGTTCCCATAAGTTGTTTGCTCACAAAATCCCTATGCATAGGAAGTGGGTTAGACTTAAATGTGCTAGTCATATTCTTCATGATGCTCTCTTTAAGTTTCAATTCTTATCTCTTATGTGAGCATCATTGAAATCATCATGCCTAGCTAGGGGCGTTAGACGATAGCGCTTGTTGGGAGGCAACCCAATTTTATTTTAATTTCTTTCTTTTTGGTTCAGTTTAGGAATAAATAATCCATATAGCTTCTTCTTAGATGTGTTTTCATGTTTTAATTAGTGTTTGTGCCAAGTAGAACCTTTGGGAAGACTTGGGTGAAGTCTTTATGATCATGCTGTAAAAAACAGAACTTTAGCGCTCACGAGATTAGCTTCAACTTTTTACTGGAGAGTTCTATTTAGTTTATTATTTTTGTATATGATTACTAGACAAATTACTCAGGTCCACCAATTTATTTTAGAATTTTTGGAGTTCCAGAAGTTTGCGTTTGATACAGATTACTACAGACTGTTCTGTTTTTGACAGATTCTGTTTTCATTGTGTTGTTTGCTTATTTTGATGACTCTATGGCTAGTAAAATAGTTTATAAACCATAGAGAAGTTGGAACACAGTAGGTTTAACACCAATATAAATAAATAATGAGTTCATTACAGTACCTTGAAGTGGTGTTTTGTTTTCTTTCGCTAATGGAGCTCACGAGTTTTCTGTTAAGTTTTGTGTTGTTAACTTTTCAAGTTTTGGGTAAAGATTCGATGGACTATGGAATAAGGAGTGGCAAGAGCCTAAGCTTGGGTATTCCCAAGGCACCCCATGTTAATATTCAAGGATAACAAAGAGCCTAAGCTTGGGGATGCCCCGGAAGGCATCCCCTCTTTCGTCTTCGTTCATCGGTAACTTTACTTGGAGCTATATTTTTATTCACCACATGATATTGTAAGTGCATCTAGTACCCCTTAGTGATTTTGGTGTATTGAAGACTTATAGGTTAAGGGACTAATGAGTTTATGAGTGTACACAGGTCTATAAGACTATGAGGAGTTTGATATTTACAGAGAAAGTCGACCCCTAAAAATGAAGTTCTTTGACTGAAGACTTTGATATTCTGAAGACTTTCTGAAGAATTTGAAAGTGAAGAAATTGGTGTAACCTTGAAGACTTGGTATTCATTTGAGGAACATGAAGCGTGAAGACTTTTGTTTTCGTAGTTTCGTTGTTCTCTTTCTTGAGTCATAGGAAACACCGCATTGTTAAAGGGGTCGAGAAATACTAAGGAAAAATTTCCATGTGATGCTCAACTCAAAATCCTACACCTACCAATCCCTTGAGTGAAGCCTTTGGAAATCTCATACAGATTCAGTCAATTTCTTGATGTGAGAGCGAAGTTCTTACATTATTTGAGGAATTTGTTCGACCGAGGAGTTAGGAATTCGCCGGTCTTGGATTGCCTACACAGTGAGGAACATGATAGCCCCGAGGAATTTGAGAGTCAAATTTCCAACCGTTCTTGTCTTGCGTGCGGCTGTCCCAAAATATCTTATCCACCTAACGGTCATATCATTGAAGGGCATTTATGTCTTATCATGTCGGGCTGCTCCCTAGGCTATAAATAGCCGCCCCCTACAACCACTAGCTGGTTGGCTGCTCCCTAGGCTATAAATAGCCGCCCCCTACAACCACTAGCTGGTTGGCTGCTCCGAGAGAACTTGACACTTGTCATTTGAGAGCAACCCATCCTCAGAGGACTTTGGCGAAAATCATCGAGTGAGGAAAACCCAAAACCAAACCCTACAAACCCAAAGTGATTGAGCATCACTGAAGAGATTGATCCTGCGTGGATCCGACGCTTGTTACCTTTGAAGATTGTGCTTCTTCCAGACGGTTAGGCGTCATGGTCTAGAGCATCCAAGAGGAATTGTGGATAGCCGAGTGACCAAGTCTGTGAAGGTTTGGAAGTCGCTGAAGACTTACCACAGTGATTGGACAAGGTATGTGTGACCTTAGTTCAAGGAGAATCGGTGAGGACTTGGTGTCTGAGCTGCATGCTCAAGCCCGGGTGTCCGGACTGTGTGTCCTCGAGTTTAAATACTCAGCCGCTCCAACCAGACGTACAACTGAGACAGCAGTTGGAACTAGTCTACCAAATCATTATCTTCACCAACCTTACAGGTTCTATTTCCTCAACCCTCTCATTTCCTCATTACCGTGTTGAGTGTTCATTCATATCTGTGTTTGAAGACTTTGAGTGAAGACTTTCTCAATTTCCTCAGTTCAATTTCTTGATCTGTTTGTCTTCATCTTGTGCTATCCTGTGTTTACACTTTACGTACTCTTTGATTGTCTTCATTTCATCATGATGACCATGCCGCATTCTCTTATGCTTACTTCGAGTACTTATTCCGCGCAAGTAGTTCTTCGCTAAGGAATTTTCTCACCGCAAATTCCTCGTTGAAGAATTCATAAAATCGCCTATTCACCCCCCCTCTAGTCGATATAACGCACTTTCAATTGGTATCGAGCATGGTACTCCCTTGTTACGTGTGATTTTGGTTTAACCACCTGGAGTTTTAGTTATGTCAACCGCAGGTATGATCAAGGTCTCGGCAGGGTGTCCTACCTTTGATGGGACGGACTACCCCTACTGGAAGAACAAGATGCGAATGCATCTTGAGGCAATTGACAACGATCTACGGTATGTTGTGGAAAATGGTGTTCCTCGGTCACACCTTCTCCGAATGCTGCCGATGTGAAGAGATTCAAGCAACTCGATTCTCAAGCGAAGAATATCATATGTGGCCATCGAGCAAAGGACAATATGGAAGAGTGAGTGCTTTGGAAACTGCCAAGCTCATCCGGGACGAGGCTGTCCAAAGTAAATGAAGGAGTCTCAAATCAGCGTGACTCTCGAGTTGATGTTCTTCGCAATCTCTTCAACCGCTTCAAAAGACTCGACAACGAAAATGTTCAACAAACCTTGATCGCCTCACCGACATCTCAAATGAGCTTCAAGCGCTTGGTGCCTTGACATCACCGACCATGAGGTGGTGAAGAAATTATTGAGATTGCTTGATTCCTCATTTGATACTCCGCACCGATGATACAAGAGCGTCTTGACTACAAGTCACTTGATCCGGTGATATCCTAAAGAGGCTAAATACTCATGAGTTCTAGCTTCTGAAAAGAGAGATCAATATGGTTCTAGCTATGGAAAAACACGTGCCACGAAGGCCAAGGCTGTGTATGCGAATCGAGTGTGAAGACTCGGTAGTAGCCTTGGAGATCTGAAGAATTAAGCCAGAGCTAGCACCGCTCGTGAAGAAATTCCGAAGTTCTCAAGGCGTGGTCGCTTTGGAAAATCCTCAAGAAGCGTGATTCCTCATCCAGTGACTATAAGAGAAGACTTTGCCACAAATGCAAGAAACCTGGTCACTACATTCAAGATTGTCCTCAGTGGGAAAAGGAATTAAAGAAGAAGAAATACAAGGATTACAGTTCTGATGACGCTAAGAAGAAGAAGAAATCGTCGAAATCTTCATCATCAAAATCCTCAAAGCCCTCTTCTCACAAGAAAAGCAGCTCCAAGAAGGCTCGGGCATTCATTGGCAAGGAAATGGACTCTGAAGCTGAATCTGAGGAACATGAGGAAGAGGAGGCATCCAGAAGAATATGAGTCCTGGTGTGGCAGTCTAGCTCTCGCTACTGCTTTCGTCAGCAAGTCCATCTTCAACTCTGAAGAAAATGACCTCACCAACAAAGCTGATGAAGATAGTGATGACTACGCTCCCACCTATAGCTTCATGGCAAAGGGTGCCAAGGTACTCAAATATACCTCCTCTGAATCTAGTGAAAATGAATCTGATGAAGATCTAAAGCCCAGTTACTCAAAACTTGCTAAGATTGCTGTAAAAAAACAAAGGGCTTTTGAAAAGGTTCAAAACATGCTAGATAAGAGTGATGATATGTTAGGTGAAGAAATGGATCGCACTAAAGCCACGATTGAAAATCTTCAGAGACTTGGTCTAGGTTTGACAACCTTCAAGGTCATCATAACACTCTCTTGTCTGATCATGAGAAACTTTCTTATGAATTTCTTCAAAGAAAGCAAGATCTTGAGAATCTAAGAGTGAGTTATGAAGATCTTCACAAGGAGCGTGATTCATTACTTGCTCAACAAATCAGCGCTTCTCAGGAAGAATTTGTTCCTCCATGCTTAAAGTGCATTGAACGTGAATCTGCTAATTCTTCACCTGAATGTTCAAATGCTTCAACTGTTACAAATTCTTCACCTGCCTCTGCTATCACTAATTCCTCATCTGAGGACATTGCTAGTATCACTGACGATGGAGGGCTGAAGGAATTGTACATGACAGGCATGTACAAAAGCCTCAAAGGGCATCGACTCTTTGTGATGTGCTTAAAAGCAGATCCTCAACAGAACCCTAGGAAAGAGGGTATTGCCTTTGAGAGGAAACTCAATCTTGATGGAACATATTGGAAGCCCGAGCGGTATCCCAAAACCTCATGGGTTGCTGCAAAGGGACCTCCAGATTGATCCATCTAACTTATCTGGCTTTACATGTGAATCTCCTCATTCTTCTGATGAGTCATTTGACTCCAACTATAAACTGTTCAAAAATTAGAATGGTGAAGTATTTGCTAGATATGTTGGCACTAACTGCAGGAACGGTTCCCCTATGAAGAAAATATGGGTTCCCAAGAAGTGCCTTGAAAGTCTTCAGGTGAATGTACTCAAGACACCACCTGTGAAGAATAGGAACCCCAGATCAAACTCTTCATATGGACCAAATTCTTCATATGGATCCAAGTCCTCATACGGACCAAATTCCTCACGTGGATCAAATTCCTCAAAAGGATCAAAGTCCTCATATGATTATCATCGTGCTAACAACTCTGTTTCACAGGGTAGAGCTAAGGGCTATGAATATGTGCATTATTCTTCAAACTAATATGTTCATAAGTCCTCGAAGAATTTCTCTGCTTATTCATATGCTTACCCTAACCCCTCTTATGTGAAACGAAATGGATTGACCTCTATGCCACCATTCTCATATGGTGCTCGCAGAGTGATGAACTCTTTGCCACCCCTTCAGATGTGGGTGGTGAAGAAAATGAACTAATCTCTTCTGCAGGGTCCGGCCTCCAGACGTGCTTTAACGTCTGAAGAATTTGCTAGGGGCACGACAAAAATGCTCGAAAGGGACTTGGGCTAATCATGAAGAAATGAACTTTCATTTCACACGTCCTCATACTGCTTATCTGTTATACTGCCTGATGAAAGTCATCTAATGAACTTGATATCATATTCTTCACTGATGAAGTATATGAGATCGTAAGTTGCACTAATTCATCTGCAGGATGATCAACCCAAAGCCACTGAGTGGGTTCTCGATAGTGGATGTACAAATCACATGACTGGTGACAAGAATCTATTGATGGATCCTCCCTTATCACCGTCACATCTGAAGCATATCATCTTTGTTGACAAAGGCAAAAGTCAGGTATTGGGTCTTGGTAAGGTTGCGATCTCTAAGGACATACACATGGACAAAGTCATGCTTGTTAAGTCCTTAGGATACAACCTCATGTCAGTCTCAATGCTTTGTGATCTTGATATGGTTGTTATCTTTGGCAAGTATCGTTGTGTTGTGATTATGGAAGCTGACAATTCCAAAGTCTTCGAAGGCTTTAGGAGAGGAGACTTGTATATTGTTGATTTCTCTACAGGACCACAACCAGCCGTGTGTCTACTTGCAAAAGTGTCAGAAGGCTGGCTATGGCATCGGCGACTTGGTCACGCAGGCATGAGGAATTTGCACACGCTTGCAAAGAAGAAGCGTGTCATTGGCATTGAGAATGTCAAATTCCTCAAGGATCACTTGTGTGGAGCTTGTGAAGCTGGAAAAATGACCAAGGCCAAGCATCCGCGAAGACTATCATGACCACTACTCGTCCCTTGAATTGCTTCACATGGACCTCTTTGGTCCTAATCATTACTCATGATCACTAATGATGCATCTCTATATGGCTTTGTTATTGTTGACGATTACTCTCGTTACACATGGGTACACATGTTTACTTACAAAAATGAAGTGCAGGAAGTCTTCAAACGATTTTCCTCGAGGGCTTCAACTAACTTTGGTGTGAAGATCAGACACATCAGGAGTGACAATGGAACTGAGTTCAAGAATTCCGGTCTTGATGCCTATCTTGATGAACTTGGTATTACTCATGAGTTCTCTGCTCCCTATACTCCTCAGCAAAATGGCGTCGTGGAGCTCTAGAACAGAACTCTTGTTGAGATGGCTCGCACTATGCTTGATGAATACAAAATGCCTAGTCGTTTTTGGATTGATGCAATTGATACCGCGTGCCACATCATCAACAGAGTATATCTTCACAAATTCTTCAAGAAGACTGCCTATGAACTCCTCACTGACAAGAAACCCAATGTGAGTTATTTCAAAGTCTTCGGTGCTAAATGCTGGATTAGAGATCCTCATCACAGTTCTAAATTTGCACCGAAAGCACATGAAGGTTTTATGCTTGGTTACGGAAAGGACTCAGACACCTCTGAGTCTTCAACATCGCTCTTCACAAGATTGTTGATCTTGTAGATGTGCGGTTCGATGAAACTAATGGCTCGCAAAGAGAGCACCTACCTTCGTGTTAGATGAACCAACACCGAGGAATCTATCAAGTTCAAGGCAACCGAGGATGTCATTCCTCATGAAGACTCTGTTGAAGAATTCATTCGAAGACGTGAAGAGCGTCGAGTGATGCACTGAAGATAATCAAGACAATGGTCTTTGAGGAAAATGATCAAATTCCTCGGCGACAACCAGCTCATCCTCCTCGCGTTGCAAAAGAAGTGCAAGTTGACAAGATCATCGATGACATGAAGCGCCAGTCCTCTCACACGCTCAAAAGCTTCACATTTATCTAACTTTTGTGGGCACTATGCTTTTGTCTCTATCACAGAGCCCACTAAGGTAGATGAAGCATTTCGAGCTGAGTGGATCCAGGCCATGCAAGAAGAATTACATCGATTCGAGCTCAACAATGTCAGGAACTGGTCAAACGTCCAGATCCTCGCAAGCATAATATCATTGGCACAAAGTGGATCTACCGCAACAAGCAAGATGAAAATGGCCTTGTGGTGAGGAATAAGGCACGACTTGTAGCTCAAGGCTACACACAGGTTGAAGGAATTGATTTGATTAAACTTTTGCACTGTTGCTAGACTTGAGTCTATTCGCATATTACTTGCCTATGCTAACCATCACAATATAACTTTATATCAAATGGATGTGAAAAGTGCATTCCTCAATGGTAAGCTTGAGGAAGAAGTATATGTTGCTCAACCCCAGGTTTTGAAGATCCAAAGAATCGACAAAGTCTTGAGACTCAACAAGGCCCTCTATGGTCTCAAACAAGCCCCCCAGGCGTGGTATGATACATTGAAGGAATTCTTCGTGAAGAATGGATTCACACCAGTTCACTCGACCCTACTCTCTTTACTAAATCATATTATGGTGAACTGTTTGTGTGCCAAATATATGTTGATGATATTATCTTTGGCTGTCTTGACCAACGTTATAGTGATGAATTTGCCTATATGATGAGTGAAGAATATCAAATGTCTATGATGGGAGAGTTGAAATTCTTCTTAGGTCTTCAAATTCGTCAACAACACAATGGCATATTCATATCTCGGAGAAATACCTCAAAGATGTCTGAAGAAATTGGCATGCAAGATTGCAAAGCGTCAAAATTCCTATGCCCACAAATGGCCATCTATGCCTTGATGAAAATGGTATTGACTTGATCACAAGGTATACCGCTCCATGATTGGTTCTCTATTGTACTTATGTGCATCTAGGCCAGATATAATGCTTAGTGTTTGCATGTGTGCTCGATTTCAAGCTACACGAAGGAATCACACCATAAGGCTGTGAATCATATTCTTGATATCTAGCTCACACACCAACACTAGGATTATGGTACCCCAAGGGCTCTACTTTTGATCTCATTGGATATTCGACTCGACTATCTGGTGATCGTTTGGACCGCAAGTCAACATCTGGTACTTGTCATTTCCTCGGACGATCTTTGGTCTGTTGGTCCTCGAAGAAACAGAATTGCATATCACTGTCTACTGCGGAAGCTGAATACATTTCTGCTGGCTCTTGTTGTGCTCAATTGCTGTGGATGAAGCAAACTCTCAAGGACTACGACATCAACGTGAAGAATGTGCCTCTCTACTGTGACAATGAGAGTGCCATCAAGATTGCTCACAACCCAGTTCAGCACTCGAAGACAGAGCACATTAAAATTCATCATCATTTTCTTCGTGATCATGTGTTGAAGGGTGACATCTCCATCGAGCATGTGAAGACTGAAGAACAGCTAGCCGATATCTTCACTAAGCCCTTGGATGAGAAGAGATTTAGCAAGTTGCGGTGTGAGCTAAATATCTTAGAATCTTCAAATGTTCTTTGAAAAGGACACACATCCTGATATTTATGAAAAATTGATGACTTAGATGTGCAACACATGAAGAAGCGTTTTCTTCAATCCATGAAGAATAACACTCTAAGTGTGAAGAAATTAATGAAGAATTTGATTCTAGAACCCTCGACAATTATGCGCGGTGTCTGAAATCATCATTCTTATCTGATTGGGTCACGCCACCACCAAAGTTGAAAATCTTCAATTTGAGTTTTTCCTCGTTTTGAAATTCTTGCTTTTTCAAATTCTTCAACTTTTCAAAATCTTCACTATTTCGTCGTTTTCCTTCATTAGCTATATATATATATATATATATATATATATATATATATATATATATATATATATATATATATATATATATATATATATATATATATATATATATATGGGTTTATGTCCTCTACAACATTCACTTATGGCTATTTCTTCAAGTCGCTTTTTCTGCTAAGTGAATGTGATCGGACCCTTCCCCCTCTATGATATACTCAACCCAATCTATTCACAAATTCTTCATGTGCATTCTATTTGAAACCTGTTCAAAATCTTCACTGTGTCCTTGTCAGCTGAAGAAATTGCGAACAAAACTTTAAAACTGATCTTATCCAAAATTTCGGTTTTCCCGCTCAAACCGTTCCGCATCCCACGATGGATTTATCTATTCACCCACGATCTAACACGATCTCCACTTTTGATGACGTGGGTGACACATGTCAGCGAATGAGAAGGGTCAGGGGCACGTTCGTCCCATATCTTCGGGCAAACAGTTTTTCACCATGGCTATATATACCCCTCTCCCTTCCTCACTTCCTTTACTCCGCTCGACCGCTTTCTCTCGCCGAGCTTCTCAAACCCTAGCACCGCCGCTACTCCATCGTCGCGGTGAGGAAGAGCTTCATGCCTCGACCTCGTCGTCGACGATACTCACTTACCGATCATGAAATCTTCACTCCGCCCGCCGTAGCTGTCTTCCTCCGCCGAGTTAGGCGTGGAAGATCTGAATCGACGAACTTCCCATCTGTTCTTATTAGTTCGTCGTGTTCTTCACTTCGGTAATTAAAAGTTACTTTTATTACTCGCTTTGATTCTCAAACCTTCCTGAAAATCTTCAAAGGTGTTTATTCTTCAAATCTTCACACATATGAACACCTCAAACAAAATATGCTCTTGATTCGTTTCTCTAAGCAATGATTTTCTTCAAGATTCCTCAATTTTGTGGATCCTAGATCTATACAACTCTGGAACCTAAGACAAAGATCGCTTAGTGAAATTCTTCAAGGCTCATCTGGTCAAATTCCTCAAACTAGTTCTTTTTGAAAAACCTTACGAGAACGATATGACCTCTCCAAATTCCTCGCAACTATACTCTGTTCACGGTACTCATGTCCGCTGCTGAATCACTAGGTTCTCATCAACTTAACTCATTTGCAGCGTTCCTCAAAGAAAAGTTGCATACTTCTTCAGAGAATTCGTTTGTTCAAATTCCTCACACGAAGAATATGGCGAAGGAAAGAAGCCACGAAAGGAGGAAAGAGGCCCGAGGTCATGACTGCGTTTGAAATCCACGAGGAAATATATGTTGATTATTGCACACTGATGAAGCCGAGTTCGCAAAGAAAACAAAAATCAGCGCAAGGTGTGCATTCAAAGGATTGAACGGAGATGGGCAAGGGAATGGAGGGAGTACAGATATGTAACTCCAAAGTACATGAAGAAATTCGCTCTTAATCCTCCATGCCCAAGAGCTCCATTGGCACCTGGTCAAGAAGCTGACCCCACCAGCATCAAGCGTGGTGAGGACTTTCCTGAAGAATGGGCCAAGCGCCAAGCCAAATTGGCAAGACAAGCCAACGAGGCAGTGAGGAAATTCAATGAGGACTCTGCTACTGCTGTTGCCACTGAGGCCTCTGTTAATCCAAGAAAATCTATGGCAAAGAAGCCCGCACACAAGCCAAGTGCTTCACCAACAGTGCCCTCACGGCCAAGTTCCTCAGCTGTGCCCTCACGGCCAATTCCTCATGCTGCTCCCGCTCCTCCCAAGTCCGCAGCTGCTCCTACAAAATCCTTAGTAGTTTCGACAAAGTCCTCAGCACCTGTGCATCTGGCCACGTGCCAAAGGACTGCAGGCATCTCCATTGCCTCTGGTGTTTCAGCAAGTTCCTCAGCTGCACCAAAGTCTTCATCTGGCCCGACTCTGCTGAAGACTAAGGCCACAGCTGGATGAGGTCCTCGGCCAAGTCCCAAGAAGAAACAGGTCGCCTTCCAAGAGCCACCTGAAGATGATGAGGCTGATGATGATGAACTTGCGGAAATCATCAGAGACCGCCAAGAAAAGGCCGCTAGAGCCAAAGGCACGCCTGTGCCACTGCTGTTGGATCCAAGAGCGATCCTAGACTACATTGATCTCTGACACAAGGACCCAAACACTCCTATGCCTGACTTCAAGTTGACACCTGGCCAAAGTCACATGCTGACTCATTTCATCCAAGAGGAGAAATGGAAATTTGATACGACCAGAGAGATCAAGAAATCATAGTACAGAAAGGAGAAACTGCTGAAGAAAAACATTGTCAAGATGACAACTGAAGAACTTATCAAGATGCAGGCTGACATCAAAGCCCTCAGCGACAAATTTGACTCCTATTATGCTGATTGGCAAGGAGCCAAAGTCGATTAAATCAACTGACGAAGAAATTCACCAATGTTGCTGCCCTAACGCAACAAGGAATTCCTCAGCTGGAGCCTCAACTCAGCAGATCGAAGAACATGCCAAGACCACTGATGAAGTTCAGGCTCTGAAGACAATGCTAGTTCGAGGCTGATGATCCCATTCCACCATTGAAGAAATTGCCAGGGCATCCACTAGTGGTGCGCCTGAAGAAACTGAACAAGTCAGGGCAACTGCATCAGTTGCACCTGAGGAAAATCAACCAGACTCCTCAGCTCCTCCTGCGCCAACAACAACTCCAATTCTTCCATCTACCTCTGATGTGAAGAAGACCAAGGCCGCAGAACGAGTTGCAGTGAAGAAACGGAAAGCATCAGCTGCGTCAAATTCTTCGGCTGCGAAGAAAATGAAGCAAATGACCAGCTCCTTTGAAAATTCTATTGATGCTGTTCCAATTTCCTCAATTCCATCAAAGGACCTTGTTCCTTTTGGTGAAGATTATGAGATCCCAAGCGGATCTGATGAAGAAGATCATTCTGCTGCTTCGTCAGAGCAGATTGATGAAGAAATTGAAGTGGAAGCAATCCCTTCAACCCCAATCATTTCCTCGCCTATGCCTCAGTTCACAGCTGAAGAGGCCGGTGTTGAAGAAATTGAAGAAGATGTGGATATTGGAAGCACAACACCAGTGATGAACGATGACTTTTGGGAAAGTCAGCATCCAAATTCTCCACTCTTCACCCCAATCCAACAGATTCCTCAGTCCCCTGCTCCAACAGTTCAACTGGGCTCTGAAGAAACTCATCCCACTTCATCTGTCCATGAAGAAATTCCAGCCACTAGCGCTGATGAACCTACTGCTGCTGATCCTCAGACTGCACCTGTAGAGGAACAAGAAATTCCTCAGCTTGAAGAACCTGAGATTGCGATTCCAGAGCTCGTCATGCAACTCACTGACACTCCACTGCCAAAGCCAAAGAATCCCTTCTCAACAAAGCAAAACTTCAAGGCTGAAGATTTCTTCAGCGAGCATGTATTCTTCACTGATTACAATCCATATGATTCTGCTCGCATAAGGAAGAGGCGTTTCTGGACTGCCAGTCAAGCCAATTTCTATTCCTCAATGCTCTTCAACAAAGACAAAGTCTTTGATCATGCACATATTCCTCATGTGGACATGGAGTCTCTGCCAGGCTTTGAGCCAGTCCTCAGTGTTCTTCACGACGCAGGACTTCTGAATTTCTGCACTGACATCTGTGATTGGAATGAAGAACTCATTCTTCAATTCTATGCAACGCTGCACATCACCGGAGACGCTGAAGACGTGAACTCATGGGTGTTACACTGGATGTCTGAAAACACTCACTACAAGGCACCAGCAACTGAATTGCTTCGTGCTCTACCACTCAGTCCTCCCCTTGATGGTGCTTGTTGTATCTACAACGAACCGGAGCTTTCAAATCACTATATGCAAGTGTTGATGAAGCCTTTGAAGCCAGGGCAGGCCCCAAGAACCAAATTCCTCGTGAAGGAATTATTGTATGTGCCTCGGACTGTCTATCGGATTCTGACGAAGACAATGAGTCCTATCAAAGGCCACGACTCAAATGATGAAGAAGTCGTTGGCATCATGAAGAATATGCTTTTCAATATCATTCATGGTGTTCCCATCAACATCCATGTTTTCTTCATGAGGACTCTGGCAAACATTGCTATGTCACCATTTGAGTTGAAGCCTTATGCACCTTGGATAATGAGATTCATCAGGACAAGGTCTTCACTCAATTACATGGCTGATACTCTGACCCACTGCAGCTACTTGCCCCCGATTGAAGTCCTCAAACGGACATTTACCTCAGCTGATGACAAGGGCAAGGCAACTGCTGTGATCGATGAAGGCATTCGTCAATTGGATGGACAGTTTCGAAAAGCTGCATCCTACTCCACCAATGATGACTCGCCACACATGACTCTGCGCAAATACCTCGGCCAAGCAAAGTCCTCAAGCCACAAAGGCCTGTGGTGATGACTGATCATGAGTTACTCCTCAGTCTTCATCAGAAGGTTGATCGCAATCATAAATGGGTCAAGCGTCAGTTTGGTTCAATTAACATGACCTCAACACACAATGCAGTGAAGAAAAACCACTACTACCTCCATGAAACCTTCAAACGCACCTGGGCTGTTCTTTCAAATGTCTACAACATGGAAGAACTGAAGACAATGGGTCTCAAGGAAGAATTTGACTGGTCTGCACCTCCTCCGAAGAAATACAAGAAGGTCAAAGTTCCTTCCTTGGTGGCCAGCTCCTATTCTTCATCACGAGACACTGATGAAAATGAAGACTTGGATGACACTGCGGCAGGCCCCACTACAACAACCGACCCCAACAACGCTGGCGCTCCTTCTTCAACTTGAAATTCTTCAGGGGCGTTAGTCCTCAGTTTCGATCCTTTTGGTCATTCGATGACAAAGGGGGAGAAATTTGAGTTAGTCTTCAAGCGGGTCTATTATATGGGTAATTTTTTTGTTAAGTTACAACTCTCGTTCTTCTGAAACTTTTATTGGATCGAGTTGTAATCTTAAACCCGATGGTGCTTTGATACTTTTGATGCACTGTGCTCTGATACTCTTGATGCGTTATTTTGCATGCCTGTTCCTCATTAATGTTATTGCACGCATGCTGAATTTCATCAAGCACCATATTTCATCATGCATTTCAAATTCTTCATATTATATGTCAAATGCGTGTATGAATTACAAGATATAGGGGGAGATCTCCATGATTCAACTCTTCAAATGTGCATTGCCTCAAAAGCAAATTCATCACTATGCACATCTTCAGGGGGAGTTCTTCTATATCTTGCAATCAAATTCCTCAATATCAGTATTTACACTTCATATGTTTATCCCCGCTGAAAACTTAACCTATATTGTCATCAATCACCAAAAAGGGGGAGATTGTAAGTGCATCTAGTGCCCCTTAGTGATTTTGGTGGATTGAAGACTTATAGGTTAAGGGACTAATGAGTTTATGAGTGTACACAGGTCTATAAGACTATGAGGAGTTTGATATTTACAGAGAAAGTCGACCCCTAAAAATGAAGTTCTTCGACTGAAGACTTTGATATTCTGAAGACTTTCTGAAGACTTTGAAAGTGAAGAAATTGGTGTAACCTTGAAGACTTGGTATTCATTTGAGGAACATGAAGCGTGAAGATTTTTGTTTTCGTAGTTTCGTTTTTCTCTTTCTTGAGTCATAGGAAACACCGTACTGTTAAAGGGGGTCGAGGAAATACTAAGGAAAAATTTCCATGTGATGCTCAACTCAAAATCCTACGCCTACCAATCCCTTCGAGTGAATCCTTTGGAGATCTCATACAGATTCATCAATTTCTTGATGATGAGACGAAGTTCTTACATTATTTGAGAATTTGTTCGGACCGAGGAGTTAGGAATTCGCCAGTGCGGATTGCCTCCACAGTGAGGAACATGATAGCCCTGAGGAATTTGAGAGTCAAATTTTCGACCGTTGTTGTGCTGCGTGCCAGCTGTCCCAAAATATCTTATCCACCTAACGGTCATATCATTGAAGGGCATTTATGTCTTATCATGTCGGGCTGCTCCCTAGGCTATAAATAGCCACCCCCTACAACCACTAGCTAGTTGGCTGCTCCCAAGGCTATAAATAGCCGCCCCCTACAACCACTAGCTGGTTGGCTGCTCCGAGAGAACTTGACACTTGTCATTTGAGAGCAACCCATCCTCCGAGGACTTTGAGCGAAAATCATCGAGTGAGGAAAAACCCAAAAACCAAACCCCTACAAACCCAAAGTGATTGAGCATCAATGAAGAGATTGATCCTGCGTGGATCCGACGCTTGTTACCTTTGAAGACTGTGCTTCTTCCAGACGGTTAGGCGTCATGGTCTAGAGCATCCAAGAGGAATTGTGGATCGCCGAGTGACCAAGTCTGTGAAGGTTTGGAAGTCGCCTGAAGACTTACCACGAGTGATTGGACGAGGTCTGTGTGACCTTAGTTCAAGGAGAATACGGTGAGGACTTGGTGTCTGAGCTGCGTGCTTAGCGATCGGGTGTCCGGACTGTGTGTCCTCGAGTTTAAATACTCAGCCGCTCCAACCAGACGTACAACTGAGACAACAGTTGGAACTGGTCTACCAAATCATTGTCTTCACCAACCTTACTGGTTCTATTTCCTCAACCCTCTCATTTCCTCATTACCGTGTTGAGTGTTCATTCATATCTGTGTTTGAAGACTTTGACTGAAGACTTTCTCAATTTCCTCAGTTCAATTTCTTTAGTCTGTTTGTCTTCATCTTGTGCTATCCTATGTTTACGCTTTCTGTACTCTTTGATTGTCTTCATTTCATCATGATGACCATGCCCGCATTCTCTTATGCTTACTTCTGAGTACTTATTCCGCTGCAAGTAGTTCTTCGCTAAGGAATTTCCTCACCAGCAAATTCCTCAGTGAAGAATTCATAAAAATCGCCTATTCACCCCCCCTCTAGTCGATATAATGCACTTTCAGATATGTGTTTTGCTTGGAGCGTCATTTTCTCTTGTTAGTATTTTCTTGCTGTTATTTAGAATAATGTTTTCCATCTTTAGTTTCAATAAAGAAAAAAGTCAAGGATAGCCTTTGCCATGCTTATTTTGCTACTATACTTGTTGCTGTTTGAAAACAGAAAGTTTACCGCTGTTGCAAAAATTCCCAAGAAAAGTCAGAGCACGATATAATGTTGAAACTTTTTGCATGATGATCTCTGATAAATTTAAAACAGAGGGAATTTTAGTTCATAATTTTTGGAGTTAGGGAAGTATTGATACTCTTGCATTCTTTACAGACTGTACTGTTTTGGCAGATTGCTGTTATGTTTGCATTGTCTGCATATGTTTGCTTGTTTAATGATTCTATTAAGGATAGGAGTATTAAATATGCAGAGGCATTTAGTATGCAATGTTGAATAATAATTTTAGTGATTTGTTACAGTAGAAAGAGATAAGGTTTTGCATTGGTTTATACTAACCTATCTCACGAGTTCTTGTTGAGTTTGGTGTGGATGAAGCTTTTGATAAAAAGAGAAACCATGATATGAGAGGAATTAAGGAGACACAAAAGTTCAAGCTTGGGGATGCCCAAGGCACCCCAAGATAATATTTTAAGAAGTCTCAAGCATCTAAGCTTGGGGATGCCCCGGTTGGCATCCCACCTTTCTTCTTCAACAACTATCGGTTAGTATCGGTTGAACCTAAGTTTTTGCTTCTTCACTTGAGTTGTGCTATCCTTGCAATGTAGTTTTATTTAGCTTTGCTTGCTGTTTGAATAAAGTATCAAGATCTGAAATTCTTAAATGTTAGAGAGTCTTCACATAGTTGCATAATTATTCGACTACTCATTGATCTTCACTTATATCTTTTAGAGCACAGTGGTGGATTTGTTTTATAGAAACTATTGATATCTCATGCTTCACTTAGATTATTTTGGGAGTCTTAAATAGCATGGTAATTCGCTTAAATAATCCTAATATGCTAATCATACAAGATTTGAAAGAATTCTTACGAGTGTGTTGAATACTAAGAAAGGTTTGATGCTTGATAATTGTTTTGAGATATGAAGATGGTGATATTAGAGTCATGCTAGTTGAGTAGTTGTGAATTTGAGAAATACTTGTGTTAAAGTTTGTGATTCCCGTAGCATGCACGTATGGTGAACCGTTATGTGATGAAGTCGGAGCATGATTTATTTATAGATTGTCTTCCTTATGAGTGGCGGTCGGGGA
This sequence comes from Aegilops longissima, assembly GCA_021605205.1. NCBI lineage: Eukaryota > Viridiplantae > Streptophyta > Magnoliopsida > Poales > Poaceae > Aegilops > Aegilops longissima. Next base: position 177,787,033 of record CM038681.1, on the reverse strand, counting down.
CGAGCGATGGTCTTTTCCTACCAATCTATCCCCCTAGGAGCATGCGCGTAATACTTTGATTTGATAACTTCTAGATTTTTGCAATAAGTATATGAGTTCTTTATGACTAATGTTGAGTCCATGGATTATACGCACTCTCACCCTTCCACCACTGCTAGCCTCTCTAATACCGCGCACCTTTCGCTGGTATCATACACCCACCATATACCTTCCTCAAAACAGCCACCATACCTACCTATTATGGCATTTCCATAGCCATTCCGAGATATATTGCCATGCAACTTTCCACCGTTCCGTTTATTATGACACGCTCCATCATTGTCATATTTCTAGCATGATCATGTAGTTGACATCGTATTTGTGGCAAAGCCACCATTCATAATTCTTTCATACATGTCACTCTTGATTCATTGCATATCCCGGTACACCGCCGGAGACATTCATATAGAGTCATATTTTGTTCTAAAGTATCGAGTTGTAATTCTTGAGTTGTAAGTAAATAAAAGTGTGATGATCATCATTATTAAAGCATTGTCCCAGTGAGGAAAGGATGATGGAGACTATGATTCCCCCACAAGTCGGGATGAGACTCCGAACGAAAAATTAAAAAAAGGAGAGAAAAAAGGGGGAAAAAGAGGTCACAAAAAAAGAAAAGGCCCAAATAAAAAATAAAAAATGAAAAATGAGAGAAAAAGAGAGAAGGGACAATGTTACTATCCTTTTACCACACTTGTGCTTCAAAGTAGCACCATGATCTTCATGATAGAGAGTCTCTCATTTTGTCACTTTCATATACTAGTGGGAATTTTTCATTATAGAACATGGCTTGTATATTCCAATGATGGGCTTCCTCAAAATGACCTAGGTCTTCATGAGCAAGCGAGTTGGATGCACACCCACTTAGTTTCTTTTGATTGAGCTTTAATATACTTATAGCTCTAGTGCATCTGTTGCATGGCAATCCCTACTCACTCACATTGATATCTATTGATGGGCATCTCCGTAGCCCATTGATATGCCTAGTTGATGTGAGAATATCTTCCCCTCTTTTTGTCTTCTCCACAACCACCATTCTATCACCTACACTACAGGAATCAGCTACTTTGCCATCTGCCACGGCGGACGGCAAATGCATGGATGGCGGACGGCAAAGACCTTTGCCGTCACCCTGAACAACAAAAGGGGCGGCAAAGTAGGGGCGGCTAAGAGCAGCGTTGCCGCTTCGCGCTTCGGCAGCCGACGGCAAAGGGCCTTTGCCATCGCAGCGGATGGCAAAGAAGGCGGACGACAATAAATGCGTTGTTACTCCGTTAGGTGGTTAACGGCAGGCCTTTGCCTTCCGCTGCGGACGGCAAAGCTCTGCCGTCGCCACCATCAGGCAAACCGACCAAATTGGTCACAGCCTCCAGAAGCATAGATTGTTCGCCACGTGGCCTCTTTGCCGTCCGCCGCCGATGGCAAGAGCCCTTTGCCGTCGGTGGCGACGGCAAAGAGGCTGCATATTGTCTCTTTTTCTGTTTTTTAATTCAACAATTTTCACAGCAAATATATATGACATATATAGATATATTTCATAGGGCTATTTAACAGCAATCATATCACATATCCAGCACATAAGTTTCATCCATTCATACATAAGCAAGTTTCATCCATACACATTGTTCCATCCATATACATATTACAATGCAAAGTTTCATCAACACATCAAGTTCCATCATAGCAAGCTAGATACAATGCAAAGTTTCATCAAAGGAAAAGCAAGCACTCCATCATAGCAAGCTAGCTTCCATGAAGTGAATGAAATCTGCAAAATGGTAAATAAGAAAGTTAGAAATAGGTGACTAGAACAACAAGAAGACTAGAACAAGAAGTATATGTCATTTATGAGCTAACTTAGGTGAAATGGATCATATATGAGCTAACAAAGTTGAAATGGGTTGTTTATGAGCTAACTTAGTTGAAATGGATCATTCATGAGCTAACTTAGTTGAAATGGGTCATTTATGAGCTAACTAAGGTGAAGGGCATCGTTTTTCAGCTAGGTAAGGTGAAATGGATCGTTTTTGAGCTAACTTAGGTGAAATGGATCATTTATGAGCTTTTATGAGCTAACTTAGTTGAAATGGGTCGTTTATGACCTAACTAATGCCACGTTTTTGAGCTAACTAAGGTGAAATGGATCGTTTTTAGCTAACTTAGGTGAAATGGATCATTTATGAGCTAATTTAGGTGAAATGGATCGTTTTTAGCTAACTTAGGTGAAATGGATCGTTTAGGAGCAAATCTAGGTGAAATGGGTCATTTTGGAGCTAACCTAGGTGAAATGGGTCATTTTGGAGCTAACCTAGGTGAAATGGGTCATTTTAAAGCTAACGTAGGTAAAATGGATCATTTAGGAGCTAATCTACGTAAAATGGGTCATTTTAGAGCTAACTTGGATAAATTGGATCACTTGTAAGCTAACTAAGGTAAAATGAGTCATTTTAGAGCTAACTTTAGGTAAAATGGATCGTTTATGAGCTAACTACGCTAATTATGCAAATTTTGACATAAGTAACCTAAGTACATATCGTTTTAGAGCTAACTTAGGTAGAATGGATGGTTTATGAGGTCAGTAAGCATATTAAGTCATTTTGGAGGAAAAAAAAGCTAACTCTAGGTCATTATGGTAAGCATATTGGAGGAAATAAAGCTAAGTCTAGGTCTTTATGCATTTGTTAAGAAAACACTAGAGAAACTTACCGTGATCGGGGAGGTGTACGAGCGGGCTGGCTCATGTTGGTAGTCGGAGAAGGATCGTGCGATGCGTTTCTGGAGTTAAGCTGCACCAAAGATCATTTCCAATGTCTCGTTAGCATTATGACACTCAAATGTTAAGACTAGGAAGTAATGTCCATTCTAATTAAACTCACCGTGCTCCCAGGAGCAATCACTGGCATCGGCGGAGCGGTTTGACCGGACTTCTCGCACACAGACTGCACATTTGGTTTTCACAACAGAGTCATACTAGTTAGTAATGAGACTCAAATGTTAATACTAGCAAGTAATCTGCAGAAGAAACTTACCACAAGGAGCTCATACATGGCCCTTGCCTGCATGTCATTCTGTGCCCTCTCCTCCTCCAACATCTTTGTCGTCCTCTCCTCCAACTCCCGCTGCCTCTTAGCCGCCTCCGCCAGAAGTTTCTCCGTTCTATCTCTCTCACTCTGTATAGCAGCCTGCAACACCACTCACATGACCATTTGTAATCGTTGATGGAAGCGCACACAATGTAATGGAGAAAGATAGCTGAGTACTTATAACTAACCTTGAAGGCGAGTTGGACTGGTCGTTCACGAGGCCTTATCTCAGGAGCGGAGCTCGACTGGCGCGCCTTGATCTCCGGGAGAGTGCTAGGACAACGGATAAGTCCATCTCCCATGGCTATGGAGCCATGGGACCTCCCGCCACCAGATATCATCAGCAGCTCAGATCAATGGGACCCTGGCTCGGGTTAAAGTCCTCCCTTTCCTCGCCTTCCCCTGATCTCTATATTGCACGAGCTTGTCGTGGGCGGAGATGTTGGTGAAGTTCTTTGGATCATTGAGGTCAGACGCAGAGAATGCCTTGACTTTCTTGTAAGAGCCAGTGTGGGCCATGGCATACAGGTCGTACACCTCCGCACCTTATCCGCCTTTATTGTAGCATGCCCGAAAGAGAGAAACAAAGTAAATTAGTAATTAAAGGGCTAAAGCTAGCATGATGAATGAATTGCATGAATCATGAAGCAAACCACATACCCAGTTCCGCCGTCAGATGAAATAAGTTGAGCTGCCTTGGTGGTGTGGCACACCTTCCATTTGGGCACGCTTGTCCTTGGCCTCATTGTGGGAGGCCCGCCATTGTTTTGAGCACCACGCATTGACCAACACCTCCCAACAATCCATCTGATCCGCACACCATCTCGGAGGGGCCTAAGTTAGCAAATAGAAACTTTAGCGCTACGGCTATGAATTACTAAATGAAGGAAGTAAGTACAAGGCCTTAAGAATTACCTTCATGTACTGCTCCTTACTCAAGAACTTATCGCGACACTCCTACTTGGGCTTCTTGATACCACGCCCGCCGTAGTAGTCTCGAACAACCTGCACCCGAACCTCATGCCGTAAGTTCTGAAGTAGGCGCTTGCACTCCTTGTCGATAACATCTGCCGCCTCCTCCTCGTATCCCTCCTCACACCTGTAGAATGTCTGCAATCAAATGATACAATATTGATTAGTACAATTAATAACTAGCTAGTTCAAGATTTTTAATAGTGTAAAGGAGAAATTACCGTAACTTTCGATCACCACGCCCGCCTCGCCTTGCACAAGACACCGTCGATAATCTCACCCGGCGGGGCCGGGCAGCCAAGTAGTGCTCCCAACTCAATCCAACCTCCGAAGCCGACCCTCACCAGCAACGTGACAAACCCCGGAAGTTTTGCGAATCAGAACTCCAAGGACGGAGTTGGGCGGCGGACACTTTCATGGTGGTCCCAACCCCTGCAGCATGACAAGGCCAACGATTAGTTATTTGAAGAAACGTGAATGCGAAGGTACAAAAGATTAAATGCACTTACCTGTCCCTATCGGGGAAAATCAACCACCTCGCTCATGGTCGCCGACACGGACGGAGCCGTAGCACCACGCTGGTAGACGTTGCCCCTCCTCAATATCGCCGGCTCCCGTCATCATCAAGATGGCCACTCGGCTCCCGCCATCATCAAGATGGCCACTAGGCTCCTCAGCTGACCCGACCAGGTACCCCATCCAGATGTGTGCTCCTCCGGGGTCTCGTGGGCCCAACTCTCATGGGCAAGGCCGTCGACCGAGGCTCGTGGGCAAGGCCCGCCGACCCGAGGCTCGTGGGTCAAGACCCGTGGACCGGAGGCTCGTGGACCGAGTCCGTGTAGCCTCCTCTCGATGAGTCCACCCTAGCAGTCACGTGCTCGGGTGAAACAGTGAGGGTGGCGGCGAGGAAGGAGCCGAAGAGTCACCCTTCCTCCTCTCCCGCGACCACGTGCTCCACCTCTCTCTTCTTCTTACCTCGTCCCATCTTTGGGCACCGCAATCGACGAAGAAGGGCCCGTGGTGTCGACATCTGTCAAAGAACGCTCGGCGGAGAGGTGCGTAGTAATGGAAGACTCGCAACACGCTACCGACGAAGAAGGGGCCTCGGCGCGCTCCCGACCAGCGCCCACCATCTTTCAACACCTGCCATGACAAAGAATAAACGAAATTAGTACAACATAAAAAAAGTACCGACATGAATAATAATATGTATATCACTTAAGTGTATCATCATCAAGTACAACATAAAAAAATTGAATACCTGACACTACTAATAATCTCGATCAGTATCATCAATAAATGCATAATCATCATCATCACTATAATCAATGATGGGCTCACTATAATCATCATCATCACTATCATCACTATAATCATCATCATCATCTTTGGACACACAACAATTATATATATAATTCACCACGAAATTTATCGCCGGATCCGGAGCAAAGCATATGCGCCGGATCGGTGTTGTTTCGGGGTTGGGGGTCTGTTGTCGGGTCGGTTGTCGGGTCGGGTGTCGGGTCAGGTCGGGCTCGGGTCGGGGTGTGAAGTCGGGCTCGGGTCGGGGTGTCGGGTCGGGTCGGTCTCGGGTCGGGTGTCGGGTCGGGTCGGGTGCCGTGGTCGGTGTCATGGTCGGGTGTCGATCGGTCAGGCTCGGGTCGGGTGTCGCGGTCGGGTCGGGTCGGGTCGGGGTGTCGGGTCGGGTCCGGTGTCGGGTCGGGTGTCGGGTCGGGGTGTCGGGGTCAGGGGTCGGTTGTCGGGGTCGGGGTGTCGGGTCAGGTCAGGCTCGGGGTCGGGGTGTCGGGTCAGGCTCGGGGTCGGGGTGTCGGGTCGGGGTCGGTCTCGGGTCGGGTGTCGTCGGGTGCCGAGTCGGGGTCGGGTGCCGTGTCGGTGTCGCGGTCGGGGTGTCGATCGGGTCAGGCTCGAGGTCGGGTGTCGGGTGGGGGTCGGGGGTGTCGGGTCGGGTCGGGGTGTCGGGTCGGGGTCGGGTCTCGGGGTCGGGTCGGGGTCTCGGGTCGGGTGTCGTGTCGGGTGGTGCGGGTCGGGTCGGGTGCCGTGTCGGGTCGGGTTTTTTCCTCTTTTTTTCCTTTTCTTCTTCTTCCTCTTCTTCCTTTTCTTCCTTTTCTTCCTTTTTTCCTTCTTCTTCTTCTTTTTCTTCCTCCTTTTCTTTTTCCTCTTCTTCTTCTCCTCCTCTCCTCTTTCTTCTTCTTCTTCTTCCTCTTCTTCTTTTTTCTTCTCCTCCTCCTCTTCTTCTTCTTCCTTTCCTTTTTCCTCTTCTTCTTCTCCTCCTCTCCTCTTTTCTTCTTCTTATTCTTTCCTAAACCTAAACCTAAACCTAAAACTAAACCTAAATCTAAAACTAAAACTAAAACTAAATCTAAACTAAACATAAACCTAAAACTAAAAAAACAGAAAAAAGGAAAAAACTAAACCTAAAACTAAAACTAAACTAAAACTAAACCTAACCTAAAACCAAACCTAAAACTAAAACTAAAACTAAAACTAAAACTAAATCTAAACTAAACATAAACCTAAAACTAAAAAAACAGAGAAAAAAAGAGGAGGTAGAGCTCACTTGGGGCAGGGCGGTGGAGGAGGCGGTGCAGAGGGGGCGGGCGGTTGGAGGCGGGCTGGGCCAAGGGGGGCTGGGGCCGGGCGCTGGGTCGACGGCGAGACGAGGCGGCGAGGCGCGGCGGGGGGGGTGAGCGGGCAGGCTGGCAGCGCAAGGACGATATGGGGCTGGGAGGAGGAGGCGGGCGGGGCGGGCGGCGGCCGGTCTGGGGTCAGGAAGGGGGCGGGCGCCGAGACGGCAAGGCAAGGGGCGACGGGCGGGAGGCTGGTCGGGCGATGGGGGGGGGGCGGTGGGCGGTGGGGAGACCGGGCGGCGAGTGGTGGGGGGCGGGGCAAGGCAGGGAGCAGGAGAGAAACAGAGAGAGAGGACGGGGTGGGGCGCGCCGTTAGATATGTTAAATGTTTGTCGTCCGCCCTCTTTTCCGTCCGCTTTTTTGCTCTTTGCCGTCCGCTAGCAGACGGCAAAGAGGGGGGCCGTTAAGTATTTTTTAAATAGCTCCTCACTGGGGCCCCCTCCCTCTTTGCCGTCTGCTAGCCGACGGGAAAGAATCTTTGCCGTCAGCTAGCGGACGGCAAAAAACTGGCTGATGGCAAGACTTTCTTTGCCATCAGCGATTCTTGCCGTCCGCTTTTGGGTAGTTGATGGCAAGAGTTATTTGCCGTCCGCCAGCGACGGCAAAGAGTGGCGATGGCAAAGTAGCTGATTCCAGAGTGATATAGTGCTATATCCATGGCTCACGCCATGTATTGCGTGAAGATCAAAAAGTTTTGAAAATGTTAAAGTATGAAACAATTGCTTGGCTTGTCATCGGGTTGTGCATGATTTAAATACTTTGTGTGGTGAAGATAGAGCATAGCCGACTATATGATTTTGTAGGGATAACTTTCTTTGGCCATGTTATTTTGAGAAGACATAATTGCTTTGTTAGTATGCTTGAAGTATTATTATTTTTAGTATTATTATTTTTATGTCAATATGAACTTTTGTCTTGAATCTTTCGGATCTGAATATTCATACCACAAGTAAGAAGAATTACATTGATATTATGCCAAGTAGCACTCCACATCAAAATTATATTTTTATCATTTACCTACCGAGGACGAAGCAGGAATTAAGCTTAGATGCTTGATACGTCTCCAACGTATCTATAATTTTTGATTGCTCCATGCTATATTATCTACTGTTTTGGGCAATATTGGGCTTTATTTTCCACTTTTATATTACTTTTGGGGCTAACCTATTAACCGGAGGCCCAGCCCGGATTTGCTGTTTTATGCCTATTTCAGTGTTTCGAAGAAAAGGAATATCAAACGGAGTCAAAACGGAACGAAATCAACTAGAGAAGTTATTTTTGGAAGGAAAGCCACCAGATAGACTTGGACTCTACGTCAGGAGATACGGGAGGAGCTCGCGAGGGTGGGGGCGCGCCCACCCCCCTAGGGCGCGCCCCGCCTCGTGGGGCCCCATAGCTCCACCGACGCACTTCTGCACCCATATATACCCACGATCATAAAACTTCCGAACAGAAGATAGATCGGGAGTTCCGCCGCAAGCCTCTCAGAGCCACCAAAACCTCTCGGCAACCTGTTCGGCAAGACTGCCGGAGGGGGAACCCATCACCGTGGCCATCTTCATCATCCGGCGCTATCCATGACGAGGAGGAGTAGTTCACCCTCGGGCTGAGGGTATGTCCCAAAGAGCTATGTGTTTGATCTCTCTCTCTCTCTCTCTCTCTCTCTCTCTCGTGTTCTCTCTCGTGTTCCCTCTATGGCACGATCTTGATGTATCCCGAGCTTTGCTATTGTAGTTGGATCTTATGATGTTTCTCCCCCTCTACTCTCTTGTGATGAATTGAGTTTCCCAATTGAAGTTATCTTATCGGATTGAGTCTTTTATGATAACACTTGATGTATGTCTTGCCGTGTTTATCTGTGGTGACAGTGGGATATCATGTGCCACTTGATGTATGTTTTGGTGACCAACTTGCGGGTTCCGCTCATGAACCTATGCATGGGGGTTGGCACACGTTCTTGACTCTCCGGTAGAAACTTTGGGGCACTCTTTGAAGTACTTTGTGTTGGTTGGATGAATCTGAGATTGTGTGATGCATATCGTATAATCATGCCCACGGATACTTGAGGTGACAATGGAGTATCTAGGTGACATTAGGGTTTTGGTTGATTTGTGTCTTAAGGTGTTATTCTAGCACGAACTCTTTAATAGATCGATCCGAAAGAATAAATTTGAGGTGGTTTCGTACCCTACCATAATCTCTACGTTTGTTCTCCGCTATTAGTGGCTTTGGAGTGACTCTTTGTTGCATGTTGAGGGATAGTTACGTGATCCAATTACATTATTATTGTTGAGAGAACTTGCACTAGTGAAAGTATGAACCCTAGGCCTTGTTTCCTATCATTGCAATACCGTTTACGCTCACGTTTATCACTTGTTACCTTGTTGTTTTTATTATTTTAGATTACAAATACCTTTATCTACTATCCATATTGCACTTGTATCACCATCTCTTCGCCGAACTAGTGCACCTATACAATTTACCATTGTATTGGGTGTGTTGGGGACACAAGAGACTCTTTGTTATTTGGTTGCAGGGTTGCTTGAGAGAGACCATCTTCATCCTTCGCCTCCCACGGATTGATAAACCTTTGGTCATCCACTTGACGGAAATTAGTTACTGTCCTACAAACCTGTGCACTTGCAGGCCCAACAACGTCTACAAGAAGAAGGTTGCGTAGTAGACATCAAGAGGCAGGGGTGAGATTGTGTAACTAGAGGCCGTAGAACTCCAGGAGCCCGCGAAGGAACGGGTGGATAGGAAACCCGATGCCCCTTAGCAGATGCGGGATGAGGCATATTCGCTCCTCTAGAGATGGATTGGGAGATCTCTCCGCTTGCTCCCCGCCATTATAGGTGGCTATTCCGGCTCGGACAGGGACCATGTATGCTGGCGGAAGAAACCCTTGGATTTGTAACTCGATCAAACGGCTATGGGGAACTGAACACTCTTCCCAGTCCCCCGGCTTGGGGCGAGGAGAGCGAGCAGAAGAGCTGTGAAGACCGACCATGTTGGAATGGTTTTTCCGAGCGCCTGCTGGATGCTTGCTCGGGGGGGAGGAGGAGGTTTGGATCTGAGAATCCCCGTCTCTTCAAATAGGCAGTCAGCCCAAAAGATTGAGGGTGGTAAATGCGAAAAACACCTCGGCTCCTCGCATTCGCTCGACACGTGGAGATGGTCATTATTGAGGCACTAAAGCCAAGGAATACAACATTGATGGAGTTCCGGACACTATTCGCCGTAACAGGTACTTTGGAGTATTCGGAGATGGAACCCGCCCTGCAATGCCGAAGACAAGACTGCGTGCTGGACTCATCGTCATTGAAGCCTGGTTCAGGGGCTACTGAGTGAGTCCTGGATTAGGGGGTATCCGGACAGCTGGACTATATACATCGTCCGGACTATTGAAGCATGAAGATACAAAGACTCAAGACTTCGACCTGTGTCCGGATGGGACTTTCCTTGGCGTGGAAGGCAAGCTTGGCGATCCGGATATTATGTTTCCTTCCTTGTAACTGACTCCATGTAAACCGTAGCCCTCTCCGGTGTCTATATAAATCGGAGAGGTTAGTCCTTAGAAGGCCGATCACAATTACAATCATACAATCATAGGCTAGCTTCTAGGATTTAGCCTCTATGATCTCGTGGTAGATCTACTCTTGTACTACCCATATCTTCAATATTAATCAAGCAGGAAGTAGGGTTTTACCTCTATCGAGAGGGCCCGAACCTGGGTAAACATATGTGTCCCTTGCTTCCTGTTACCATCAGCCTAGACGCACAGATCGGGACCCCCTACCCGAGATCCGCCGGTTTTGACACCGACATCAACCATATTCACACTAAGCATAAACATCAACAACTTATATTACTTTGCTGGTCAGGGTAACTCACATTTTAACTAAAATATTTTGCAGCAAGTTTTATTATTTTCTCATGCAAGAAAGTAACTTCGATTAACTTCTCACAAGCATAGCAAAGATTATACCACAAACAAATCCTAATTTCTTTACCAACCAAGTTAGGTTCAAGCATTCTGTAAGTCAAGCAACATGGCTAAACAAATTTTTACCATTTTATTTATGTAAGAAAATAACTTTAAGTAATCACTAACATGCATAACAAAATTATTTTATCATCACCACAAATAGATCTTAGCTTTGCTTTACCAACTAAGCTAGTTTCACATTCTGTAAATCAAGCATAATAACTAACAAACACTTAACAGAATTTAAATAACATAATAGTTATTTAAATGCATGGATTAATCATTTTATTCAAGTAAGAAAATCATAAATATTGACATGACACCATGAAAATGTTGTTGTGGCTTGCCTTAGTGCAGATGAGGTTCACAAGCCTTCTGGTGATCCTCAAGACAAGCCTCACCCTCTAAAAATAATTTTAAACACAAAAAGAAAATATCAAGAACACTTCTGAAATTCACTAGAAATTCTAAATAGCTCAGAAAAATCTCATCTTTGGTGAGCTGCTAGATTTCTTTGCAAAGAACAAAATGCAAAAAGAATCAATTCATTTGGACTTATGGTTGAAGAGTTATGGCTGTTTGAAGTGTTCTGTAAATTCAAATGAATTTGAATAAAAATAAAAAGACTGGGGGGTGACGTCGAAGGTGTAAAGCCCAAGGGGCGCCACCACTAGTACCACTTCAAGCGCGTACAGAGTGGCTGACTAGCGGGCCCCGCTAGCCAGGTGAGGAGGAGGGGAGAAGGAAAGAGGGAGTCGCGGCCACGGAGCTCTCCCGGCACGAGGCTCCTTGGCCAAAACGAGTGGGAGGGATGGAGAGAGGGGACGGAGGCGCACCTGCCCGTACCCGTAGCGTAGCTAGGGGACGGAGGCGCACCTGCCCGTACCCGCAACTCCAGGGGCTCTAGAGGGACAGGAAGGCTTCACCGGAGAGAGGCGGAGGCCCTGGAAGGATTGCCCTGGCCTGGGAGGGGCTGGAGCTACCAAGGCGACCAGAGGGGATCGCCGGCGAGCTCGAGCTCGAGGACAGCGGCCCGCGGCCTGCCCGGCCAGGCTACAGCTTCCTACGTGCTTGTGGGGTGTGTGGGAGTGCTGGAGGGTGCTTGAGGAGGCAGGGGCGGCTCTATTTATAGGCGAGCGAAGAGGGGGTTTCGGGCTTCGACGGTGGACACCTGTGCACGGTGCCCGGCGACGAGCAGCGTTAGTGATAGGGGAGAAGGTGACGCAGCTCACGCGGCAACTATCACAGGAACGAGGAGAAGGCGACGACCACAGTGCGCACCGCATTGTTGGGTTGGCCGGACCGTGCCCGTGCTCGCTGCGGCGAGCTCCAGCGTCGGCGAGCGCCAGAGGGGAGTTAATGGTGTTGAGACAAAGATGGGGGCGAGGCTTGGCACGCTCGAGCAGACGAGGGAAGCGAGCACGCGCGAACAGAGCGCTCGGCGGCACTCAGAGCACGTTGACACGCAGGCATGACATGGTGGACACGCGTGGTCACCGCGCGAACTCCTCCCTCAGGCCAGCCTACGTCCAAAATTCATGTCTGGCATGTTGTTCGTGGTGGTTTTGAAGTTTACCACGCTTTGGTTTGGATCTAGGTGCAGTAGAGAAGTTTATACATGCCAAGTAAGTTTCTGGTCAGTAACTTTGAGCAGTTACTATGGTCAAACGGCTGGGAGTTGGAGGCTGTGCTTTGGAGGTTAGCCATGATCTACTAAGGTGAAATGCACAAGAAAACCCAGGCACAATGGAGCAAGTAAAATGGTAGTTGTTGTAGAAACCACCATTTTTGTCCAGAACAGAAAATATTTTTTGTAGCAAAAATATTCCAAAAAGTTATGAAATATTTTTGCTCAGGAAGGTGCCCTAGGTTTCATAGAATATTTGTGAATTTTCTCAGATTTTTCTCGTCCATAAAAATTGGGGTTGCTTTGGAGCATACTGATCTAGCTAGGGTTTTTGGGAGAAAAATGAATATTTTCCATTTAAGAAAAATATTCCAAAGATTATTTTGGGGTGGATCAGAAGGGGAATGATGATTAGAGAGGGAAATGGAGCACTTGGGTGAAAGCCAAGGGTACCCAAGTGTTTAAGTCCATATGAAAAGATTCAAAAACTCCAAATTTCAAAATGACTTCAAAAGAAAATCAAGCAAATGAGAGAGGGAAAAAACCAGGCTGTCACATAACCGAAGCCTGCAGCAGCCTGCTGACAGGTTTTGAGGTAAGCGACGCAGAAAGTGAAAATCACAATATAGACAGTAGCCCCTAAGACACTGTCCGTTGTTTCGGAAAGAAAAAGACGGACAGAGGATCAATCTTTATTGTAGGAAACTAACTAAATTTGTCGGGGATGAATATGCAGGCGTCCCTGCTGGCTGCAGCCTCGCATGCTGTCGAAGTGTCCGAACTAAAGCGGAGGCTGGAGCAGGCCGGGGAGGAGCTTGGCCAGGTGAAGAGGCAGCTCCGGGAGAATCAAGGTATGTAGTAACCCGGGAAATACTCAAAAAGAGTAAGATGATATATATTGACCGAAGTGTCATGATATGTATAGGAGCAACGACCGAGGTCGAGGCCCTGAAGAAGGCCCTGGCCGAAGCCGAGGGGACAACTGTCAAGGAGCAGGCCGCCCGTAAGAAGCTCAAGGCCCGGGTCAACGAGATCCAACAGGAGCTCCAGGACGCAGTGAGGAAGTGCGAGACTTTGGAGTGCGATGCGTCGGTTCGAGAGACCAAAACTCGCCAACGCTCGTCAGGGCGCGGAGACGGCCCAGAATGAGGCCCAGGGCGCCCTCCAAGAGATCCAGGAGGCCAAGAAGATCGTGGTGGGTAAGGCATTTAGTATGCAAAGCAAGTATATGAAGAAGAAGTATTTATTACTAACCCGAATTCGGAGTTCTCCAGGAGCCTTCGTAGATCTGCCACACAGTGTGTCCGATGCCCCGGAGTTCTTTCGAGCTGAAGAAGGGAGCTCCACGGAGAAATTGTTCTGATCGCAGTATCTTGCACCAGAGCATCCCGTGCCCTTCGCCGATCAGCTGAAACAGCTGGTGGAGCTGCATAGGGTGGCCAAACTAGCCATGAAGGATTTGATAATCCGGCTGTGGCCAGCCGAAGCTATGCCCGACAGCTACTTCGGACTTGTGAAGCAGCTAGTGAACGCCTGTCCTCAGCTGGACGTCGTCAAGCGATCGGCCTGTATTGAAGGTGCACGCATGGCCTTCGCCCGTTGCAAGATGTGGTGGGCGAAGATGGACGCCGTCGAGCTGACCAGGGGGGCGCCAGAGGGCAAGGAGCACCGCACACCCGAGTGCTATTTTGCAGATGTCCTAGGGGGGTCTCGCATTGCAGCAGTGCAGTGTGGGCAAGACATTATTTCCGAATGAATACGTTCATGTTGTCTTTGCCTGGAATGATGAAACAAAGTCGGTTTGTAATATAATGCTTTATGTTTTAAGTTTTTCCTCCTGTGCGACCGTGTTGTATGAAATCTAAGGGTTGGCCAGTCGTCGGCTTCTGCCCCCACGTAGGTAGTACAGACATGTTCGGGATGGAATCTAAATAAACTTGATCCAATTATATGGTCCTTGAAGGAGTTGTTTAGCGCAACGAACCAGGCAATCAGACTATGCGGCTTGAACGCCCTCACTTAGCCATAGGAGTTTTACAATAAAACATGTGCGCAGCCCCTAGTATCCGAACCAGAGTGCTATGGACGTTTGATCGGGAAGTGCCGATCCTTCGCATAATGCGGGATAAATCTCCAACGATTTGCAACCTCCGAACAGCTGACCGGCTCTCGCCGTATCATGATAGTCAGTTTTCGGCTTTCTCTACTGAGGTGCTCCTTTGGATAAACCAGGGCACAGTCGCAGTAGTTCTCCCTTTACTACCTTCAACGATATAGCGGAACTAAGGTAGCAAGCACAGGATCCGGGTAACCCAACTATTGACCAAAGACATGATTTGGAGCCAATGCATATAGTGCTAAATTCGGGGTGCCGAACTATACTGTAAAAGTGATCGGACTTTTGTTGCCATGTTGTGGGGTGCTATGAAGCCCCTGGCAAGTTGGAATGCACCGAGTGTACGGGTGCTATCTGATAAAATTACCAGAAATTAAAAAAAGGAAAAAAAGGAAGAAGCAATGGTAAGCTAAAGCCGTGGAAACTTGGGCCGCAAACTTTTTCTACTATAATTTCATTGGTGCGTTAAAGCGCATTTATACAACTAGTGCAATAAGCTGAAAGGCTATTTACTATGCCTTCACCAAGATAGAGCTGCGTATGGGTCCTAAAGATAGGTAAAGGGATCGTTAAAGAGACCACCTAAGAGTTTTCCAGTACGTCCATGCTTCTTGTTGTCTTGGTGTTTTTGTCCTTCAAGAGGACCAATGATCAGGCCGCCAGGAAAGGCCTGTAAAAAAAAAAAAATATAAGAAGAAAGGGATATAGTGAAAGTATGAGTGTCCGGGGCGGTCGAGCTGCCCTGTGGATCACAAGTTAGCTATGCCTCTGTCGATGCCCATGGGATTTTGAGTGCGTGGTTATGTACCCGCGGCACGATAGCCACCACTTGATAGGGACTGAGATGGAGGCCGGATTGCTAGTCAAGCTCTTGACGAGCCGAGCCATCCTTCTGGAGGGTAGTTTGGACCCTCTTAACGGTGTCCATGGGCTCGACAGCTGAATTAGGATTATGCTTGAGAAGGCCACTCTGTATTTCTGCTGCTAAGGCAGCTGTGTGCTCTTCTGTACGGAGGGAGCGTTCCGTATTTCCGTTGACCGTGATGACGCCGCGTGGACCGAGCATCTTGAGCTTGAGATAAGCATAGTGTGGCACAACATTGAATCACGTGAATGCGGTTCGTCCGAGCAGTGCGTGATAGCCGCTGCGAAAGGGGACGATGTCGAAGATTAACTCCTCACTTCGGAAATTGTCCGGAGACCCGAAGACAACCTCTAGCATGATTGAGCCCGTACAATGGGCCTCCACACCTGGTATGACTCCCTTAAAGGTATTTTTTGTGGGCTTGATCCGTGATGGATTGATGCCCATTTTTCGCACTGTATCCTGGTAGAGCAGATTGAGGCTGCTACCTCTGTCCATAAGGACGCGCGTTAGGTCAAATCCGTCAATGACTGGATCGAGGACTAGCGCGGCCGAACTGCCATGATGGATGCTGGTCGGATGATCCCGACGATCAAAGGTGATCGGGAATGATGACCATGGACTGAATTTTGGGGCGACTGGCTCTACCGCGTAGACGCCCCTTAGTGCGCACTTGCGTTCCCTTTTAGGGATGTGTGTAGCATATATCATGTTTACTGTTTTGACTTGGGGGGAAACTTCTTCTGTCCCCCTGTGTTCGGTTGCCGGGGCTCCTCGTCGTCGTCCTCGCTCTGTGGTCCCTTTTCCTTGTTCTCAGTGTTTAATTTGCCGGCCTGTTTAGAAACCCAACAATCTCTGTTGGTATGATTGGGTGGTTTGTCTGGGGTGCCATGTATCTTGCATGGGCGGTCGAGTATGTGGTCCAGGCTGGATGGTCCCTGATTGTTTCTCCTGTACGGTTTCTTCCGCTGGCTGGACTTGGAGCCACTGAATCCGACGTTGACTGTAGTGTCGTCGGTATTGTCACCATTGCTTTGGCGTTTATGTCTGTTACGTCGGAGCTTGCCGTTGATGTTCTTAACCTCAGAGGGGCCTGCCTCGCTGGCTGTGTTTTTGCTATGAGCCAACCAACTATCCTCACCCTCGCAAAAGCGGGTCATGAGTGCCGTGAGGGCTGCCATAGATTTTGGCTTTTCTTGGCCGAGGTGGCGGGCGAGCCATTCGTCACGGATGCTATGTTTAAAGGCCGCTAGGGCTTGTACATCCGGACAGTCGACGGTCTGGTTATTTTTAGTTAGGAACCTAGTCCAGAACTTCCTGGCTGACTCCCCGGGCTGTTGAACTATGTGGCTTAAGTCATCGGCGTCTGGTGGCCGGACATATGTACCTTGGAAGTTGTCGAGGAAGGCTTCTTCCAAGTCCTCCCAGCTGCCAATAGAATTTTCAGGCATGCTATTTAACCAGTGCCGAGCTGGTCCTTTAAGCTTTAGCGGGAGGTACTTGATAGCGTGGAGGTCATCTCCCTGGGCCATGTGGATGTGGAGGATAAAATCCTCGATCCATACCGCGGGATCAGTTGTCCCGTCGTATGATTCAATATTCACGGGTTTGAACCCTTCGGGGAATTCATGATCCATTACTTCATCAGTGAAGCAAAGAGGGTATGTGGAGCCTCTGTATCTGGCCGCATCGTGCCATAGCTCCGATGGAATTCGTCTGCGGTTATCGGCTCGGGTGTGACTAGGTTTTTCACGTCTGAATAGGTAGCCATCATCACGTGTCGAGGGACGTCCTCGCGATCCATAAATCGATCGGGTATGTCCTGCTTTACTATCCAGGGTCTGCCGGAGGTCGTATGTATGACCCCGAACTGTTTCGTCTCTATTTTTACGAGGCGGTGGGGCAGGCTGCTGTTCGGCCTGAGTTGCCGCTCTATCCCGACCACGTGGTGGTCGGTCCACCGCACTGTCCCGACCGCGTAGTGGTCGATCGGCCGCATTTCGCGAGGGAGGTATGGGCTCCCGTGCCTCTTCATCGAACTGGGGTAGCAGCCTTCTCTTCGGGTAACTCTTGGCTGGGCATCTGAGGCCGTATTCTTCGGCTGCCAGGACATCAGTCCATCTGTCTACGAGCAGATCTTGGTTAGCTTGAAGCTGCTGCTGCTTCTTTTTCAGGCTCCTTGAAGTGGCTATTAGCTGGCGCTTGAAGCGCTCCTACTCGAGAGGTTCCTCAGGCACGATGAAATCTTCGTTGCCGAGGCCTTCCTCATCCTCGGAGAGCGGATGATAACTACCGTCCTCCGAGTCATTGGGCCTGGCCTGTTCGTCGGGCTAGCTTGCCCGTTTTCTTGCTCCTCCTGTTCGGATGTTACCTCAGAAAGGTCTTCATTGTTTTCGGCATCGTCCGGAGTATTGTTTTCACCAGTGCCAGCATTGTTGTCTTTTGAACAACGTGACTTAGAGCGGCACCGAGGACGCCGGCATTTTTGCTGTGTCTCAGGAGGTTTATTCTCGATTGGATTTTCTTTGTCATCGTTGTTGGTTGTTTTGCACTACAAAAAAATACACTTCCGTGATGATACGTGTTTGTCACAGTAGGTCGCGTTTTTTGTCATGCATGTACATCCATGACAAATTTATGATGTAATCAAGATAGTCATACCGTGGCCGTCGTAGAAGTGTTCCATGACATTACCAAAATTATCATCACGGAAGTGTCCACTTCCATGACGATAAATCGCGTCACGAAGTGCTTTTCGTCAAGGGTGACCGACACGTGGCATCCACCGTAACGAACGCCATTAAGCTATCGGGTCGGGTTTTCGATCCGATAACCCATTAACAGCCCGACCAATGGGAAATTTCCACGTGTAAAATTCTAATTGGCGAAGGAACACCGTCGGCTTCGTCGATGGGCGGATGTCGCTTTGTCCATTGGAGGAGACATGCCTATGGTACGTTGACACGTGGTTTGGGCCCAACAGAGGCCCATATAGGTTAAAAGGATGGCCGATCAAAGGCCCGTAGAACTTAATCAGGTACTAGTGGGCCAGCCCAATAACGGCCTGCTTAATAAAGGCCCATTTACAGCCCAAAACCAGATCTGGCCCGTTAATTGTTCGCCCAATATTTGGGCCCATTTACGGCCCAAAGCCAGATCTGGCCCGTTAATTGTTCGCCCAATATTTGGGCCCATTTGCGGCCCAAAGCCAGATCTGGCCCGTTAATTGTTCGCCGAATATTCGGGCCCAAATACAGCCAGATGACTTTCGGCTGTTAGAGGCCCGATGTAGACATGGGCCCATTTCAACCGGTGTGACTTTCGTCACAGGAATGGCCCGTGCTGCCCATGGGCCATATATGGTCCGACGGGACATCGGGCCCACTAACGCCCGTGATAAAGGTGGCAGCAGTTAAGCCCAACGTGACTTTGGGCTTGTTAAAGGCTGTCGCGTAACTCGCCCGCTGATGCTCAGACTAAGCTTTCGGCCTCTTAAAGGCCCATGATATCGATGGGCCAACTAAGGCCCGAGATATGTTTCGGCCTGGTAACGGCCCGTGAGCTAACTGGGCCCATATCGGCCCGGTCTACATTTTAGCCTGCTGAAGGCCCGTCGACGACTAGTGAAAATTGAGGCCCAACATGCATTTTGGCCTGCTAATGTAACATCCCAAAATTCTAAATTTTGGAATGTTATAATAAATAGATAGATTTGTTTGTTTGTTTGAATTGTTGTGTGATTGATTGAGTGAAATTTGAAACTTTTGAAAGTTAAATGAGAGGAAATAAAAGGACTTTCCCAAACTTTCATTTTGCTTTTCGATCTCCGTGAATTCAAATATTTTTCATCACAAAACCCGGAGAGAGGATAACATGACTTCTTCCATTTAAATGAAAAAGGGTGTTGAAAATATTTGAATTTCATTTGGAAATATTTTCTAATTCATAAACTTCATGCAACTCAGTGATTTTCACGAGCGAGGATAAAATGACTTCTTCAAAACATATGAAATATGAGTTGGGAGTTTCAAAGGATCAAATTCAAGTCCTTTTGGAATTATTTTTCAATTTGGAGTTATTTGGATTTTATTCAAATTATTTTCTCCAAAAATAAAATACATGGAAAATAGGGTAACATGATTCCTACAACAGAAAATTGAGAGGAATAAATTTGAATTCATTTTGGTATTTTTAAAATGATTTTTATTGGATTTTATTAGAGCTGAAGCACTCTTTGCTTTATTTGAATTTGTGTGTATTTTATTTAATGCTAGAATAATGTTCATCTTGTAGGAAATATTTTTCTGCAAATTTTGATATATTATATGCCTATATAAAAGTTTTAATTATTTTGTTTTTGTTTTAGTTCTGTGAAATTTTGTTTTATATATATATGCAGCACCTTGGGCCAAAGGCCCAAGCCGTCGACCAGCCACCGGCCAAGGCCATCGCACGCACACACCTAGGGGGCCAGGGAGCCAAGGTTTCCTATTCTTTTACAAATCCTAGTAGGATTTGATCCCGTTTCGTTATTCCGTTTATTCCGATTTGTTTCTAGATCTTTTCCCTCTTTGTTTCCTAATCCTAGTCTATTTCTTGTCCCCTACCCCAAGCAAAGCCCTCCCCTCCCCAATATAAATACCCAAGCACCCCTCCTCCAACACATCAAACCAAAACCTCTCCTCTCCTCTCCTCTCCAAGAGCAGCAGCAGCACCACCGCCGCTTGCCACCGCCCGCCAAGTGCTGCCGCGCGCCTCGACCTCTCCTGAGGTTTATATGATCTTCTCTCCACTGTCCCGTGATCTCCTTTCCTCTAGGAGCAACCGCAACATCGGATCCGATCTTCTCCCCAACTCCGACAACTACTCGGTGAGATCCACGAAATCCCGTAATTCATTTTTTCAGAAAATAGCAATCTTAGAAAATTCATATCTTTTAGAGTTTTTAGTATTTTGAGTGATTCCAACTGCTATGTGTCACAAATTTGCTGAAGTTTCTGTTAGTGTCTCTGGATTTCAAATTTGAGTAGTTTAAATTTGAATTTGATAAATTTTGTTCAAATTAGTATTTTGGCCATAACTTGAGTTTAAAAATAGGTTTTAATTAATTCTTTTTGCTCCGGTCACTTGTGATATTGTTTAGCTGTAGGATTTAGTTTGGTAATTTTGGAGTATTTTAAATTAGATTTTAGTAAAAACAGTACTGTTTTGCTTATATAGTTGTTTTGGTTATGTAATTATTGTTTTTAATTATTTTAGTTCATTCCTTTTGTAGATTTTCACTTGTTGTTATATGTTTATGTTTAGCTACAGTAGATAAATTTTGTAGTTATTTATTAGTGTTTAGCTACTGTTTTTGTAATTGCTTGTTTAGTTCATAGTGATAGTGGATAAAATAGTTTTATTAGTTTTAAAAGTAATTCTTTTTCCACTTCAAGTTATATTGGTTTTGTTTCTGTTATTTGTGAACACATTAGTTGTTATATTTATTTAGTATAGTTTATTAATGTTTTAATAAATGATTTGCTGTTATAGTTGTCTTAGTGTTTTGCTAGTTGCTATATTTGTTCTAGAATTAACTAGATGGTTATAGTAGTTTTATATTAGTTCTTTTTGTTAGTTATTAAATTAGTAATTTATTTTCTGTTATTTTATTAGATTTATATTTTCTTTGCTGTAGAAAAAATATTAGAGTAATTTAGTGATGTTATGTTAAGATTTGTGTGAGTTGGTCTCCACTAGTTTTTCCTTGAATTTTTCTTTCGAAGTTTTTCCTTTGGTTTTCGACTTAGTTTTCTTTGTTGCTTTTATTTTGATTGAGTATTGTTATGATTGATAGAATTGATTGCTAGGATGATTGCTTATATGATTGTCTGTTTAATATAGATTTTCAACGGAGTGACGAATAGTTCTACCAAGTCTTTATCCTGAGAACGTTATTATCTTCATCAAGTAATATCAGGCAAGTTCACTTTGACCATGCTTTCATACCTATGTTTTTATTGCATTTAGTGGCATCTTTGTAACAACTCTCAAGTAGTGATACTGAATTCTTGTAGTTGAGTAGTATGCATGAGGTAGGAACCCATCACCCTGTTACCAAGCCGGGACGTCTATTTATTTTAATGCTACGCTATAGTAGTCGGGTTGGTATGAGTGCTCGAGAGTGGTGTGAAGAAGGAGGACTCTCGTCAATGACGACAACTCCATGATGGCATCTCGGGACTGCATCTTCAAGGCCTCAAGACTTCAAGACTCGAGACAAGAATTCAATACACACTCATTGGGTGAAGGGCGGTTGACGGGCACCTGGAGAAACCAGTGGTTGGCGGGATGCATGGAGAAGCGCCATGACATCTTGCGGAAAGCTTCACCCAGACTCAAAGAGACGGAAGAATACTTCATAACCGAAGCTTACTGTGCAACCGCAAGTCACTATGGGCTCTGGCTTGGTTGACCTTAGTTGTGACTCTGGCTGGGACGGTGCTAGCAGATGTAGAACTACGGTAGGATTGGATGAGCACCGGACGGTGGTCGAGGAACTCTTGGAAGACCATGTTTGGTCATCTTGTTCTCAAACACCCTGAAGTGCGAGAACGTAAAGAGAGGGATCGAATCTTGCGGGTAAAGTGTACAAACCTCTGCAGAGGGTTTAAACCTAATCGATTAGCCGTGTCCTCGGTTACGGACAATTTGAGCATTTGGACTTGGATTTATCTCGGAACTCTCAACACCGAACTGATAACTTAATTGTGGGCAACTTATGATGAATTTGGGCTATGAGACATCGGTTGGCGGAACCATGTCATGATAGAAAACTCCATAGTACAGACTTCATTTATTCCTTTGATGTAGGGAAAATAAAACCAGCTTTTACGCAAACAAAACTCAGACACAGAGCCACAAAGCCATATTGCATATAGTATAGTTTTATCATCTGTTTTCTCATGTTGTGATCTTGCCGGTACATTCAATGTACTGACCTACACGGCTGCAACGTATCATGTTGCAGATATTTCCTCAACGAGTAAGAGTTACGATACAGGGTTACGGTCTACATTCAACTTGCCGATGGCGTTGATGGGACTCCACACCCGACTATTTGTTTCCGATGTGACTTATGAGGTATATATATATATCAGTTTTACGTTATTTATGCATGTGATTGCACTTTGATATATACATTGATGTACTGTGTGTGCCAGCATACTAATCCAGGGATGGCATAGAAACACAGAGGCTTGACCGTCTGAGGTCGGGTCGCTACAGATATGGTATTAGAGCACATGTTGACTGTAGGGTGTGACCCTAGAAATCGAAAAGCCCCTGGGATAGGAAATTTCTCAAACCTTATTTTCAAAAAGACTCTTACTTCTCGTCTTTTCTGATTTTATCTAGTCCCTCTCACCTCAGATAGTTAGAATATACCCCTTTTCCCTTTTGACCACATGAAGTATCAACTGAAGCCGCTCCAAAAAAGATATCGGACAACTGATGACCTCTTCAAAGTAGCAAGGGTTTCACCATGCATTAGAAGAGTTGAAGCTGCAACAATTGAAGACTCCGAAGACTAGAAGAATTTGAAGAATCTGAAGAATTATTTGACCTTTAGAAGACCAAACCCCTGTTATACACTTACGTTAGATGCGGCGATTTGTGAGCTGTCATTTGTCTGATGTTTTTCTGACCGCCACAAAGTAAAACCCGTTTCTTCAAAAACTATTGTTTGTATTGTGTGTATCCCTCCCCACCTCTCTCATATCTCATCCCAAAACTTTTGGACCCCATAGATGATGAATGAAGTTGGACTGATATTCTCTGGACCGACGACTCAGCCGGAGGCAGAGCTATGGATTCAAAACATGGAGAATCACTTCGGGAGCAATTTGGTTTCAAGGAAGAATGAAGTATCTTACGCTCTTTAGTACTTTGAAGGAAGTGCTGCAACCTGGTGGAAAATGCATCAAGCAATACAAGGATTTAATGGAGCAAGAACTTGGGAGGAATTCAAGAAGACCCTGTTGAGATCACGTCTCATCCGGAAGCACTACGATAACCCGAAGAAGAAACCTTGTGCCTGCAAGATTTGCGGAGAAATAGGACACACCAGGGAGGAACACAAGGATGGATGCCCTCATTGTGAGGAGAAACACCCAGTGAGGAATGCCCAACTAGTCGGTGACTTGTTTCTTGTGTGAAGGAACCACCCACTACCCGACTCGGTGTCACATTTACCCCATGGTGCAACAAACTATTCAGGAGCAGGAAGAAGGAATGAAAGAAGCCCTCCGAGAAGTTATGAAAGAACTGTGATGAAGGAATGTGTTGAAGACCCCGATGGAGAAGGCCTCAACAGATTTTACTCCAATGTCTGCTATTCATGTGGAGAAGAAGGACATTTTTCGCAGTATTGCACCAAGGAAAGAAAAGAGTATCTGGGATATTTCCCGACAGCAGAAGTGAAGTTTGACCCTTGGGAAATAGAAGCTCGATCATTACAGAGAAATCCAGAAGAGAAAAGAAGGCAACCCTGAACAACACAATTTTCGCAGAGAAGGACTGAGTCATATCACTTGTTACAAGTGCAAGGATTTAGGTCATTACGCTAGTAAATGTCCGAAAAGAAGCCAAGAATACAAGGAGCCTACATAATCACAAAGAAGCCCGAGACATGTCGGAAGTCTTTGTTTTCGCTGCAAGGAAGCAGGACATTATGCTACTAAATGTCCCAACAAGATGAAAGCTGGAGTTGAGTAATTGGAATTTTGATATTGCCAAGTAGCACTCCACATCAAAAATTATATTTTTATCATTTACCTACCGAGGACTAAGGAATTAAGCTTAGATGCTTGATACGCCTCCAACGTATCTATAATTTTTGATTGCTCCATGCTATATTATCTACTGCTTGGGCAATATTGGGCTTTATTTTCCACTTTTATATTACTTTGGGGCTAACTTATTAACCGAGGCCCAGCCCGATTTGGTTGCTTATGCCTATTTCAAGTTTCAAGAAAAGGAATATCAAACGGAGTCAAACGGAACTAAATCAACTAGAGAAGTTATTTTGAAGGAAAGCCACCAGATAGACTTGGACTTACGTCAGAGATACGGAGGAGTCATGAGGGTGGGGCGCGCCACCCCTAGGCGCCCGCCTCGTGGGGGCCCCCATAGCTCCACCGACGCACTTCTGCACCCATATATACCCACGATCATAAAACTTCCGAACAGTAAGATAGATCGAGTCCCACCGCAAGCCTCTCAGAGCCACCAAAACCTTCTAAGAACCTGTTCCAAGACTCCCGCCGGAGGGGGAACCCATCACCGTGGCCATCTTCATCATCCCGGCTATCCATGACGAGGAGGAGTAGTTCACCCTGGGCTGAGGGTATGTCCCAAAGAGCTATGTGTTTGATCTCTCTCTCTCTCTCTCTCTCTCTCTCGTGTCTCTCTCTCGTGTTCCTCTATGGCACGATCTTGATGTATCCCAGCTTTGCTATTGTAGTTGGATCTATGATGTTTCTCCCCTCTACTCTCTTGTGATGAATTGAGTTTCCAATTGAAGTTATCTTATCGGATTGAGTCTTTTATGATAACACTTGATGTATGTCTTGCCGTGTTTATCCTGTGGTGAAGTGGGATATCATGTGCCACTTGATGTATGTTTTGGTGACCAACTTGCGGGTTCCGCCATGAACCTATGCATGGGGTCATAACGCTCTTGACTCTCCAGTAGAAACTTTGGGGCACTTTTGAAGTACTTTGTGTTGGTTGATGAATCTGAGATTGTGTGATGCATATCGATAATCATGCGGATACTTGAGGTGACAATGGAGTATCTAGGTGACATTAGGTTTTGGTTGATTTGTGTCTTAAGGTGTTATTCTAGCACCTAACTCTTTAATAGATCGATCCAAAGAATAAATTTGAGGTGGTTTTCACTACCATAATCTCTACGCTTGTTCTCCGCTATTAGTGGCTTTGGAGTGACTCTTTGTTGCATGTTGAGGGATAGTTACGTGATCCAATTACATTATTATTGTTGAGAGAACTTGCACTAGTGAAAGTATGAACCCTAGGCCTTGTTTCCTATCATTGCAATACCGCTTACGCCACGCTTATCACTTGTTACCTTGTTGTTTTTATTATTTTAGATTACAAATACCTTTATCTACTATCCATATTGCACTTGTATCACCATCTTCGCCGAACTAGTGCACCTATACAATTTACCATTGTATTGGGTGTGTTGGGGACACAAGAGACTTTGTTATTTGGTTGCAGGTTGCTTGAGAGAGACCATCTTCATCCTTCGCCTCCCACGGATTGATAAACCTTGGTCATCCACTTGACGGAAATTAGTTATCGTCCTACAAACCCTGCACTTGCAGGCCCAACAACGCCTACAAGAAGAAGGTTGCGAGTAGACATCAAGAGGCAGGGTGAGATTGTGTAACTAGAGGTCAGAGAACTCCAGGAGCCCGCGAAGGAACGGGTGGATAGGAAACCCATGCCCTTAGCAGATGCGGATGAGGCATATTCTGCCTCTAGAGATGGATTGGGAGATCTCTCCGCTTGCTCCCCGCCATTATAGGTGGCTATTCTGCCCTCAGGGACCATGTATGTATGAAGAAACCCTTGGATTTGTAACTCGATCAAACGGTTATGGGGAATCAACACTTTTCCCCCCGCTTGGGGCGAGGAGAGCGAGCAGTAAGAGCTGAAGACCACCATGTTGAATGGTTTTCCGAGCGCCTGCTGGATGCTTGCTCGGGGGAGGAGGAGGTTTGATCCGAGAACTCGCCTCTTCAAATAGGCAACAGCCCAAAAGATTGAGGGTGGTAATGCGAAAACACTTGCCTCGATTGCCGACACGTGGAGATGGTCATTATTGAGGCACTAAAGCCAAGGAATACAACATTGATGGAGTTCCTACACTATTCGCCGTAATGTACTTTTGAGTATTCGAGATGGAACCCGCCGCAATGTCAAGACAAGATCAGGCCGGACTCATCGCCATTGAAGCCTGGTTCAGGCTACCGAAAGTGAGTCCGGATTAGGGGTATCCTGGACATGGACTATATACATCGTCCTGACTATTGAAGCATGAAGATACAAAGACTCAAGACTTCGAACTGTGTCCGGATGGGACTTTCCTTGGCGGAAGGCAAGCTTACGATCCGGATATTATGTTTCCTTCCTTGTAATCGACTCCATGTAAACCGTAGTCTCTCCTGTCTATATAAATCGGAGAGGTTAGTCCTTAGAAGGCCGATCACAATTACAATCATACAATCATAGGCTAGCTTCTAGGATTTAGCCTCTATGATCTCGTGGTAGATCTACTTGTACTACCCATATCTTCAATATTAATCAAGGTGAAGTAGGGTTTTACCTCTATCGAGAGGGCCCGAACTGGGTAAACATATGTGTCCTTGCTTCCTGCTACCATCAGCCTAGACGCACGATCGGGACCCCTACTCGAGATCCGCCGGTTTTGACAATCGACATCAACCATATTCACACTAAGCATAAACATCAACAACTTATATTACTTTGCTGGTCAGGGTAACTCACATTTTAACTAAAATATTTTGCAGCAAGTTTTATTATTTTCTCATGCAAGAAAGTAACTTCGATTAACTTCTCACAAGCATAGCAAAGATTATACCACAAACAAATCCTAATTTCTTTACCAACCAAGTTAGGTTCAAGCATTCTGTAAGTCAAGCAACATGGCTAAACAAATTTTTACCATTTTATTTATGTAAGAAAATAACTTTAAGTAATCACTAACATGCATAACAAAATTATTTTATCATCACCACAAATAGATCTTAGCTTTGCTTTTACCAACTAAGCTAGTTTCACATTCTCAAATCAAGCATAATAACTAAACATTTAATGTAATTTAAATAACATAATAGTTATTTAAATGCATGGATTAATCATTTTATTCAAGTAAGAAAATCATAAATATTGACATGACACCATGAAAATGTTGTTGTGGCTTGCCTTAGTGCGATGAGGTTCACAAGCCTTCCGTGATCCTCAAGACAAGCCTCACCTCTAAAAATAATTTTAAACACAAAAGAAAATATCAAGAACACTTCTGAAATTTAGAAATTTAAATAGCTCAGAAAATCTCATCTTTGGTGAGCTGCTAGATTTCTTTTGCAAAGAACAAAATGCAAAAAGAATCAATTCATTTGGACTTATGGTTGAAGAGTTATGGCTGTTGAAGTGTTCAGAATTCAAATGAATTTGAATAAAAATAAAAGACTGGGGGTGACGCAAGGTGTAAAGCCTAAGGCGCCACCACTAGTACCACTTGCCAGAGAGGGTGGGACTAGCGGGCCCCGCTAGCTGTGGAGGAGGAGGGAGAAGGGAACAGAGAGTCATGGCCACGAGCTCTCTCATGCACGAGGGCCTTGGCCAAAACGAGGGAGGGATGAGAGACGGAGGCGCACTGCCTGCACTGAGCGTAGCTAGGGACGGAGGCGACCTGCCTGCACTCCGCAACCTGTGGGCTCTAGAGGGACAGAAGGCTTCACCGAGAGAGGCGGAGGCCTGGAAGGATTGCCTGCCCGGGAGGGGCTGGAGCTACCAAGGCCACTGTAGGGGATCGCCGGCGAGCTCGAGCCTCGAGGACAGGGCCCGCGGCCTGCCCGGCCAGGCTACAGCCCCACGTGCTTGTGGGGTGTGGGAGGCCGGAGGGTGCTTGAGGAGGCAGGGCGGCTCATTTATAGGCGAGCCAAGAGGGGGTTCGGGCTCGACGGTGGACACTGTGCACGGTGCCCGCGACGAGCAGCGTAGTGATAGGGGAGAAGGTGACGCAGCTCACGCGGCAACTATCACAGAACGAGGAGAAGGCGACGACCACAAAGGCGCACTGCATTGTTGGTTGGCGGACCTGTGTCTGCAGCTCAAGGGCGAAGCCCAGCCGCGCAGCGCCAGAGGGGAGTTAATGGTGTTGAGACAAAGATGGGGCGAGGCTGGCACGCCGAAAGCAGACGAGGGAAGCGAAAGCATCACAACGAGCGCCATGCGGCACTCGTGAGCACGCTGACACGCAGGCATGACATGGTGGACGCGTGGTCACCGCACAACTCCTCCTCAGCCAGCCTACGCCCAAAATTCATGTCTGCATGTTGTTCGTGGTGGTTTTGAAGTTTACCACGCTTTGGTTTGGATCTAGGTGCAGAGAGAAGTTTATACATGCCAAGTAAGCTTCGGCAAGAACTTTGAAAGGCTATGGTCAAACGGCCGAGTTGGAGGCTGTGCTTTGAGGTTAGCCATGATCTACTAAGGTGAAATGCACAAGAAAACCTGTAATGGAGCAAGTAAAATGGTAGTTGTTGTAGAAACCACCATTTTGTCCGAATAGAAAATATTTTGTAGCAAAAATATTCCAAAAGTTATGAAATATTTTTGCTCAGAAGGTGCCCTAGGTTTCATAGAATATTTGTGAATTTTCAGATTTTTCTCGTCCATAAAAATTGGGGTTGCTTTGGAGCATACCGATCTAGCTAGGGTTTTGGAGAAAATGAATATTTTCCATTTAAGAAAAATATTCCAAAGATTATTTTGGGGTGGATCAAGGGGAATGATGATTAGAGAGGGAATGGAGCACTTGGGTGAAAGCCAAGGGTACCCAAGTGTTTAAGTCCATATGAAAAGATTCAAAACTCCAAATTTCAAAATGACTTCAAAAGAAAATCAAGCAAATGAGAGAGGGAAACCAGTCATCACATAACTGCTCCGCAGCAGCAGCCGACAGGTTTTGAGGTAAGCGACGCAAAGTGAAAATCACAATATAGACAGAGTCTTTAAGACACCGGTCCGTTGTTTCGGAAAGAAAAGACGGATGAGGATCAATCTTTATTGTAGGAAACTAACTAAATTTGTCGGGATGAATATGCAAGGCGCCCTGCGGCTGCAGCCTCGATGCCGTCAAGTGTCCGAACTAAAGCGGAGGCTGGAGCAGGCCGGGAGGAGCTTGGCCAGTGAAGAGGCAGCCCGGAGAATCAAGGTATGTAGTAACCCGGAAATACTCAAAAGAGTAAGATGATATATATCGACAAGTGTCATGATATGTATAGGAGCAACACCGAGGTCGAGGCCCCAAGAAGGCCCCGCCGGGCCGAGGGACAACTGTCAGGAGCAAGCCGCCTGAAGAAGCTCAAGGCCCGGCCAACGAGATCCAACAGAGCCTGGGACAAAGTGAGGAAGTGCGAGACTTTGAGTGCGCGCGTGGTTCGAGAGACCAAACTCGCCAACGCCGTTGTATGCTGGAGACGCCTGCACGAGGCTGTGGCGCCTCCCAAGAGATCCAGGAGGCCAAGAAGATCGTGGTGGGTAAGGCATTTAGTATGCAAAGCAAGTATATGAAGAAGAAGTATTTATTACTAACCCGAATTGAGTTCTCCAGAGCCTTCAGAGATCTGCACACAAGGTGTCCGATGCCCCGAGTTCTTTCGAGTCAAGAAGGAGCTCCACGGAGAAATTGTTCTCGATCGCAGATTTGCACCGAGCATCCTGCGTCTCTTCGCCGATCAGTCAAAACAGGTGGAGCTGCATAGGGTGGCCAAACCAGCCATGAAGGATTTGATAATCCGCCGTGGCCACCGGGTTATGCCCCGCGCCTACTGACTTGTGAAGCAGCTAGTGAACGCCTGTCTCACCGGACGCCGCTGCCGATCGGGTTCAGAAGGTGAACGCATGGCCTTCGCCTGCTGTAAGATGTGGTGGGCGAAGATGGACGCCGCCGAGCTGACTCAGGGGGCGCCAGAGGGCAAGGAGCACCGCACACCCGAAAGTGCTATTTTGCGATGTCCTAGGGGGTCTCATTGCAAAGAGTGGTAAAGGTGGGCAAGACATTATTTCAATGAATACGCTCATGTTGTCTTTGCCTGGAATGATGAAACAAAGTCGGTTTGTAATATAATGCTTTATGTTTTAAGTTTTCCTCCCATGCACTGTTGTATGAAATCTAAGGGTTGGCTACCGTCGCTTTCTTCCCCACGAGGTAGTACGTATATGTTCGGATGGAATCTAAATAAACTTGATCCAATTATATGGTCCTTGAAGGAGTTGTTTAGCGAACGAACCGTGCAATCGACTATGCGGCTTGAACGCCTCACTTAGCCATAGGAGTTTTACAATAAAACATGTGCAGCCCCAGTATCCCAACCAGAGTGCTATGGACGCTTGATCGAAGTGCCGATCCTTCGCATAATGCGGATAAATCTCCAACGATTTGCAACCTCCGAACAGTTGATGCTCTCGCCAGATCATGATAGTCGGCTGCTTTCATCGAGGTGCTCTTTGATAAACCAGGCCGCAGAGTTCTCCTTTACTACCTTCAACGATATAGCGGAACTAAGGTAGCACAGATCCGGTAACCCAACTATTGACCAAAGACATGATTTGGAGCCAATGCATAGTGCTAAATTGGGTGCCGAACTATACCGTAAAAGTGATCGGACTTTTGTTGCCATGTTGGGTGCTATGAAGCCCCGCAAGTTGGAATGCACCGAGTGTACGGGTGCTATCCGATAAAATTACCGAAATTAAAAAAGGAAAAAAGGAAGAAGCAATGGTAAGCTGCCGTGGAAACTTGGGCCGCAAACTTTTTCTACTATAATTTCATTGGTGCGTTAAAGCGCATTTATACAACTAGTGCAATAAGTCGAAAGGCTATTTACTATGCCTTCACCAAGATAGAGCTGCGATGGGTCCTAAAGATAGGTAAAGGATCGTTAAAGAGACCACCTAAGAGTTTTCCAAGACGCCCATGCTTCTTGTTGTCTTGGTGTTTTTGTCCTTCAAGAGGACCAATGATCAGCCGCCGTGAAAGGCCTGTAAAAGAAAAAAAAATATAAGAAGAAAGGGATATAGTGAAAGTATGAGTGTCCCGGTCGAGCTGCCCGTGGATCACAAGTTAGCTATGCCTCGCCGATGCCCATGGGATTTTGAGTGCGTGGTTATGTACCGCTGACGATAGCCACTTGATAGGGACCTGATGGAGGCCGGATTGCTAGTCAAGCTTTGACGAGCCGAGCCATCCTCTCGGAGGGTAGTTTGACCCTCTTAACGGTGTCCATGGGCTCGATAAATGAATTAGGATTATGCTTGAGAAGGCCACTCAGATTTCTGCCGCTAAGGCAGCGGTGTTTTCTCAGCACGGAGGAGCGCTCCGTATTTCGCTGACCGTGATGACGCCGCTGCGGACCGAGCATTTCGAATCGCCCATAACAATTCGGAGCATGTCTCGATCATAGTCTCAAGTAACTTGAACACTGCATCAAGACAAGACTTTGGGTTGTCTCGCTATCTTCAAGATGTTTTGCCTTCTTTGCTGCAATATATGTTGGGTTTGTCTCACAGCCTTTAGCAGACTTGTGCATGCCATCGTGCATATCACCCTAAACAAAGCAGAGATGACAGGTTTTGCACGTATAAACAAAGATGATAACTGCTTCATAATTCTATCCAATTTCAAATTAGAAAATAAAGAGTAAGTTCAAAATATCAATAGCATTATTTGGCATTGTTCATAATGCGGGAGCTTCACCACACTATCGGATTACCATGTCAACATAACAAGCATAGATGAAGGGCAAAGAAAATCATTGTATCTATTTTGGATAATGTGCATGGCATGTTGTTCATATCATCACCACATCAAGAAGATAAAATAGGAGATGACAAGGTGCAAACGTAATACTTCACCACAAATCGGATTATAGATCCGTAAAACCAAGCATACATATAGGAGTATTAAGTAATGTGCATGGTATGAATAAGAAATTTGGTTTTACAAGTAAAACTTAGAACTTACGGTTCTACTTAACATGCATTTTGGTAGAAACATCAAACTAAACAGCAAGAAACGATAGGGAGTATGAGAAAATTAAACAGCTTGAGGATAAAGGCTTTAGAAGGACTGACTTACATTAACAGCTAACACCGCTTTATAATGCCCTTTCCATGTCAAGGGAAGGATAACTCAAGAATTTCAGCACGTAATCTTCTTCATAAGCATTTCGTACTCTACATTTTGTAGAGAGTAATTATAGATATGATAATATCGAAGGGATAGAGGATAATGAAGATAAGATGCAGATTGATGCTACATAATCAACTACCAATCCTCGAAGTACAAGCGCTACAGACAAAATGTAATCGACAAGAGCAATGGGCTACACTTCAGACCGGCATTGTCTGTGTATTCTACTTGTTGGTAAGATTAAATATAGATCTGATCTTTTAGTAAATGGTGCGAGGGAGATAAGATGCAATGCTACAATGAACTATCCTCTTCCCATAATACAAGAGTGTTTTGAACAAAGGTGTATCGTATAAAATGTTCTTATATTATGGGACGGAGGGAGTAGCTTTAATGTAAGTACAAAGATAGACCACGCTCAGTCCTTACAAGAGGACTGCAGAGCTAAACCTCTTCAAAAGCATTGGGTTGATTCTAAATTTGTGTAAGAGTCCATACGGATCTTATAATGTCCACCAAATGGGCGATTACGAGGCTAACATGTGCAGTGATGCTACATAATCAAACAGATATGAAATTAAGTGTGGTCATACAGGCAAGAGGTACTCACGAGAGCAATGCAAGCAAGTATAGTTATGTAGATTCTGGGTCCCTTGAGAACTAATGTTCTTCCGCTAACAGCTGACAAGTGAGACAAGAAGGCAAATGTAGAAATGTAGTTCAAATTGTGATGCGATATCATAGATGAGACCTTACGCAGAGCCGAGACCAATGTGTAACAAGATTATTCCAGCCACCGCCGGATAAATGTAGCACCGAGACTTTACAGAAATTTCGCTCGAGGCTTGCCATCGGCGCGCTTGCCTCGTAGGAACGATACTTCATCAACGAAAGTGCTTGAAAAGCTAACCAACTCTTGCTCGCCATCACAATCCAGTTTGCTCTCGCCTATTTAAAAGAATGAAATCTTGTGTCTTCGTCAAGAAAACATATGCAGTAATGACCATGAATAACATTAGTGCATTACTTACGCCGAAGTTGCGGAGGAAGATCGAAATTGTTCTGTTCATGTATAATCTTTCCATGAAGGAAAGATACGCACAAAGTTCCCGACAACAACATAAGCTTCGCTTTCTAAACGGGAAGAAATGGAACAGGGTCCTATTTGCTGCAGCTTGGGGCCTCTCGTTCAAAAGGATTTGGCAACGGATTTGGTGTACTCTTTGCTGGAATGGGGTTTTGCGTCAGACACTGGTGCTATGTCAACTGCATAATCATACTGCTTGCTGCATTGGGGTCCCAGAGTTAGGGCATCGTAAATGACGAGTGTAGTAGGGCTAGAGTCTGCTAGAGTTGGGGTATTTTGTGGGTCGTGATATTGCAACTACACCTAATGGGCTATTTGATTTATCAAAGCCACTACCTTTTCCAAATACTTTGCTTGTGCTCCTCCACGATCAGCAATCGCCTCTTCCTTTTGAACGCCTCGATACACAAGAACAACATTTCAATGGATAAATATGGTATGATGACAGATGGAATATGTAATCAAAATGGATAGGCAGGGCGATTCACATACACGATGTGTAAACCAAGCTAATGGCAGTTCAACAAAGTAGAAGCAATGCAAAGCATCGCTCAAGATATGTGCAAAAATGTAACCTTTGAAAGTTAGAGAAGTACTTTGATGGGTGCATAAGATAGGGCATCTTCCTCCGACTCCTCCACTTGGGAGCTACATTGACTTAGGTCTCGCCTAGCTCGTAATCACTGTTAGGATCATATTCAGCATGAATCAGAGGTGGAGAGCGCTTGCATTGCATTGCATCCAGACTTGATTTCAGTGCCCTTAATGCCAAGTTTGACAGCCATGACAATGTTCTGCTTTATTCTTTTCTATGCCGCAAGCTCAAAATCATTATGATGCTGTTCGTAATCTCAGATTCATGAAAACATAAAAGTAGTCGATTATCTATGGAATGCATTATGGATTCAACTCGAGAGTGTCTCCTATAAACCCCTGCATATGCAAAGTTCACCTCCCCAACCGTGCCGACTGCATCACACACGTAAATACAAACCCCTTATGTCTCTATAACAGTGAGCACACATTTCAAAACTGAAGTAGGAACATTAGAATCATATGAAATTCAGATTTGAACAAATAAACTAAGCAATTATGAGTGGTGTAATGTTTAGCTTCAAGGGTGGAGGTTGGTAGTGAGACACAAAGCAAGTAGGCAGATTGTATTCCATGTAAAAGATCTAAACCTATGTAAAAGCTGGAAATGACACTTTTTTCTATACAATGCAAAGTGTTCGTACTCCACACATGATGGAAGAGATCACATAGAGAAATACTATTCACTCATGTCTACGGTTCCAAAGATTTAGAAACAGGTGGTCTACCCTAAAAGAATATTGACAACAAATATGACAAGGCAAGCATAGATGTAGTGAATCAATCATTTACTTGTGAGCTTATTAGGACAAGTATGCATAATTTTAACCTGCAGAAGAGACCGCCCAAAATCTGAATGAAGAAGTTTGTATAGCACTTATTGTTTGCAACTAATCGACGGAATAATTGGATATTATATCGAATGAGTAAGAAAGACAAGTAAAATTGTCAACAAACCTGGCTTGCAGTAGTAATCTGGGTCAATGTCACTATGACCAACAATCCAAAATGACTAGTTTCGCTCCGAGGGCCGGAATTTTGAAAACCCCGTGAACTTTAGAGGTACTAAAGATTACCAAATACATCCGACCATTAAGTGTAGGTACACGAGCACACAACAAACCCTAATGACACTATGCCTAATGAGTAATGAATCAATTAGAAAATTGGTGATGAGGAGGGTGCCGAGTGTTGAGGACGATCTCGATAAATCGGGTTGGCTTGGTGGGTGCTGCACGCCGAGCCCGAACGGATCGGGAAGGTAGGCACGGCGGCGCTCGGCAGCGGTGACATGGGCAGAAGGCTCCTGGCCTCCTCGTTAGTCCGCGCTCCTCCTAGAGTCATGCCGTCTGGGACGGCTAAGTCACCGAGCAGGCAAAGGCGGGGTAGTAGAGATCGAAGCGCAGAGTAAGTAGGGGAATCGGGCCTCGACGACCTAAAATCCAGGGTGGCTAGCCCACCGTGGGCACCCTCAGAGATACACACCCAAGCTGCAAACATGCATTTTCAAACTAATTTAGGAACATTTAGTGACCAATTAAACAACTCGTTTTAATAATATCATATTCAGATTTGAACATCTAAGCTTGTTTAGCTTGATGCGTGAGCAAGGTTATTATGACACGAAGCACATATTCGATCAGATAGTGATCATAAAAGGGGAAACTCTAAGCATATTTTTTTAGCAAGAGAGGGTTTTCCTCCGATTTCTATTAAAGAAACCACCACGGAACCAACACGACAATTAAACCCTAAGCATGATCAATTAAACCAGATTATGGCTGTACCATGGCAGATTTGAAGTGCAAACCGAGAAATGATATTTAGCATCCATTGTTTGCTTCAACTAAGAACTAAATTCTAAGAGCTGAAAAGAAAGCGAGTAACCAAGTTAAGATATATTTTCTGTTGAGATCAAAAGTTGAGGAGATATGAAGTACCACCTCTTTGCGGCGCCTGTAGGCATCGGGTGCGGCTGTCGGTGGCATTGAAGCAGATCTCGATGGTAGACGGGTATCGGGGATAAGTCCTGCTATGTGGAAGAGAAGGTCGTGAGCGACCCGACAAAGAGGACGACGGCGCCGATGAAGCAAGAGGACGCGATGCAAGGCTATTGGTCTGTCGCAGGATGAGAAACGCCCATCTCTAGCAAGGGACGGCGGTCTTGGTAGGCGCCCGCATGGTGGAGGACGGTGGCGGTGGATGTGGTGGAGGACGGCGATGGGGTGGTGGACGGAGGCGGTGGGGATGGG
Source organism: Aegilops longissima (assembly GCA_021605205.1). NCBI lineage: Eukaryota > Viridiplantae > Streptophyta > Magnoliopsida > Poales > Poaceae > Aegilops > Aegilops longissima. The sequence continues at coordinate 177,750,754 of CM038681.1, read as the reverse complement.
TGTTCTAGCGCGGACGGTGTATGAATGGGAAAATGGAGGAAGAGGTACGGGAACCATGTTTTTGGGCGCTACCGTTCAAATATGGAAAGTTACTAACTTAGCCCCTGCTTAAAATTTGGACGCCTGCTGGTTGGGGATAGGACGTAATCTCAGATCTCGCCAATATTTGCCCAGAGCGATTTGGCAGAGGAGAGGGTGGTTGGCGCCTGGTTGGCGCCCACGGTGTATGAACGGGCTGAGGTAGGGCGGTTGTGTCATGTCCGAGTGAAGTTACAAACCTGCCCCTATTGAAAATATTTGCCTACATCTTTCGCCGAGTCGAGTTTGTTTTGCCCCCACCGTGTATGAATGGGGAATGGAGGAGAAACAGAGGTCTTTGACGAGCTTGAATCAAATGTGTTTTGCCACCCATGTTTGACAAAGCACCATGTCGGAATGGGCTCAGAGGCGGTCGTGGTCACGCCTAATTGAAGTTACTAACCTACCCCTATTTAGAGCAAGGAAATCGGGCCGATGGATTGTCCGTAATGGGTAGACAGTAATTTCCATCTCCCAAACACTTGGCTTCGGAAGCCGACGGGAGTGGACATTTTGCGCTTCTTTCAATTTTGGGACAATAAGCATCCACGCTACTCCGGAACTAAATTTGAATCCATTTTGTATTCCATATGAATCTTTATAAATCATTCTATGTGTTTTATATATCTTCAAAAGGACGACAAAGATGTATTCCACTATCATATATTAATATGGTTTACAAATGCCGATACTCAAATTCGAAACTAGTATCCAGCTTTAAGGTGAATTAATATTTGGAACACTTCATGTCCAACTCAAATGTCACACGAGCATAATGTGTACTCCCATTTAGATATGTACACAAGCGATGTATCAAGATTCAAATACCGAAGTCAATCAACCAAGAATGTACAGAACTAATGTATATATAAACACTTATAGAGTATATGGATCAATAATATCAACTAACATACATAAGCCAAAGTCATTGTACTTTTTTTTGGCTACAACAAGATCTTTGTTTTAGCCAGCATCTTGGCCCTTTCCGATGCGTGCCACTTATGGTCCATCTATACTACTACTATTGTTGAATGCACATTCAGCCCGATTGGCATATTTGTAGGTCTGGCACAACAATCCAAATGAAATGTCTCCAGTCTTATCAATTAATACAGACTTGTGCTCAAATAAAATTACAAACCAAAAACCAAAAAAATTTATTACATGATCTCTAAAACAAATGGTTTGATTGATTACATGAATGTACAACACAAAGGTTATTCAACTATGGAAAGAACATTTCACCTATGATTTACCAAGTAGGAATTTAATTTTTTCCTTCGTGACCTTAACTGTCAGCCTCACCTTGCTTCGCTTTGAAATCCACCAAATATTTAATGGTTGTCTTGAGTAATGCTTGTGATTGTGTTGTTTGCTTCTCAACATGTCAACTTCATCTCTAAGTGCGTAGGTAATCTTTCTATCACTAGTTTAGCCTCTAGAGCATCAGAGTTGGCAATTCATAATGCACGATTAGGGGTGCCACTGCTGGGGATGATGCAACGTCCATGGGGACCTCGCTTGATCTTGGGCCAACCTGTTTTGCCATTAAAGTTCGATTGATTCAGAAAGTTGAAGTTAGCAAAACATCTCAACGGGAGTTATAACAGCAAACCAGCTTAAACAAACAAGGAATTAAAGAATTTCAATTGGATTATGAGTATTTTCCTCGGGTCTCTATATCGTAAGACGCTTTTAACACTATGCTAGTGTCAAAAACGCCCCATATTATGGGACGGAAGGAGTAGTTATTAACATCATTGTAACCCGCTGTTGCGCAGAAAGCAAAGCGCTTAAACAAACAAGTAGATATTTAAGTTAAGGCAAACAGTAATTCTTAACAGAAGTATCAAACACATAGATAGGCGCAGCTCTACAATATGATTAACAAATGTGCCATTATGTAATCAAGAGTAAACTAAATTAAGCCAAGCAACGAATTGAACAATTTTGCAATAAGTGGCTAAATTAAATTCCGAGAAGTGTAACTCAACTTACGCTTAGTTCTTTTGCACAGCACACTACAAATCTCTTTTTCGCTATAAGGTTAAATGTAAGGAGTCCATGGCATCAATTGCTTGGATACGCAGCCCCAATACTTCTTTTCTTTCCCACAACCGCATGGGTAAGTCAATGGTTAATCCGGTAAGATGGTGCGTCTTGATATGTTATATGAGGACGGTAGTCGACTAGTTGTAGCCAAACACATCACAATCGGGCTTTATCATATTTCATGCGCATTACTTTTGGCATATCGAGATCTAAGCAATTCAACAGGATGAAAAGACTGCATCCGCCACATTATTGGCGTAACTCTGGCCTATAGAAACAAGCAATTCAACCATATCTGTGGTAACCAAAAGCGCCACCGAATATTTTTCACTATCCAATCATACAGCAAAAGGGGCGACGCCACCATAGGGCTGGTATGGGCGGCCACTGGTGGTCGGAAAGTGTGCACCTAGTTTGAGTCATCCAGGTTGGCCCACGCTAGTTTTGTTCGCCCCAACGCATTTGTGCAAGTGCAATGTAAAATGAAGAAAATGTTTCAATTTGATGGGCCAATAACATAAGTGCAAGGCAGCCCTTATAGCAGGCTCACGAGCTCAAACGAGCGCCTCCCCATATCGATCGACAAGCAGAAAAATCCCAATTCATTCGCTTCCATTCTAGTCCTAGTTCGCTCTAACCTAGCCGCCACCGACAGACCGGATCGACAACGACTTCCTCGCTACTGTTGGAGGGCGGCCGCAAGCTTCAAGCTAACGGAAGGACAAGAAGATGAAGATCCAACCTTGGGTGTAGCCTGTATGGGAGGCAGCGCGGCAGCAGATGGCATGGTATCGAAGCTATGCGTAAAACGGACAGTCGCATTTGCAAGAGTAGTACAATAACGAAAGGTGTACATCACATCCCCGATTATATCTAATTCAACTCTTCAATTTCTCGCCAATAAATAGAACCCGACGTGTTGTAAAACTGCTTGTATGTAGGGAATCTATGAGAAATGAAACCAATTTCTACTTATTTTATTACTCCCCCAATCAATATCGAATCGATCAATCTGATGTATCTAATCAAGTTTCCTGCAAACATACAAGCTCATGTTGTTCTTGGAGCCTCAAGTGTCTAATGAAATGACCGCTAATGAAGGATTTGATGCAAACATTTTATATGCTCCTGGTGATGAAATATATAGTGTCTAATGAGGGATCTAATGTAAGCATTTTGCAAGATCATTCAAGGATTTAGTGTCTAATGATGATCTACTATGTTGAGAGAGACAGAGATTTGTGAGGCATTGATGACAAGCAAATTATAGTGCATTTTCATAGCTTGAGGAAACGCTGAGGCCATCTACCAGAAAGTCCCCTCAGATCAAGACAATATAGCATAAATACTTTTCTAACTGCTGTTTGAAACTATTGCATACTTGTGCGGATAGATATATTGATATGCAGTTATGATCGTTATAGGTGCAATTACACTTGATATTTTCAGCCGAGAACTAATAATTCAGGCAGCAGTACAGTACTCATGTTTGTAGTCCTTGTACACCATGTTGCATTTTGTGTTTTGGTGCTTGCATCATTTAGTGTTTATAATCTGAACTACTTGGATCATTAGCTGGTTTTCAAAGTGCATGTAGCTTCACATTTTCAAGTTATGTTGATTTCTGAGTGCAAGTGCCTTCAGATTTTTAAGTTAAATGTTCTACCGTAACTTGAATTCGTGGATCATCCACGCACACAAATCATACATAATGCGAAGATGAATCAAATGAAATGCAGTGGACTTACGCTAGCTCAAGGTGTGCTCGCTGCAGCTCGCTCCGCTTGGGATGTTCCATGTACAAGTCCATGTTACCACTTGCTTGGATGTGCAGCCCTTGTGCTCCTTGCATCCCCTCTGCATTTTTGACACGGCTAATGGTTGATCAAATAAGAGGAATCGACCTTGATGTTGTACCGAGGATGATACTTACAAGGTTATACGGTGTGCGTGATGTGTACCAGATCCCGAGTCCCATCATGCTTCGCTAAAAATGGATTTGCTTGTTTCGATGATATCTCCGTAAGAAATAAGAGTTAAATTCAGAGTTGCATAGGCGCGTAAGCTAAGAGAGCAAGGAAAGGATATCCAAACATCGCGAACAAGGCACAAGGGAGTGATGTGTGGATACCTAGTTCGGGCCGGCGCTTGGGCATGCTCGCTTAGCTAGAGTGCAGGTCACTTCAGAGTCATGAGGGTGATGGCAGCGCTGGCTGCAGCACGGATGCAGATCTTGAGTGGCAGCGAGCGCCACGATGTGGTGGACGAGACCAGCAGGAAGCCCCAACGACCTTGGGGGCGGAGGTGCGACGATGTGCTCGTGAAGTAGCCCCGTGAGCTGGGAGACGGCGCGGTGAAGCGCACCGATGCAAGTGGAACTCGTGTCTGTGAGGCACGCCGGTTGCGCGGCCGACGTTGTCGGTGGACCACCCGGCGGCGGACGAGGGCGAGATGGTAGCCCGGCGGTGGTCAAGCCACC